>OU612094.1:12295538-12895538 GCA_914767995.1 Thecocarcelia acutangulata
TGATCCACTTACATCGCCTTCCGATACATCCGCCTAATCATGCAGCATCGGTTTGCCTAGATGCAATGCCCTTATATAAAGAGCTGGCAAAGGCACTGACAGAGAAAGAGCTCAACGCTCTCTACTTTCTCATAGTCTCTACAACTTTTACGGAAGTCATTAAATGGAAGATTTAACCTCTTCGCCCGCGTCCCTATGTGGCAATGTTCGTCAAAACAGCCACAGCAGAATACAATCTCCGTCGGGGTAAGCCCCTAATTATCATAGTCCTCCTGTTATCATATCTGGGCCATGTCAGTCTTGATATTTGACAGGTATCCTCACTGGATCATCTGTCTTGGGCGGTCTCAAAAAGTTGATGCTCTACTTGTTTCTTATAGCTCGCAAGCGGGATTCCAACGAACCTATCTATATCTCTTTGTTGTAGCTGGACACCGGCCTTTGCCAGTTCATCCGCTTCTAGATTTTCGAGCACTTCACTATGCCCTCGTACCCAGAAAAGCTCCACGTTCGAATGACTCGCTATCTCGTTTAGAGATATCCGGCATTCACAAACCAACCTAGATGTCGTATAGACCCCAGCTACCGTATACAACGCAACCTTACTATCAGTACAAATTTGGATATCATCCTTGTATATCCTGTAATACCTTAACCAGTTAGCTGCCCTGAAACTCATCCTCCTCTCATACAGGGAGATAAAGATACCCTCACCAACTCCCGAGTCCGACTTGGATCCGTCTGTAAACATTTCATGCATGTCCTTTTGTGCCAGTCCTCTCCGAGACCGTGCCTGATAAAATTACATCAAATCTCCTGTCGGGCAGTACAGCCGGCGAGCATTAATCAGTATTCTCCGGAAGCTTTACTATTCTTCCTATTATTGAGGCATGACCATATGTCGCCTCCTACCGCGTCCCGTTTGACCACAGCCTGATAGCCGAATCCATGGATATTTCCTTCACCATGAGATCAGTCGTCAGCCTGTTCAGCATAGTGAAAAGTGCTTTCGATGGCGTTATGCCAGCAGTACGCATTATCTTTTCTGTGATTTTAAAATAGGTGGTTTTCTCCAACGACTTCCACCACAGGAGCGCCCTTTCATGTATGTATTATTAAGAAAACGATTAAAAACGAAAATAGAAATACACAAAATTTTGCTTTTACTGAGGACGAGTAACAACAACGCTCTTTTTTCTTATCGTTTGTTTTGCTCTTAAAAAATTACTAAAGATACGAAGGAAATTGGGTACATATTTGATATGTCAAGATTACGCAAACGAACGACAAGTATAAATACCAGCGTATCAATTTTTAAGAGGGTTTAGAATACTCGGATATGAAAGTGATTGGGTAAACAACCGGTGTACTTATGCTTGCGGTGCACCGTTGCAGATCTCTGGTCTGTGTATAAAAGGCATGTTCAGATGTATGTGTGTGTATATGTGTACTTGCATACATATAAATGTATATAATGTAAATATGCCTGTTTTTGTGTGACTTTCAAGTATTGACGTCAACATATGAATAGTTTTACTTGTAGTTTGTACATGTATTTGTTATTTAACATGTTGTAGTTGTTGCTACAGCAAAAACAATGTGTTTTATAAAGCTATAGAAAATACACACATACATATGCGCATATACATACACATATATACTTTTATCAGCCTGGTGTACTAGTAGCCATTAAACAGTGGAGTCCAAACTATAACAATATTATAATTCTCTTAGTATTCAAATCTAACGTTATCGGAAGATTCTTATTTGTTCTTTCAAATACAATTTTCGTGCTGTATTTTGTGCCACTGTCTAAGTGTAAATACTCATATGAAAGTTTGTATATCTATAAGTTTTCAAACTTGTTAGTATTCCTTGGCATGTCACATATTTTGAAATCCTTCTGACACTCGATTAGTATTTTTTTTTCTTTTCATTTCTCTTCGTGTTTTGTTTAATTTTTGCTTGTTGCCTGTCATTAACAGACGTTACTGGCAATTCTGTTCTCATTTCCCATTTCCCCCTGGCCGCCTTTGGGTTGTTGGTAAATTGGTTGGGAATCATGTTTGCTGCTTGTCTTCGAAGCAAATTGTAATGAACATTTTTATACTCAAAAGATTTAAAGAGAATTTTAGTTAATGTTTTTTCCAATGATTTTCTTGTAAAAAATTCAAAACGAAATTGTTGATGATATTCGTAAATCTTATGCAGAAGAGTTAAGGAAACACTTACTTATGTATATACACACGTGTACATACACATGTACACACATCCAAGTATATTTACTCGTATTGTATGTTTCAAAATTTAATCATGCTAGTAAATGCCAAGCTTAAACAAATCAGGAAATTAATAAAATTCTTTATTTTAAGAAAAAAAAGACACTTTTTCACAAAATCAGTGTTTAATTTGTGTGGGCGTGGCATTTTTATTATATGTTTTCTTACAAACCATATTCTCAAAATTTCAGACCGTACAAAAAAAATTTATCAAATCGCTTTTTATATACAGTGGTGGCCATACTCGTATGATACAAACATTCTTGATAGTACTGTTTGGAGGGTATATCTGAGATAGTGTTGTTGGTTAACTAGACGCCATGCATCTCATCCCCATCGGCAAAACATGGATTCGTTACTCTTATTGGTTTCTTAATGTTTTGCTGACAAAAACCAATCTGGATTTAAAAATGTTTTTGGAGACGAAAGTTTTTGCTGTGCGATGCAGTCACGTAAGTCGCCTTCATTTAGCTGCCGTCTAATAGTTCTAGATAATATACGAATATCGTCTAATAGTGCTAGATAATATACGAATATCATATGATGACCCTAATTCAACTTTTATCTGTTTAGAACTTTTAAATCGGTCAGTTTTGGAGGCCCTCACGACTATTTTATCGTCTGTGGCTGTGGTTGTACGAGTTTTGAACGCTCTGGGTACATTATGTGAGTTCTCAAGGTTATCAAAATTGTATATTGCGTTATAAATTTTTCCTTTAAAGCAAACATGTAATTGAGAAAATTCATTTACCGTCTTCACGGAGCTTCTGAAATTAATGATTAACGTCCTTTCTTCTTCGGAGCTCTTTTTGCCATGACTGCAGAGATTTGCATCGGTGCACCGCAACCATAAGTAAACCGTTTGTTTACCTAATAATTTTCACATCCAAGTATTTTAAACACTCCTAAAAATTGATGCGGTGGTCGTTCGTTTGCAAAATCTTGGTACATCAAAAATGTATCGAATCACTTTCGTATCTTACGAATTTTTTAAGAGTAAAAGAAACGACCACAAAAAAGGGTGTTGTTGTTACTAGCACTTAGTAAGGGAAACATTTTGAGTATTTTTATTTTCGTTTCTAATCCTTTTTTCTTAAACATACATACATGACGTTGTCACAAAATCATCTTGTAAAAACAATACAATCGACAAATTATTTTGCTGTGCATGTGTGTCACCTTTTATTTAACATTAACTGAAATCTCGGCTGCCAGATCTAATAATTTACAACCATGTTGACGATTTTGAAAGTAGCATACTGAATGATGAATTTAAGATTGTTTTTCTTGTTGTAGTTATGGATTAAAACCAAAAAATAAAAATTACTATAAATGGAGGAACATAACATAAAAGAAATTGTGGAATGTGGAAAAAATCAAAGTTAAATACAAAAAAAAAAAAAAAAAAATTATGAAAATCGAAGAGTACAAACAGTCAGAAAAATTGATTTAAAATATTAAACCTCGAAAATCGCATTAGATAGTAGACAGAAAATGGAAAACAATGCAAACAAAATTATTCTGTTTGGACTGATATTGGAAGAGTTATGAGTATTTATTCGGGCACGGTTTTCTCATAACTCGGCTTTTTCAAAACGCGATATCTCTGAAATCATAAGACGAAAAAATCTAAAAATTTGCTGATATGTGCTGCTCAATAGGGACATCAATACTCGTACAACAAAAAATAAACCAAATCAAAAAAAAAATTTTCTCCGAACTGTCTGATTTGACTTGAATTGCCCCATATACTTTTTTCAAAACACAATCGACAAAAAACGTGATGTTTACAAACCTTTTGGCAATGCCGCTCTTAGTAAGAATACTTAGTCAAGGGTGTGAGTGAGTAAATACATAAAACTGAACACATACACTCTCATGGGTAAGGTAAATGTGTGACTGCAAATTCTTACATAAAAATTTTATTTTCGTTGTTGAAAAAAACGAGTAGGATTGCCGAAAGTGGAAAAAATAATTCAGAACCCAAATCAGGCAGCCTTCATATACAAACTTGATTGCGTATGTTATATATGCTAGTTAACAGAAGCAAATTCTAACGAGTAGAAAACATACTTATGCATAAAATATGCGGCGGCCAGTCACACCGCAACTCGATTTAAAACGGATGTACTTATATCATTACAAGAGGCACCGGTTGCAGATCTCTGTATAACTGGTTACTAAACTGTTATACAGTTTTGCTGATTTTATCTAAAACATATTTACCTACAAGTTTTCACAAAAAAAAAAAAAAATAAATAAATTAGATATTAAAATAATATTATTTAAATAGCAGAACTGCAAATGTTTTAATTATATGTCCACTTGCAAAACTACCCTTTCTCTAAATAATGCCTTACTTTTAAGAAAGCTGAACAGAAACTGAATATAAAGAATGAACCAATTACAAGAGAGATCTAACTTATATTTTCAGTGGAAAAGTTCCACTGCAATAAAAATAGATCATATAAAAATCGAAAAAATGAGAGATGCATATAGATTAGAGATGTATATAGATTAAATAATTTATTTTTCAATATTTCGTTTTCTAAAAGAAATATTGGGAAATAAACTAGTTTAAATAATTAAAAAAATAATAAACCTCAAGTTGGGACAACACTCTATTTTGTATTGATAAAATAAAGCATAAAAAATGAAGAGCAACTGCACATAAATGAACACTGTTTATCTGAGTTCTACGCAATTTCGAACATAATTTGTAAAAATCGTTTTTTATTAATTAAATTTATTTAATTTTGATAATATTGAACGCTTGTTTTAAAAGTTCATGGTTTTTGTGAGTAAAACTTTATTTGAATGGCACCACATGGCGGCTGATGGAACATTTAAGTGGTTTTTAATTGGTGAAGCACCACAAACAACATAACATTATTTATAATATATTTTTTAATTAAAACATCAATGGAAAAACCTCAAATAAGCAGAAAATATTAGAATGAAAATTGAACATTTTTGTAATTTTCTATAATAGCTGGAAGGAAGTAAATTGTTGCTGTCAGGGCCAATAAATTAAATATTCTAACAAAGTGTTAACAATCAAAATTCATATGAAATGCCAAAAAGTGAACTGTAAGGTAATTCCCTTATTCGCTTTAAGCGTTGTTGATTCAGATTTATTAATTATGAGGGCTTTTTGATAACAGTCTGGTTATTCGAAGAAAATAAAGTTTTTTTTTTGCAAAAAAGCGTTTTATACTAAAATACGCTATAAGAGGAATACTTTTAGACCAGCGTTTTTACTATTTTTTCTTTCCTTTCAAATACATAGCAAGTTTTCTCAAAGCCTTTAGAATAAGAGGTCATTACCGGAACAAGCAATGACTTCTTTATTCGAGCCAAATCTCTTTTTATCTTGGACCTGTACAGGAACTAGGAAAATAGGTTGTGAGGAGGAGGAAAAAGGGAATAGTGTTTGTGTTCGTTAGACTTGAATCTTCCAACGTTATATAGACCTATAACTGAATGAGTACTAATGACAATTACTGTTGTCATTTTCAAAAGGGTGGTTGGGGTTGGAAGTTTGATAAAGCGAGTCATTAAGAAAAATAAGAAATAAAGTAGAAGAAAGTACGGAGCCTTACGGTACACCTGAATTAATCTTGAACTCGTTTGATGAGACCATTATCTAAAACAACGCGTATAGTGCGGTCTCAGAGAAAGCTCCACATTTTATTGTGCTCAAGCACAATAAAAATGTCTTAAAAAACATCGTAGTATTTTCAAATACTATCTATAGTCTTCTTTCACATTTCAAAACAAACACTTCAGTGCCGAAATGTTCTAAACACATAAACGAATACTGTCTTATAATCATTTAGAACAAATAGAATCAAACACAAGTAGAACCGACTGAAATAGAACAAAATTGAAGTAGAACTTCAAGCATTGAAGCGAGATTCTACTTCAGTTTTGTTTATAAAATTTGTTGTTGTTGTTCATGGTTTTTGTCTCTGTATTAGTGCGCAAGTGCCGCATGCACAGTATACTCATATGTGTGAGTGTTATTGTTGTTCATGGTTTCTGTCTTTGTATTAAGCTCAAATAATTAAGTCGCGCGCGCAGTATGCTCAAATGTCAATGTGCTTGCTGTGACTCATCGTTTATTTGCTTTATGGTCATGTTTTGTTTTGGATTTTGCTGTGAAACAGAATTTAAGTACAGTCAAGCACTGTCGTGAAGGCTTTTCAGAACTATGAAGTGTTTGTTCTGTTTCTCAAGCAGCAAGTTTATATAGTAATGCACGAATGTATCAAATAACTTGGAAATATTTAGTCACTACTTTACTTTCACCAAAATGATGGATTACGTGATACCAGTAACATGAACATACGGTGTACTGTTATGACTACTACGAAACTCAGTGAACCACTTTTTACTCATTGAAGTTAATGGCGCCAAGTTGCCTTAGTATTTATCAAGCCTTTGCTTGTTTGCTTTACGAAAAAATAGCGTTTAATTAACGCAGGAAGTTCATTTTTTACATTGTCGTTAAAATTCAAAAAGTTGTTTGCTTTTTATGGCTCAAGCATAAACTAAATGACACAAGTTGCTCAAAATTTGATCGTAGTCAATTAAAAGATAGTGGTTGCCAGCAGCAGAGTTGCAATTGAAGTTACTGCATAAGGCAATTGAAAAAGTCACGGAGTCATCCAACAGTCCTCGTACAAGAAATTGTTCTTTTTTCGCTTCCAACTTATTGGTACAGATTTTATTACATATTAAAAACATCTTACAAAACTCTGAAGTGCTTTACGCCTTAATTGACTCCAAATAGTGTAGAAAATGACACAACATAATTAGGAATATTTAAATAATTCAAAAAAACAAAAATTACATAATTTAAATATGATTTAATTTAAGCCATAACTCACCTCTTCAACTGCTTCGCATTCAAATAAATAAATATGCAAAAGGGGATCTTTGGGCTCTTTCATCAAATACACCAGACCCGTTAAGGGGCCAGTGAATTCAACAAAATTACTCGGCACCGCATTTTGGTCATCAATTTGCCCATTTTGGTACCGTTGTTGTTGCTGTTGTTGCTGCTGCTGTTGCTGATAAGATGCTGCCGCACTTGAAGACAACGAACCATATGAAGTGGAAGTTTTCAAAGTTGTTTTCATGCCCCCACCCAGACTTAAACCACCACCAGCACTTTGGCTGCCATGATTCGCATAATGATGACCATTATTGCTACCATTCGATTGCTGTTGTTGTTGTTGTTGATGCTGATGCTGGGATGATTTTAGCTGCATAAAACCGTTGCCAACCTGTTTGCCGCCCTGTTTGTGCACAATGCGACACATGCCAACAATGTTCTTCAAAGGATGGCAAAATTGTAGTTCAAAGTCAGAATTGTAGGATTCCAGGTTGCCATTTTCAATGCCGACGGAAAGCTGCAAAAAAAAAAATATAGAAAAAAAAAAGCAAATTCTATTATCCTGGCATTCGAAAGAGGGGAAAAAGAAGATGCTGCAAAAAGTTGTAACACAAAAACATGCTCATAAATTTAATTGTTTTGCCAGAGTCTCAAAAGGAAGTTGAAAGTTTTCCGATTTTCTTTTTTCCAGAAAAGGTATTTTATGAGATTAAAAGTTGCAAAACAATTGTGATTGTTCGCAGCAGCGGCAGCAGGGTATAAAGTGAATGTGAAGTTTATCATCTGCAGACACAACTGGGGGAGAACCAATTAATTAAGCTGTAAGATTCCATAAATTTTCCAGTTAACAGTAGAAGAGTAAGAACAAATACTTTAGAGAAAGTTTAGAGTTTACCACATTGTAAATTGTGTAAAAAATCGTTTTTTTTTTTCTTCTGCAGTTCTATAGAAAAAATATTTTCTATAGAAACCTTTCGTTATTGGAAAAACAAAATTTAAGAATTTCTTTATTTATTTAAATTATTATTTGTTTGTTGAGCTTGTGGTCCACACCACTAAATTTATCCAAAATTATCGTTCACTAGCCAACCAGCAAGCCATACACTCGGCTCATGACGTTATAGCCAGGGTAGGCACCTCGACCATGATTAACACCGAGAGATCTGCAATGCAGAATCTCCTGGGGATAGGAGATTTATTTCTTAAAAATAAAATCGTGTAAATGTAGACAGTGAAATTACTTATGACGTTTTGGCAGGTGGACACAGGGAAGAATGCCATTTCGTGACGGATATTTTCTTTCAAATGCGCCAGTGAGTTGGTTTATTGGCCTAAAGTTTAGATTTAAGATAACCCTATAGGAAAAAGTCAATAAGTTTTCTATGTGGACTGCGTGTAAGCCAATTGATCTCAACTCTCCGGAGAGGCTTTAATTCTTGCACCAATTGAATTTTGTAGTGGTGCAACTTTAGGTATTTGTGAATAATGCGATGCAATGTACATTTAAAGCACTTAAGCACTTATGCGGTTGTTACGAACAGGCTGATTAAGACTACATGTTTTCTATCGTTCTTGATGACCTAGGCCGCCCAGATTTTGATTTATCCAACGTTGTACCAGTATCTTTAAACTTTTTAGCCCAATATGGAACGAGAAGAATGCTTGGCGACTCATTTAAATGGCCCTCGAATACTACAGAATTATCTAGGCCAGGAGTGGCCAAGCTCTATGCGCTTGATGCTCAATTGTTTTTGTAATAAATATATATATATATATATATATATATATATATATATATATATATATATATATATATATATATATATATATATATATATATATATATATATATATATATATATATATATATATATATATATATATATATATATATATATATATATATATATATATATATATATATATATATATATATATATATATATATATATATATATATATATATATATATATATATATATATATATATATATATATATAAATTTTTTTTCTTAACTGAACACACAACAACACTTTCGCAAGCTTTGACGACCGAGAATATGAGTGTAAATTTTGTTTTTGTAAATATGTTTTGCTTCTTACAACAAAAATTATTAAATAAAGGTAGTTTTTCCTTAAATATATTGGTGTTTTATCTTCCATATAGAACTTTTGGGCACCCCCGGATCTACGCGCTACAGTCGCGGAATAAGCGTTTTTGTACAACTCTCGCACGCACAACGCGCGGTCTGCTCCATACGAGCGTTTCTCGGAAGCCAGGCTACCACGGATACGATGCGTTCGTTCACCTTGTAAGCTCAATAAATATAAAATTGCTTTTGAGTCACCTTGTATAAATGCCAAAATTGTTAACAAATCCTATCCAGAAAAATATTGTTATAAAATATAGACTTTACGACCTTGACTGTAATTATAAATATGTTTTATTAGAGTTTACATAATTCCCTACAAACAACTATTTTTTTTTTAATCGATTTGCGTCACAAGTCTCGGTACTTAACAATCAAATTATTTCTGTTTTAAGTTTGCATACAAAGTAATTTTAAAATTCCCATTTCATTATTGATAAATGAACAAAAAGTTGTATTCATGTAAAATAAGAAAGAAAAAAAAACTCGTAAATTTATCGTTTTGTGTTTGTAGCTGTTAACTGGTATACGAAAAATAAATAAACAAACAAACAAATGCACGAAATGACAAACATTTGTATGCAGATATTATGGCCCGTCGTAATGTGGGGTCAATTCCCGTAACAAGTTGTAATTATTTGCTAGATGAATGATTTTTACAAATTAATCGTTTGAATAACAAATTACTTCCCATAGTGGTGGTCGGAATTGCAATTCGAATGAGAGAGAGTACGTGATTAAGAGCAATTAATGACAAAAAAACAAATGAGATTGCCTTTGAAACGTTTCACTGTTGCTCAAAAAAATTTAACGTTTTCCCTATTTAAATAAACAACTTCATATTTTCTAGTTGTTGTTCTTTCAGAGTATGCAAAAAAGCTAAATAAATCCTTACATTTTTTTTTTGTGTTGATTATAAATTATGTGCATTAACACAAAACCTCAAAACATTTTTCATTTCGCGTCCAAACAATATTTCAGAGGACTCACAAAAGCAACAAATGATTTAAAAAAGAACGTTATTATGTGTACATGTGTGTATGTGAATCGAGAAAAATATTAATATCTTTATGGAAATTCTTTTCCTTTTTTTTTATTTTTGCAGAAGACATACTTAAAAAGCTTTTTATCATTTTCAAGTAACTTTCAACAGTTTTTGAGTTTTTATTTTCTCTTGTTTGCCTATTGTAAATGATGAATTGTGTACTTTACAAGCTTACATTTTCCACCCCTGCCTGCGCCAGCACTCACAAAACAACACTGGCCAACTTGAGAAGCACAAACTATGCTGTTCCCAATTTTCCGGCCATATTATTTCAAGGCATGTGTGTGTATGTGTATTTGTGTGTGTGTTTGTGCTTTCCCCCCTTCGTTCACAACTTAGTTTTTATGCCAAGCCAAGCACATTAACTATGTTAAAATATTAATAATGGCTGCTGCAACTACTCGCTATAAAATTAACACATTAAAACACTTTTACGCCCAAAAAGTAGTCCTATAAACACTTTCAAACTTGAGAAATTAAAATGAAAAAAAAAGAATCTTATTCTACATTTGAAAAAGCTGGTTAATACTCATAGTTTTTCTGCTTCGCTAAAACCAAAAAACAAAGCAATAAAAGAAAAAAACATATTTTGTCCCTGAAGAGTTGGCAGGCATTAATAGGGGCCACCCGCAAATTTATCACAATTTTTAAGCTTAAATTTTTACATACAATGTAATGCAGATCCAAATAAAGTTGACTGTGTGTAATCAGAAACATATTGATATCGTACTCGTATGGTAAAGCAAAGTTTTAATTTTTAGCAGAATTGTGCTACTGCTCTCGTAATAAAAGCAGCATTTCTTTTTGTTTCTTTTCCAAATCATGGTAACCAATTTTACTGCATTGCACTTTCGGCCAGTATTCTTGCATATTGTGCAAATAATATTTCATGGAAATAAGAAATAAAAGCACATTTATATGATGATACAAGGCTTTACATTTTCTGTAATCAGGACCCCCCGGGAAGCAGGTTTTGAGCACTCTTCTTTCTGGGCATAGTTAGAAGTTCCTCGTTTGTTGCATCAAATAAAACTCTAGGAAGCCGCATAACTTGTGTTGGACTTTCGATATCCTCAGCAAGGGTTAATTGGCAGAACGGTGATCACAAAGCGTCCGGGAGGTTCTGCATTGCAAGCCATCTCGGTGCTGATCCTCAACAATATTCCAAACTACTTTTTCCTTGCATGCAGGGAAACTAATTCCCCTTCCTGCGATTTAGTTTCAAACCACAGTCAGAACGTTTCAGCCCAGGTAGGCACCTTCAATGTAGAATATAGAACAACGCTACATAATATTTACTGTTAATGGTAGAGCATTCAACTCTATTGATTCACTGAAGCATCGTCGCAAAAATTTTTTTTGTTATTGCAAATTTTGCGTTTTATCTGTAACGCTGCCAATAGTTCTTTCACAAGTATGCCAAATGGACAAAGCGATCGGAAAGGTGTTTTATAAAAATAATTTTATCAAATATGTTATAGAATGTATACGAATGATACGTCGTCAACTATTGCTTTAAAAATAAGGCTAAAGTTTGATAGTTTCTACTGGAGTACCACAATTACAATTATGTAAATGTTTTTAGAGCAGTACAGAATAAGAAATCTCTTCTGCAATTTAAAAAACTGCTGAAGAGCTCTCATCTTATTTAAGACTAAATTCTTATGACCAAATTTTTGGCATTCTAGCCCCACGTTGCAATGGTCTTGTTTGTTGCGTTAAAGTGTCGTTAAGTTTTGAAGAGTGAAAACAACTGCAACAAGCATTTTTACCTGTTTTTTTCTCTCGACTTAACGAAATGCAAAAATTGAGTTTAAAACGAAAGAAAAAAATTCCCTAAAACAATTATGTTTATTAAAACAACAACAACAGAAAAATATAAAAGTCGGCGCGAAAACTAAAATATAATTAAGAATAACAGTGTTGATTATTTGAATAAACAACTTAAACGAAAAAAAAGCGGATCTTTTCAACCAGTCTTAATTTACTCTCTTCTGTAGCCCTTTTGTTGCTTTTCTTTTCATCAGTTAACGTTCAATTAGCTTTTGTTTAGAAATTGCTGCAAAGATGATGCACAAAATTGGTAAAGCAAAAAATGGTGTCAAAGTGTCAAGGGAAAATTATGGAAATTAAAAACTAAATAATGAACAATTCGATTAAAAATATTTTCCTTTAGTTATTCCGAATGCAGAATTTTGCTACATAGGAATATCTTAATGGTGATGGGTTTTATAGTTCATCTTGACCTAATCAATATTTAGTATCTAGGGTGTTCATTTTAGAGCTACACAAATCTAAATCGTAATAAAATAAAGATTTTATTGGGAACAACATTTTTTAACATTAATATTTTTAACATTAACATGGCTGGCACGAACAAGACTTAATCTGGAACACCAATTTTCACTGTTCACCGTTAATAGTAACATTCTGATCACCAGCCTATTTAAGGACAGAAAAACTTGTTACAACATTTGCGGCCTTATTTCGCAAATACCTCTTCAAATGGTGAATCTTTAGTATAAAATCAACGTCTCTGGCTTATTGACATAGACAAGTGACTATACATATTCACTAAAAAATAATCCAATGGTGTTAAATCATACAATCTTAGTGATGAAATAATTCAACCATTAAGTGAAATTATTCTTTCATTAAAAGTTTATTTAAGTGAATAAATAGCAGTGCTATTTATTCCTGTTGGAACTTCATGTCAGCGGGATTAATGCCAGATATGAGAAAAGTTCTAGTCATATCACCATGCCGTTTATTTTGACAGTAACATTCTGATCATCATTGTTTTTGAAAGCATATTGACACGCTGGCCCATAAAGTACATTAAATAGTAAATTTCTGTAGATACAATGGACTTTCGATTAATGCATAGCTGTGATGTATTTTAATATCAATGAAATGCCAAGCGTCACCATTTTTGGCCCCATGACAATTTTCATTGCTGTGATATCAACCATTACATCAGTTGCTCTAAGTCTCATTAGCAGTAACTATGACAATTATTTCATCAGTGACATGTCATACTGACATCATGGTGATTGGTATACGTTTGATGTAAGCATTTTATCAATGCAGTGACACTCTAATATCGAAGAAATTACTAAAAAAAATTCCATATAATGACAAGATACTATCAATAGAAGAACACACTAACATCAAACCAACTATAATTTGGATTCATTTTGATGTCAAAATCTCATTGATGTGACGGCTCATTAACATCACAAAAATTACTAAGCGAAGTAAATTTTATGACAAAATGTCACCTGTACCATGACACACATCATTAACTAAACTTAAGCTCCGGTTAAGTTCAACGATTTTAAGAATATGTTCAAACATGTAACTGAATATTTTACCATTTTCTAGAAATCAAGGAGAATTAAAAATGTTATAATATTTTTGGTGACTTACTGTCATCAATATAATGTCTGTGTGTAGCATTATCATATTTTAATTGAGAGTATGCCGTGTACGTGCATCGTAGTTCATTTTTCTATTTTACACTCTACACTCTCATTAGATTTGTTATTTAACTAACGCCGGATGTGATTCAAAGTGTCATCAATATAATGTATTATCGTTCTTATTTGCCATTTCTTAAACAATACTTGCTGTGATGCAATATGACGCATTTTTTCTGCTTCTTAAAAATTAATTTAAGTTTAAAAATAATGACACGATTTATTTTCAACAATAAATAGAAAATATAATAATATTTATCCTTTTTTAATCAATTTTGACAAATTAGACGTATTATAATTATGAATAATATGTATCATTGAATTGATGTCAACACAGTTGTAGCATTGATAATACTCAGTGTATGACAAACTTCCCTGATAACTTTTTTCATTGAGATTGATGTCAGTTTTCATTTTGCTAATGACTTTTTACATAATATTGATGTCACATTTCTGATGACCCGCCGTCATCAATATCAAGATGCTTTTTTCTATGAGTGTGGGCTATTAGTTTTGCTGATTTAAACAAAAAAATGCTCCATCAGAGAATAAAATGTTGACACCGAGTATCAACACGATTGGATCTTTTTTACTTCTAGACAAAAAATTAGGTTTATCTGCATTTGACTATAACTGCGCAAAAGTGTAGTTATTAGTAATTAATTTTTCCAAAAAGTGTTTTAGTGCATTTTTAAAAAATATTTCATAATTAAAAATATTTCTACATTAAACTATCACAAAATTTAAAGCAGATAATCACAACTTTGTGCAAACGCACACTGTGTATTTAATGGAGTAATTTGGTTTATTTGCACAAGAATAGAAATCATGTGTTCGTTTATGAATATCGAACTTGTTCGTTCATTTACATAACATTTGTAACAAGAACAACATTCAAAATTTTGGTGCTTTAATTGGAATTATGAACAAATGAGCAAACAGGTTCGATATTCTTAAATTGACACTAAATAAGCAATTACTAAGTGAAGAAAAACTTCAGCTGGTGGAATGCTTGAAACAATTTTAGTTGATGTCTACACTTTATTTTATGAACTTTATTCTAAGTCAGCAAACTATGTATATATGCCTGTAAGAACTCAGTTGGCCTATAAATAAATAATTAAAGTATATTTTCCCCCTTTTTTTTGAACTAGTCCTAAAGCAAACATTTTTATTAAAGCTGGCTGTAAAATCTTGAATTGTGTTTTAATGACTGTGAATATGTTCCTATGATTTTGACGATTTTTTAATTATGTTGGAATTTAAGTGCTCTTAGTATATTTATGTAATTATTTTTTTAATTTAAAAGCAAAAATAAATATTCCAGTAGTAAAGATTCATTAAAAGACTCTTAAAACTTTTATGCTTGAAAACTAGAAAATATAATATAATTTGTTGAACAGGCATTAAACATGTTAATGATAATATAGCATATGTGACTGATTACAAAAGCTTATTTAAAATGTTAATTGTATATAAAACATAAACATATATACATACTCGTAGGTATGTACATTAATTCACACATTTAAATTGTATAGAACAACACAACGTGCTTTCAATGACGATTTTGTTTTAAATCAAAAAGGCAGAAACTTTAGCGGAATCTGCTTGAATTCAAAATAGACATCCTTGACAATTATCTAAAACGTATGTATGTAAGCTCTCCTTTACACTTGCAAAAATATCAAGGTTGGTTGCTTTGTATTCCCCAAACAAATGGTACTGGGGTCCTCCAGCTTAGTTTTTTGTTTTCTTTTCTTCTTTTGAATCACATTTCTCTATTCTCATATCTGACACTTAAAATTAAATGAAATTTTTAGTAAATTTTGTTTTAATGACTGCAGGTGGCTAAATGAAGTTCAGTAGTAAATATATGCACTTAAAGGCACCTTTACATAGTGTCTACAACTGATATTAACTCTGATATAATATGAGAGAGAACGTCAGCAGATTACCGAGAAAAAACAAATTATATGTTCTCTTATATCTAGCATGGCGCCAAGTATTTTTGCAAATATCATAATATTTCACAATTTTTAAGCAGCCATGCAGTAAACATCGTTGAATGTTGTATTTTTCTTAAACAAATTTATATATTTCAGCAACAAAAAGAACAATAAACGATTTTTTATAAATATTTTGATGGTTTTATCACTTTTTTATTAAACTTTTCTCGGGAATTCTTTAAAAATTGAATATTATGTCGTTTTGTTTACGTTTTTTGACAGTTCATATCATGATATAGTTTTCTAAATATATATTATCAAAACAATATTGTGATATCTGATATAATATTGCAATAATACTAATTTTGAAGGCTACACGTGATATAATTCTCTCTGCTATTACATTTGACTTTTGCTGACAGAAAAATATTTGATATTATATCACGTATAGACTCTATGTTACATGGTAATACAAATATTAAGATTTGTCAAAACTGTCTGCAGAATAAAGGAAATCTTACCGTGTAGAAACAAAATATATTCAATAGGAGAGAAATCCAAATGCAAAAATGGACAAGCGATCGGTAATTCTTCACTTGCTAAACTAATTCAGAAAATTTTGTATTCTCATCACAGAGTTGTATTTTTAAATTTGCATTGGCAGCACTTAGAGTATTTATTGAAAGGTGGTGCAACATTTATAAACACAAACAATTGCAGCTGAAGAATTTTACATATTGTTTTTTGAAATGTTGTAGAATTGTGGCTTTCGTAATTATACTTATCCCACAAATGTAAACATGAAAAATACTTATACGCATTTTTATTCAGTTTTGTTGAAATACGAAAAGAACTTCATAGTATTTGGCTCCCACAGAATCTAAATATTTTGTATTACCATGTAAACGTGCCTTTAAAGGCATCTTTACAACGTAGTACAAATATTAAGATTTGTCAAAGCTGACTGTAGAATAAAGGAAATCTTACCGTGTAAAAATAAAATGTATTCAGTAGCAGAGAAATCCAAATGCAAAATTTGACAAGCTGTGAGTAAGTCTTCATTTTCTAAACGAATTCAGAAAATTTTGTATTCTCATCACAGAGTTGTATTTTTAAATTTGCATTGGCCTGGGGTATTTATTGAAGGTGGTGCAACATTTATAAACACAAACAATTGCGGCTGAAGAATTTTGCATGTTGTTTTTTGAAATGTTGTAGAATTGTGACCATCGGTAATTTTATTAGACTTTCAAAATTATACTTATTCCACAAATGTGAAATGAACATGAAAAATACTTACAACACATTTTTGTTCAGTTTTTTTTTAAGTACGGAGAGAATTTCGTATTATTCATTCGTGTCCCATAAACACCACTTAAAACATTAAAAAATCTTATAGATTATAAACCATATTCTATATATTCTATATCGGAAAGTTTGGTTTTTGTTGTACCATCTTTGTTTTATTTTCTCTATTGTATGTCATTTTTTCATATTTTTTTTTCTTCAATTTTTCATTATTCATGTATGAAAATTGATATCGAAGTAATGAAATTGCAAACTTACAAAGATTTCATATCAATGACACACTTTACCACACTCCCACACAAACACACTTACACAAGCTAAGAAATGAGAACAATGAAACAAAACCAGGTACGATAAATTTTGTACAATGCAATTGTATTTGTTTAGTTAAGCTCTGTAGGCTATCATCAAACTTTTTAGTTATTCGCTTTTGGAAGAATTAAAGAACGGACTAATTTCCGGACGGAACTGAGTTTTGTGACATTGCTGATTATATTAATTTTATAACTTAAGAAAAAATGCTTTATTTTGTATCAGTTCTTTTTGCATCAGTATCTGCATCAGGTAACTTTTTATCTCACTAACAGCGACAATGATGGATGGAAGAAAAAGTTTTAGATTTTTGTTTTATCAGTTACAATTGTTGTCACAATTGAAAAAACAACATTTTTTTAGTGAAGAATAGGGGGCGTTATTTTAAAGGCTTTGTACACCGCACAGACAAAAGTATTCAATTGTTGGAGTTGATCTTTTGTATACTATTAAATTTTATATATGTACTTGTAAATTTAATATTTTATGGCTAAAACTCTGAAGGAAATCAAAAGCTAAACTTTAACGAAAATAAAAAATGTCAATTTAACTGTCTGGCTCACGATGTCGTTTCGTAAACGTTCGCTAATGTTTTGTATTAAAAATAAGTAACTTATGTTCAACTAACAAATACATCGAAGATAGACAAGGCAAATGGTACAAGATCAGGGAAAAATAAAACTTATAAACGGCATCGGAATAGATTTTTTGACCTTAAAAAATATAACGAAAAATTATGATTATTACGAAACGACATCGTGAGCCAGACAGTAATCATTTGGTTTGAGAAGTTTTGTGGTATGTTTACAAAAATTTTTAATAAAATAAATAAAAAGGGAAAATTTATGGCGCGGAAGCAAACAGGTTTGTATTTGATTTAATAATGTGTTTTAGCTTTATCCATTTCTAATCACACAAAATACTGCAAAACTCATTTTTTTTAGTTTTTGTTTGGAAATGATTGCGCATAAATACTTTGTTGTTATTTAAGTACATTTTTATATAATCTACTCAGAAAAGATACAATTATTACACAGTTGTGCAACAATGGATTCATAATCATTAAGTTGATTATGGCCGTCTAAATATCGTTTTTGTTTCACTTATGCGTTTGACAGACTTTTCGTTTAATTTTGACATAAGTTTAAGTCAATCTATGCACATTATGGTTAGGCGTTTAAACGTCTTACATATATTCCTATATAATGATATTGTTGAGCAACTTAAACGTAAATTATATATAATCTTTATCGTCTTTTTTGCAAATGGTGAAGAGATATTTAATAAATTTTGAAGAAAATGTCTATTCCTAAAATTTTTTGGATGGTCTATAAAACGCCTATAAAAAAAAGTTTTCTATGTCAATGATTTTGGAAGTAGCATCATTTTTACATCCCTGGAAATAACAAATGAATTGTAATTTGAATTGCTTTGAAATGTCCTTAAAGTAAAAGCAATTTAAAGAGTTGAATGGTGGGGGGAGGTAAACAAACGAGTAGATTTTAATTGCATGGAAGGTTTTAATAATAAACGTGAATTACAATAATTTAAAAGGAAAATAAATTATTTAAAGTAGTTTTTCAATGACTTATAAAAAACTAAACATGGAAACATATTCACTTAAAACAGCCATAAAGACTTCACCGGTTACGGGCTTTTAGCATCGAGTGCTTGTTAAGCTTGAGTTAGAACGCTATTTAAATAAGCTTTGTCTAGACATTGCTTTTCGGTGCCCTCTTGTTAATTATTCTGCATATGACGGCATGATTGATTTAAGCCTTCAATTTCTGGTTTATTTAACATTCCATAATAATGGTTTATTGTGCACCTTGTTGGACGATTTGGTCGAGTAATTTGTGTTAATTTTGTCAAGAAATGTAAAACGAGTCCTCCAATATGGAGTAGAGAACTTTAAAACAGTTGATAGCGACCATATTGTTAAAGCTGTACATATGGAAACCGGTCCGATTGAGCCCGTATTTGTGAGAATCATATCTCACTGGTTGTCCAATGTTTTCAATAAAACACTTTGGACTTGTTTTTGCAATTAAAATATATTCGTTTTATGGCATAAAACTTAATTCTAGTCTTAAATAATGATTACAATTGAAGTAGAGTCTACTTTCTGTTCGGTATTTTATTATTATAAGTTCAATAGAGTTCTGGCCTTGTGTGGTTCGTTTTGTATGTTTTATGTGTCCAATATATTATCTTGCTTCTACTTATCCTGCTATACAATTGTTTGTTAAATTGTCTGTTTCACCATCTAACTCTCTTCTATAAACTGATATGGCGTTCAACAACGCGCGCATGTGTTCTGTCCGGGCAATGTTCCACGAGCTTTACCCAAGAGGACTATTTGTAGTACTAAGTTAGGTGTCAATGCAAAAAATTCCCTGGAGTCAATATAAATTTCGTCAAAAAATCATTTCAAGTGATGAGAGCATTTTTGGATGAGTAAAATAAAGCCATTAAGAAAAATTATAACTTTTAAGATGACACCTCATACAAGATGATATCTAATAGCATCCGAAGTCAACCACTTCTCGAACTTATATTTTTCCGGTGTCGAGCAGTTAAAAGGGTTTTGGCTGACCTCGACATAATTACGACTTCTGGACCGGATGTCATTCCAGCATTGGTCTTGATGCAGTTTTCTTCTGCGCTTGCGCATCCATTAGCACATTTAATTCTTTACCATTTTGGTGATTTCCCATCATGATGGAAGTTTGCTAATGTAACTGCAATTCGCTCTGCGCCTTTCAAAGTACTCGTAATAGAAAGTATGGTTAACTACTACCTTGTGAGGTAGCTAAATTTCTTTGTGATCGTAAACACCGATTTCATAAGGGTCACTCTACTGGCGATCTTTTGGCACATCTCTCAGAGAAATGGTGCCACTTAATCAACCCATCATTTCGGTGAAAGTAAAGTGGTGGTTATTAAATAAAGTGTAGCAACACGGGCTGGTGTTTACAGAAAAAATACCTGTATACAATGTGACCAGATTCAAAAAATTTTTGTTTGCTAAATTGGCACCTAAATAGTGCTAAAAATAGATAACAAAAAATGTTAAGTGCTAAAATTTAAATGCCTTAATTTTAAGCAAATATTTTCTGTGAGAGGTCATAGTTTTATCATTTATGCTTATGTTGCCTTAGAAATATTTAGTTCCATTGAATAAAACGAATTTTTTTTTAAGTATAAATAGTTTTTAAAGCAACAAAAATGATAATTCATACATACGTACATACGTTGACATTGACGTTCCACCGTTGTTATATTCTCTACCGTATAGCATTTCTTCTTTAAAATGTCCGTGTAACTTACATCCATCAACTTTTAAACTATAACTATAAGTCATGTTCCGAGAAACGCGTGATCTGAAACCACAACGCGTTCTAAAAACGATTAATTGACTTTTAAGTGTTCTAAATAACGCGCGTTTTACTGGCATTTCGTATGTGTTTCACATACGTACTTATGTATGTGGTAGTTATAGAAATCGAAAAAAATTTGGCAACAAATAGAGACATTTTTTTATTTTGTTTTTTTTTTATTGAAAATATGTAAAACTTTCAACTTTTTATTGAAATAAAAAGAAAATATATTAAATTTTAATTACGAATAATTTTATTTTCTTCAATAGTTCAACATACATATGAGATTTGAAGTCGGCAATTTTAAGCGATATGCGTTTTCCAGAACACCTATTTGGCGATATGAAATCGCAAAAACATACTTCTTGTGTTATACGTTTGTCAGAACAGCTACTTAGTGTTTTCAAATCGGAAACGCTAAACTTAAGCAATTTGCGTTTCTCAGAACACACCTGTATTTTCTATAGAAAAAATTTTTTATTTTTTAAGCTTAGAAAATTTTGGCAAACGTTGTCGTAACTGATAAATCAATTGTGCAATAAAACTGCCACATATAATTCGTATTTCTTTCGCCATTTCAGGATTTATAGTTTCTTTAGATTTAAGAAAATTTTCAAAATTATAATTAAAATACGACAAAGTACAAAGAAATTTTATAAGCATGAATTGAAGCAATGAAAATGGTGTCTTTAAAAAACAATTTGGCAACAGGGATCTTTTAAAAGATTGCTAAATGAACAATTGGAAATTGCTAAATGCTAAATCGAAAATTTGCTGCTAAATCAACAAAAGAAGTGCTAAATCTAGCACCGAAAGTGCTAACATGGGCACACTGCCATTATATACCTTTCATTTACTACTACTTATATTTGTACACGCAATTATTTGAATTATTTAAGGACCTTTAATTCACGTGCTATTAAATCAACAGTAGTAAAAACAAAGTAAATCTGCAAAAAGAAAAAAAAAAAAACAAATGGAAGAAGGAATAATGAATGAAAAACCTCAGCGAAATTAATGAAAAGTAATAAGTATCCTTAATTGACGTCACTAGCACAATCTACATAAATACAAACGTAACCAAACAATCGCAATCCAACAAACACTCAAATACTCGTATCAACTTTTTGAAAAATATCTAGGCGTTTGGGACCTGAAAATACTCCATGTGGGGTTTTATGTTGTATTTTCCTTTCATTATTCTTTTGAAATAAGAAGACACCGTTTGAATAAATCAATATTATTTCTCATTTATTATGCAAAAGTATAAAAAGAACATGCAAGTTATTTCATTCAGTATCCTTTATAAACAAAGAAAAAAATCTGCTCATTTATATGCAAGTCTACAATCTCAACTGGATAGTCAGGGCTGGTTAAGTGTGCTTGTAGTTTACGTTCGCCTTTGTACGAGTACTTTAATGTTTCGTTTTTTGTAATTTTTGTAAAGAGATTTTTATAAAATTGACATCACTATTGATTTTCTTGCCTTTTACGGGAATATTTTCTTAGGACGTGTGCGGAATGGTAGCAAAGTACTATGGTGAAAAATAATTTGTTTGTGGTAAAAAATTTCATATTTTTGCTGTGTGAAAAAATATTATATTTGATGTTGATTCTCAACAATTTATTTATATTGTTGGGATATAAAGTTGAATGTTTGAGAATATCTTTCAAAAATTTCCAAAGTCTACTGATGATTAGGGTAGTTCCTATGAAAAGTCGACATATAGATAGCTGGGAAACATAGAAAACAAGCTATTTATAATTTTTATTGGTATAAATGGTAGAAGCTAAAAATAGCGAATAAAAAACTTAATTGTTTTTATTATATTTGATTTTTATTTTTTATTTTTTGTATTTGTTTTTTAATATCATAATGAGTACATATGTATGTAACTGTAGTTAAATAAAAACTGAGTTCTTTCATAAATTTATATATTTTTTGCAAACGTACAAATTTGAGACCATAAGCTTGCATTAAATCCATTTTTTTTTTTTTGGCAGCCCTGATTAGAACGCCCGAGCAAGTGATTATGATTACAAACATTTAACAAAATGTTGTCAACACTGGTGAGCCCTGAACTAGTTCAGTTCATCAAGTGAAATCAAATCAACGTTAGTTTAGGCCAACATGGCAGGTGCTGACGCAATAAATTACATATGTATATCTGTGTCTTAGTTATCAACGTAGACAAGTAAGACTTAACATGATCCCAAAGAAAATAATCCAATGGACTTAAATCAGACCATCTTGGTGCATAATTAAATGAAGTATTTCTGAACACAGCCACATCAATTTCTTTTCTTTTGGTTTATAAGCAATTAAAACACAAACTATATATATTATTCATATCATTTATTATTAATTAATTATTATTTGTTAATCATATAAGTGGACTGTTTGACTTTCGATTTGCGACTGACTTCACCGGTCAGCGTACTCGTTCGTCAGAGTAGTAGGAAAGTCGAGTTGTGTTTGAGGGAAGGTTCACCAACATGAAGTTATTCTCTCATTAAAAGTTCATGTAGGTCAATCTATTGTAGCGCGTGGCTCCTTAGTACAGGAACCACATGACAACGTTATTAATGGCCAGCTAATTAAGGTATTTCCAATCATGTCTCTTTATCGCTCACTTTTGACAACAACATATTCTGACCATCAGCGTTTTTGAAGGTATAAAGCAATATTATTTTTTTGCTTTGCTTTCATCTAAGTCTATATATAATGCAATATCAAACCAAACAGTAGAAAAAACAAGTATCAGCTGTTAAAGATTTTTACAGAAAAAACAATGTTGCTAACCCAAAAATGAGAACGTGGAAAGAAACAGTCCTTGTTTTCATATAAGCAAATGTGTTCTATTTTTGGCATCGTTTATTTGTTGATGATAACTCGCTCTTCGTTCCAGTTATATTCCAAGTATTATTGTTGGAATTTCTTCCAATCATACTTCGTAAGCTTTAATAATCTGTTTTCAAGGACTTTTAGCCGTGTTGTTTTTTCTTGCACACAATTGAAGGATTCTTTGAGATATGGATTTGAACGTTTGTCAATATTTACTACTTGGATAACAGAGCAGTAAGCACCTAAAATGCTATAACTAACTTATCAACTTATTGTTAAATTGACAATGTATATTGGTATATTCACAAAACCCCGAAATGTGCCAAGAAAAGTTGAAGTTTTAATGATGTCATGTTTTGGCTCAATGACATTTTATTTTTTCACAAATCAGATTTTAGTTTTTATACATTTCTAAAAATAATTAAGTAATCTGTAATATAAACAACAATGAAAGCTCTTCAACTCAAACTGGTTTAATCATTTTAAGTTTTTTTTTTCTATAAGGTATTTAAGCCTTTTGGCAAAGTAATTAATTTAACAAATCACAAAGCCAATAACTAATTAAATAGTGAAAATTAATTGAAATATCCTTTGTGTTGTTCGTTATTTAATTTCGTTGCCCATTCCATATGGATTGGTCATTATTTGTGTTACATTTGCAGAGTGCTGGTATAGTTGTAATTAATGGCAGGCAGAAGGTTCTACATTGGTTCACAGTTCGTTGATGGCATCCCACTGTGTAACGTTTCCCAAAAGATTTTAAACAAGCGACAAATCATTAAGAGGATAAATAAACATAAGCTAAACACAAAGACATAATGTTGAGCTAACTAAAGAAAGTAAATCTCGTAAAAGAGATGAGAAAACAGATACTAAAAATCTGAAACTTTATTAGCAGCAGTTATACTTAATAGCGTATTTACACTTGCCCACATCTTACATCTTTCAACATTTTGGCAAGATGTTAACATCTTCCTTTATGAAGTCTATATGAAAAAAAAACTCAACATCTTTACAAGATGTTCGTTTCTCATTTTACTGGACTCAACATCTTTCGAATATTTTATTGTCATCACTAAAAGATTTTAAAAAAATTCATACCATCACTAGAAAATACACAAGTGTCAAAAATTTTTACAATGAGCGGGATCAAACAATGTAAGTAAATTTGAATTTAATTAAAAATAATATATAATTAGAAATAATAATACATACAGTACATTTATTTATAGTAAAAAAGAAACAAAAAATCCAAAATTCTTCGAAGGATTACTGCAGCTCCATGGCATGTAAAAAATTCACGAACTCATAAAGATCTGAGTGTTCCGCTGGTAAAAGAGGAATTTTTTAAGAACGCGACAAGGTATGTCAGTAAACTGGAACTTCATCCAAACCATCTTGCGCGTAATATACTTAATTTTGGCGGCCACAGTCGGTTGAGAAGAAGGGATACCGTTGCCGCCATCAGATTGCTCAATAGGTAATTTTACCGAAATAGCTCCCGCATAATAATAAAACTTTTCGTCTAGCATTGGCCGGACTTAAGTAAAAATCAAATTTTTTAAATTTAAACTACATTTTTTTTTAACTTTAAATTTAGTATTAAGATTTGAATAGTTATTGTTAGTTCATTTTGAAGATTCAATAAATAAAAAATGCTAAAAAAAAAACTACTTCTTGTATGGTCTGCTGCTGACGAGAATATGCTAATAGACCTTCGGCATGAAAAAATTGTAGAATTGAGGAGTGGGAGGAAAAATTCCCATATTTTCCAGGAAATGACAGTGAAGTTGCAAGAGTCATTCGATCCACCCTTCAACAGGGTGGAGCCGCAGTACGAACAGTACGCACAGCAATTGATTTATCCAAATAAAGTTTGATAAAGTAATAATTTCACTTACGGTCCATATCAAAAATTTAGAAGGCGACATGCCCAATTTCTTTGAACGATTACTGCAACTCCATGGTACGTAAAAAAATCCCGAATTCACAAGGATCTGAGTGTTCCGCTGGTAGAAGACGAATTTTCTAAGTACGTGACAAAGTACATCCATAAACTGGAGCTTCACCCAAATCCTCTTGGCGGCCATATTCGGTTGAGAAGAAGGGATACCCTTTGCCACCACCACAACATTAAATAGGTGATTATACCGATAAAGTTCCCGAAAAATGAAACTTTTCTATCTATCTTAAGTAAAAGCACATCTAATTTTGTATGTACATTTATATACTTATTGTTATTTCATTTTGAAGATTCAATAAATAATTAAATGCTAAAAAAACTTATGCTCCAAGATGCAGACACCTCAACCAAACTTCAGGGTGTTTGGTAACAGATTTATATTTTCAAATTTAAATAAAAACATAATAATTGATACAAATTTTTAAAATGAGCATTGAACGGTAAAATGAAATTGCGGATTTTATTTTTAAAAGAATACGCCTTCAAGATGTCTTCCGCCAAGTTGAACACACTGTTCAAAACGGAGCATGGATAAGGTATACCAAACAGTTACCCTGTGGCAATGCCCCTGAGGCTTGCAGGTTCTTGGAGACCAGTAACAGCCGTTTGCTTTGTTGACGTGAACGTTTAAGTGAAAATAAGCCTCGTCGCTCCAAAAAATGAGATTGACAATGCGAAAACGCTCCAACAAATATGTCTCCACAGCGAACGCGTGATGCTCACTCGGCCACTGCGACCTTGTGACAGACAAATCCGCACATTCTATAACTCCAATGGCGCCATCCTTCACCCGCACCGTTTATTACTTTTTGAAATAATCGTATATGTCTAGACAAAACCCGCTCTTCGGGTTCCTGGAAGTCATAATTTGAGCTCCATGAAATCATCATTTAAAGAATTATTGATGAAATACGGACACAAATGCTGCAAAAAGTATGTAAAAATTTGTGTTCCGGATGGCATCTTTTTGCGCGCCAACCGTGGCGGCCACATAACTGAAATCATATTCAGACATTAATGTCATAAAATTTTCTATCCCATAATGTACTTCATTACCTTGTTGTTTGAAACGTGTTGGACTAAATTTTGTTAGTCTGAGCAGTGTCGAAGTTATATACACTGGGCACTGATCAGTTTTAGCTGATTTAGTTCCAACATTTTAAATGCTGTAATAGAGTTTGTTTTGGTCTTTCCTGTTGTTATTGTTCAAGTTAAACCTCCACAAACACTACTCTCTCTCTCCTCCTCCTCATAACCTATTTTCCTAGTTCCAGTACAATGCACTGCATATGTAGGGGTCATCCCCGGAGTACTGGTCCAAGATATAAAAAAAGGTTTTTATTATTATATTTCTTACTTTTATTATAATTAAAACTTGTGTAGCTGTAAAAAGAACACCCAGTAGTAGTGGTCGTAGAAATATGCTAATATTTTCAACACAAAGAAAAGTTTTGACACAAACCCATCTTACCTTTGAATAGCTCTCTGTGGATCGTATGTCATTAATGGTCCAGGGCAACATAGCGGCTGAATAACGCGGATCTACAGACGCACTGCCGCGATAAGTTAACGACACTAAACGAGTTTTCATTTTGACAAATTTTTACGCTTAAACGAAACGGTTTGGTACTGCAATTAACTAAATTTATATAATTGAACAATAATTTCTTTGTCTCAAACGCACATATGTAGGATGCAACTATTTTAGTTTTTGAGTCCACAGTTTTTAGGTTTTCATTTATAATCAATATTTCAAAAAGCGGCGTCTAAAAGACCAGAGTTATTAAATAGCGTTTTGATAATGAGTTTTTTTTATGGCTATTACAGCTTTTGTTGCAACATAGAATTTAAATGAGGCATGCAAATAATTTTCTACTCGTGCCACGGATTTTGGTGGCCGTTCGTTCGTTAATACGACACAAATGAAGTTTTATGAGTCAGAAGGGACTATAGTAATAGATTGAAGAAACACGTACATGAAGGAGCCAATGAAGGCCATTTAAAATATTGTTTTATAACATATTTTTTATTATTTATTAATTTATTTTGTAGGGGGATGTTTGCATTGTCGGCTAGTGAAACACACGCACACAGTTAAAGAATTTAGCACAAATCAGTCTCTAACGCCAACGGCTTTAATGTTAAATGAATTAATGAGGGAATAAAAAATATCCTTGTTCAAAATAAGGATTTGTGAAAATTCAATTTGTTTTTTTTTTGCTCACTTTTACTTTTTTCTGCTGAATTTATTATTATTTTTTTTTTTTGGTTCTTTTTATGTTTATTTATTTAAAATGTTTTGCTTATAACAACTTATTGATTTTTCTATATTTTTTCTGGTTTTACACATATTTTTGTTGTCGTTTTAGGGTTTGAGGGAATGTTGTTGGTAGGTATAAAGCGGGGATTGTTCTCTTGCCTCTGTATCGTTTTTTTATTTTTGTCTTATTAGTTTCCGTATTTTATTCATGTATATAGGTATATATGCATGTATATTTTTTTTGCTACTTGTGTTATCCTGTTTTATTGCATGTATTTATTTCTAGTTGGGTAGTCAGTCAGTCGTTCGCAACAAAGGACACACACGACAAAACACATTTGTTCAACATTAATTCACTGTCTGTGCCACATAAACCACCCCTTAAATTTCACCTTAAACTGTTTAAAAACCGTAAATGAAATCTTTTTACAAATATGTTCAAAGGAATTTGATTTCACTTCTAAAAAAATCGGCGCATTGTTTAACATTCAAATTTAGATATTTATGACCAAAGAAATTCATTTAGTTTTGATAAATATTGTTGATTTGCTATTTAAAATTAAAAGCTTTAAATTTCTTGTCTTTAAACAATTCCTTGCAAGCGCCTTAAACAACAACTATCTTCACTGAATAACCAAAAATTACTAAAGGATTTTAATTTGCACTCAACTTGGCAAAATTTGTTTATTTGCTCTCTTCACTCCTAAACGTACTCTCTTTTAAACAAGCTCTTTGGCCACTGTTAACTGTTTTACTTGAAAACATTTCATATTCGATAAAATAAAGTTCTTACTTTAAATTTTCCTTATTCACACTTTACTTTTTTTATGTCAACAAACTAGCATTTAGTTGCGATTAAAAATATATATATTTTTCAATATTTTAGCAATTTGTATTTGTTCTTTTATTTAGATATTTATTAGCACTTTTTTCATGACGCGCAAACTCAACAACAATTATAATGAAACTAAACTGAGGCTATAATTTTTTTATTCGTTTTGCTTTTGTTTTTCTACTTTGTTTTGGTTAGTGTTAAAACAACACAAAGTAGTGTTTTAAAATAATTTTGTCTTAAGGGACTTTTTTTTGCACTCAATTAATTAATTCACAATACTCGAAAGCCAAATGGTTGTGGTTTTGACTAAACATTTTTCAGGTTTGGTTTATTCCTGTGATAACTGAAAAATTCACAAGATGAGTCAAATATAATATAAAACACTTCAAAATTGTTTACCCCACGCGCGGTTTGTGGAAACTACGCTGAACATAACATAATTTTTTACCATTAATGTTTCGCAAAAACATATGCTGAGAACAGGTTATATCTTAAAAAAACAGAGAAGAGTCTTCTTATATACAAAAGCACAATAAATTCGTCTACTTTGATTTGTCAAAATAAAGTCGATCATTTGTTTGTACATAACATAATTCACCGTATTATATTAAAACAGTTTTCGCTATACTTTCTGTTGCACGTCTTTAGTAAGCATGCAAGCATATATACAAAAACATGCACACAGAGCTCTCCAATGTACATTGCATATTTTGTTTTAGTCTGTCACTGCATACTATTATACTACACCAGGAACGCCGAGGCCTATGCGCTTGATGGTCAATAGTTTTTGTAAAAGCGCTTAGCTATAGGGCTGTGCTCTTTAATACACACATACTGCACTCAGCACTAGCAGTGAAAAATACACAAACAACTTCGTCTTATATAATTTTTTGTCGTCCTTCACTGCACACACGCAAGAGCTATGCATCAACACTTTCGCATGTTTTGCTGGTAAACATTGATGACAGCGATTATCAGTGTGAATACTGTTTTTGTAAATTGTTTTGCTCTTTACTACAAAAAATTATGAAATAAAAGTAGTTTTTCCTTAAATGTATTGGTGTTTACGAATACTCTTTCATATAGAACTTGTGGGCTGTACTACACTCTTACTTGTTAAAATATATTTTAATTCATTTTTGTTCTGTCATGTAACTTCTTGTGAGCTATAGAGTTTTGTAATCATAAACAATTATTGACGTGAAAATGTTTTCAAAAAAAAAAAAAAAATACATTGTTGTATATACTTAAAGCTTTAAACACATAGACGACAGCCGACAGCAAGCAGCAGTCTGTCAAAAATAAAATACATGTGTTTAAATTTTTTTTTTTCATTCATTTATTTATTAAATCTTCAAAATATGAACTAACAATAACTATTCAAATCTTAATACTAAATATAAACGTTATTTAAGCCCAGCCACTGCTAGACAAAAAAGTTTTATTCTGCGCGAATAATATCGGTAGAATCACCTATTTAACGTTCTGATGGTGACAAGGGTATCCCTTCTTCTCAACCGAGAGTGGCCGCCAAAATCAAGTATGTTACGTGCAAGTAGATTTAAATACACACAATTATTTTAACGACATCACAGCAGCACGACTTCACAACAGCATTTGCTGCTGCTGCCAACTTAGACTAATTTCTATTTTCGTAAGCAGCAAAAAGTAAATGCAGTGCTGCCACAATAAATATAAATTGGCAGCAATTAAAACTAAAATTTGTTTGAAATATTTAATAGAAATAAACTTCACACAAATAAAATAAACAATAAATTGATTAGTTTTTACAGTTTTACGTGATATTCTTACGTTTTCAGTTGGTAATTTTAATTTTATTCCTGTAAAATATATATGTGGCACCTCTGAAATTTGCATCGCTTAAATACACATAGTGCTGCTGCTGTCTTTAAAATAATTATGTTGCTGATGAGACGGCAGCTTTTGAAGCTAACTTCATTTGTAGTCGTGAAGTTGTGAAGTCTGCTGTCGTCTAAGTGTTTAGAGCTTAACATTTTTTTAGACAATTATTTATTTATAGCAAAATAATTATTATTTGCAAAATAAGTGCAAATAAAAATTAAAATAATTAAATTTATTCGTTTACATCGTTGGAAATTATTTAAACATATTTTTACTTTAATATTTGATAATATTCTCAATATACTTCAACCTCCCAGATGTATTTCAATTTATGTATATTCTAATTCAAATATTACTTTTTCTCATAGAACACTCCAAGCTCATTAATTTCATGGAATTTTCCCACTCAAGTTAGTTAGTTAGTTAATAGAAGAAAAACGTGTTTATTATATTACCTCTCTCACTCTCCCGCTCTAAAATTTATTAATTTTTTCCGTAAAACATTATTTTCTACTTAAATCAATTACCGTTATCAATCACAATTGAAAATCTAATTTATGGCCAAAATGATCTGAAAACGATAATTTTATTTAATATTATTTTTATTAGGATTTTCCTAACAGGAAATCGACAATCAACATTTGTTTGCACTGATTACGGTCAATTGCACCTTTTTCCCTCTTTTTTTTTATTTTACATGTGGAATTGAAAGAAATAAATTTGTATTGGCGTGTTGTGTATTTGAGTAAAAATAGATTTGAATTGTAAATAAATGTAAAGAACTTATCCAGAAACAATTAAAAGATTTATGAATATGGCTTTGAAATTAAAAATAAACTAAAAAGTTATATTGTAGAATTAGAGATTTTTACATGTTTTTACTAATTAAATTTTAATAAAAAATATACAGTTTATTAGGATAGGGATGAGAATAATTGTAGTGTTAAAGACTGCGGAGAATTTTAAACGATGCCAACCATCCGTTTACTTATTTAGAGGGTGCTTCTATACAAAATTGGTTTTCTAAATTTGTTCCCATCGTCCTAACTAGCCCCAGTGTGTCTCTGGAGTAGACAAATGTATGTCGGAGCCTCGTTTATTTATTCTTCCGGACATGTTCATTCGAGATTTCAAGCCAAATCTAGTAGATTTTGAAAAGATTTCCCATCAAAATGAAATCTACTTTATGAGTAAATTTTGACGAAATCTCCTGAAATCTATTCAGTACCAAGCGATACAACCAACTGTGATTTTGTTCAAAAAGTACTTAAAAATACCAAGTTGTAGCAAAAATATATAGTTTAATGTGGTGTATTCAATCTCTGATAAAATTGTTTTGTCAAACTCCCATTGCTCACATTGCATAAATTATATTTGTGAAAATGAAATCTTGCTAGATGTAAACGATATAGATTTCGTTGTAGATTTTAATTCAAATCGTTTAAAGCTGCCTTGGAATGAACGAATGAAGAAATATGATAGGAAAGAGAATGATGAAAAAAAGAGTACAGAAATATAAATTTATTAAATAAAATTTATTCATGAATCACACAAGTCTAAATATTAACTATTTAAAGGGTCTCTCATACAAATATAATATTTTAACATAATACAAAAATTCTGGAGGTGTTAATCGTATAACGAGCCCCTATTAGGTTTTCGACTTCGACATTTTTCCGCAACATGCCAACCCTCTATATCTCCTCTTTAAAGGATGCTCCTATACAAAATTGGTTTTCGAATTTTATCCCCCATCGCCAAATGTATGACAGACCCTCCTTAATTTTTTCTTCTAGATATTTTTTCTGAACACAGGCTCCTGTAGCTCCTCTACTAGGATCATTTTTATAAAATTTTTCACCAATGCATAAATATTTAAGTACATACATATGTATATTTTGATTATATTGTATATTTGTATTATATATCTTGTTTATATTGTTTTCTTCTAAATTTTCCAGCTAAAGATCTTGATTGATTTTTGTTTTTTATAAAAAAGGTTTAACGGTATTTTATTTTCAATATTTCGATAACAATTTGTTATCATCATCAGGATGACAAGAAATTGTTATCGAAATATTGAAAATAAAATACCGTTAAACCTTTTTTATAAAAAACAAAAATCAATCTTTAGCTGGAAAATTTAGAAGAAAAGATTATATATTTATTTTATATATTGTTTTATTTATTTTTCTTGTGTTTTTCTTTTATTATTTTAGTATGCCTCATTTTTAGAAATCTTGCGATTTCAAAATACTCAAATCTCTTTTATCATTAACATTGTTGACTTGGAGAAGAATTAAAATGACAGACGCGTGGTTGGTCGTTCATGAAACCAGATTTGTCTATTCCATATTTTTAACAATAAAAAAATATATATGTATATACATATAAAATAAATAAAAACAAAAATCTAGTTTCGTGACTGGGCCCGCCGGCAGAGTGAATGAACTCAGCCGGTATCTGAGCTCTGTGCCTTTTTAGCCAGACAAACAGCCATCATGAGATTGGTTGATCATTTGTAGTTTATGGTGCTGTGCTGCTGCTGATATTGAGAATGTGCAATGCATTGCAAATTAAACGCTTTTAGCCAAATGTGACTGCACATGCCAAATACAGCAATCCAACAAACAAATGTGAATTTTAGATTTTGTATCTTTGTGTTTTCTTTCCTACCATATTTTTATAAAACTTGATAAAAAAAAAATAAAAAATCTTATATGACTTTGATGAGGGCTGTGGGAGAAATAGAAAAAAAAAACAAATGAAAAAAAAGGAAGCAGTGATGATGTCTACGCATACACAATGTTTCTGTAGGCAAATTTGTATGAGAGAAAAGAAAAAAGAAAAATGTACAATAAATGAAGCATTGCGACATTTATAATGATGCCAATTCTTATTCGCTGCTACAAGATCGCTGTTGTTTACAAGTGCTTCTGTTGTTGTTCTATTTTAACATTTATTTGCACAACAGGCAACAGTTGTTGTTACAACGTAGCAGCAGGTTACAGAGGAAGTAAGAAAATAAATTTAGTTTTTCACTTTCATTCGCACACACACACACTTGTTCTAGTCTGAACATACGGCAACACACAACAGAGATTTTTCAAACGGTATTTTTAAGACTCCAATAAAAAGGGGAATCTCTTTTTAATTTCTCATAAAATTCTTGGGAAAAAGAGAATTATTTATGGTTTTGTCTTCCTTGTCGTTATTACTGTTGTGATTAGATGAGGATCTGCCGTGACAAAAATGAAAATATACTCGTACACATGTATGTACTCATATGTATGCTTATGTGTTGTTCTGTTTATCATGTTTCTTAATTTAATACATCTTGATGCTAGTATATTTGTCGTCTGTTAAATGTTATGAATTTCAAGGGTGGTTTTCATATTAAGTACTTTTGTACATACGAGGGCTGATCAAAAAATAACCGTTATTTTAAATTTTTTCAAAAAGTATTAATTTATTAAACTTTTTATTGAACTTTATAATTTTTAAATTAAACTTTTATTTATTCATCAATAACTATCTTGTTCCCTTTACAGTAATCCGCCTCAGACATAATACGCTTATGCTAGCGTTTTTTTCAATCCTACCAACAACAGGAGCCAACAGCTCCTTTTTCGATTTTTCTTTTATCTCCTTAATCGTAGCAAAACGTTTTTCTCGATGTCTTCACTTTTGGGAAGAGAAAAAAGTCAGCGGGAGTCAAGGCCAGTGATTGAGGCATGATAACGTTTTTGTTTTTGGCTAAAACCTCACACACAAGCATCGATGTGTGAGCTGGTGCGTTATCATGGTGCAAAATCCATGATTGTTTTTTCTACAATTCTGTGCGTTTCTGACGAATGGCACATAACTTCAAGGTAGTATTTGAGGAAATCTGGATCGTCGTTGACGATGTTCAACAGCTCCTGAGCGATGTCCATGCGACGTTGTGGCTGATAAAAATTTTGTAAATTTAGCAAAAAATCGAAGAGCACACCAAAACACGACTAACCTTCTTATCTGTCAAAAACAAACTGATAATTCGAAATGGCTGATATTGCCAACATATATAGCAGACATGTGTACCAACTTAACAGAAAAAAATGCGAATATCGAGCATATGTAGCTCCCGAAATTTAAAAATTACGATTATTTTTTGATCAGACCATGTACATACGTACTTAATTTCAACGTAAGTGGACGTGTTACATATATATGTATGACTTTTTGGTAACGCAAATCATTTTATTTATGTACAAACTCGTATATGTTTGTACATAATTTATAAAAAAAAAATGGGAGTTTCGCAGGTGAATTGAAAAAAATGTGTTTCAAACAGGATATATATGTAAGTACTTTTAGGAACAATTCTCACAAATATTTTCAAAAATAATTATGCATTCATGTAGTTTCAATTTACTCTTCCGCTACTTAAGTATGTTCATACATACATACAAACAGTCGATGATTTTAAAAATAATAGATCTTTTAATGACAAGTCAACGGAATTAAGCAGATTTGATTATTAAAACCGAGGGAAAGATAGTTTTAGTCAAATGTGGATTATAGATACAACCAAATTTTATGTTTTGCGTCAATAGAATAAAGCAATCTTCCTTCATTTTATTGAGATATTTTGTAATTAGGGGCACAGAAAAATTTTTGCCGCTTTACAATAAAAATATAAGACAATGCTAATTTTTATTTTTAACCAGCTGCTTTATTGAGGCTTATTAGGGTTTTTGGAATCTCCGTGATTTTGTAATAGATAAAAGGAAATTCGAATATTGTTTCTTAATGATGGGCTAACACCACGGGGTGAATTATTGACGATTTTCCAGCGCCCCGTGTGGGTTGCTAGGCTCACACAGGTTGCAACTTTTCGCTATAAGTTTGTAGCCCTATAGACAAAACCCTTGCTTAAGAGTTTGAGTCTTCTTCTCCCTCCTGTATGCAATTTCCCAACAGTTAATGGAAGACAAGGCTCAATGAGCTGGTAGGCCGAAGTGCATTAAGAGCATCAGCCCTTAATCAACCAAAGTTATGATCAGCACCGAGAGATCTGAAAGACAGAATCTCCCGAAATGTTTGTCAATTTCCCCCCTTGGTACGGATTTGTGAAGTCATGCGGCTTCCTGGAGTTTCATCTGCCTGATACAACAAACGTAGGACTTTTTGCCCTCTATTCCCCAGAATACAGAGTGCCGTGGTTCGATCTACGCTAAGGCGAAACCTGTTCACCGGGGGGATTTTCTCACAATAACAACACCCATAATTTAACTTAAAATTATTAAATATGTGTAAACAACATTTTTATAATGTCTAAATAACAAAATAGTCAATAGTGATATAAACTACATATCGTCAACTAAAATGCAAAAAAACGTAACTGGTAAAAAAATTTTCGATACAAATATGTAGATAATTGTTTTTTTTTAGCAAAAAAACTAATCGATTTTGAAATATCTCGTCAAGTTTACAACCTTTTATTATGTTTTACCATCGTTTTTTCCACTATATATGATGTAAATGGCAGCTCCAAATGCTTAAAGGAATTTTAAAAATATTGTGAAAATTTGTATTTGCCAATTTATTTAATAAAAACATCGAGTTGTTATATATTTTGAAAATCAGTTCTCATCAAAGTGTAAGAGCTTCTTAAACAAATTAGGTTTTCTATATAGTGTGATATAGCTATATTTCAGGGCCGCTTGAAAAGTGGCAACATGTTTTCTACACAGAAAAATTTTAAGAAAAAACACTGACAAAACAATAACACCTCAACGATTTTTTATTTTATGTATGTAAATATTTGTAACGCTGTGAAATTTTGCATATTTTACTTGTACACCCCTTGGCCCTTACGAATAGCCCTATTGACCTAAGAATGATAAAACTAGAAACTTCGCCATGTGAATGATTTCCCGTTAGATGACGTAGTTCAACCTATGCTAATGAATGTATTTAAAAATCATCTGGTGCATTGTTTCGTGATGTCATTTGACCAATATGCACAGAAGATTTCAGTCTTGTGTGGGAGTTGCCGTAAACATGTATTCTATCATTCTTGCTATTGACCGAGCTCATATGCCATATCCACATAAATATGATCCACTGTGCGGTGATTAGGCAGGCCATTCATTTTGCTCGGTCATACGGCTAGAATAGGTGCTTCTCTGGCCTCAATCCAACCCATTCGTTTTTTCCTAGTTTTGTTTATTTAAAAATAAATTCAAGTTTATTCCAAAAATAATTTTATTATACATATTTGCTGTTTATTATAAATTTAATTTTATTGAACTTACTTAGCTCGTCATTTTGTTCTTGTTTACTTTTTTTATCATTTGAGTTGCTATTGTGAATGATTTTGTTCACTGAACATACCTACAACAGTGTTGTATTTCAAATTGTGTTCAATAACTTAATTGACTTTTTGTATGGAACTTTGAGCTCAATTAAGGCGTTAATTACAATAATCTCAATAATTGTGTATGTCTGAACACGCTATTTATTATCCATTAAAAATAGTATATGTTTATAAAAGATATACAGCCAGTTTACCAATCTCGACAGTCTGCTTGCGTTCGCAATCTAAGCGAAAGAAAATTGATTTGGGTTCGTCTAACTTTTTTCTATGCGAACGATGTGTCAAAACTCAATCAAAATACATAAGAATATGCGAACGAATAATAGTGAGATAGACAAACCCAAATTGATTCGAATGTGAGTGACTGGCTTTCTTTCGCATTCATTTTCTTTCGAAATTGGTAAACTGGCTGATATTTGACAATCTTTATATTGAAGTTTGTCAAATAAATATAAAATAATTTTTTTGAGTTAAGGCAGCTGGTAATTCCCGTTTATATTGTTCGAGTAAAGTTTTTGATAAAAAATTTTTTGATTTTAGTTAGAAATTATGCTAAATTATGTTGGACTATAATATTCTCATATCAAGTACTGCACTTCAATGAGAACAATGAGTGATTTAATTAGTCTTAAGTTAGTCCTGCTGCTTCTTTTCGTTTGACTTTTTTTCAGAAATCAGCAACTTATATGCAAATTGCCAGGAGTAAATCTATAATACTATATATATAACACAGCTTTATAACAAGCTTGTGGTGAATTGAACAAATAAAAATACAGTAAAAATCATTTTTAAGCAATTTTGGTGACAATATGATTTTTTCATTTCATTTCATTTTTTAAATCATTCATAACATAATTTCATAGTTTTATTGACTTCACACTTTACGTTATAAAAATAAAAGAAACACAGTAAAAACGTCGAAAAAAAAAAAAGAAAAGTGTTAACAGTTAAATGATAACATCCGTTGTTCTAGCGCCATAAATGCAAAATGAATTGAAATTAAAAACAACAACATTTGTGCAAAATAATTAAACATTTTAAAATAAAATAAGAAAAGGGAAATTAAGTGAAGACTTGAGAACCGTTGCATCCAGAAATAAAAACACTTGCCTTAAGTGCCGCAGTGTTGCATAAACATTTTATTCAATCGAATAGCCTAGATAGCAGACAAAATTATAAATTTATTTTATGTAATCATATATAAAGGGTGTTTCGCAGCATTGAGCTGGCAACACCTTTTTATCTGGCGATCCGTTTAACATCTGATAATTACTTTTTGTTTAGTTTACAAAAAAATTTTTTGGTGCAAGCAAATCAATGCCTTACAAATATTTCCGGGATATAGAAACCCAGGGAAAAAAGAATAATTTGGAAGAAAAAAAAAAAGATGACACGATTTTAGGTATTCTATAAGCGCCCTTACAGTTATATTTGGATACATTTACGATTTCTACCGTCAGCTAAATGGTCCTTTATTGCCATATTATGAAAATAATTAGCTCATATCTAAGAATTTCATGAACTATCATTATTATAAATTTACTATATATTTTGTTGCAGCGATAGTGACCAGAGAGGTTTCCGTCTAGCTAATTTTCTCTCATTAGGAGCAATCAACCGCTCAGTGGGGCTTAAATCATAAAAAACACCAATTTTACCTTAGCTGCCTTACGTGTCCATAGGGGAGAAACTGATGTTTTTGATCCTCCCTTCCTGGTCAATCAACGCATAGCCCAAACTACTGGACGGATCGGGCTGAAATTTGGCATGTAAGTAAATGTTATGACGTAGGCATCCGCTAAGAAAGGATTTTGATTAATTCTACCCCAAGGGGATAAAATAGGGGATGAACATTTGTATGAAACATTATTGGCGAGTGAAGCCGCGCGCAAAAACTTCTGGTAATATAAAGACACTTGTCTACGTCGACCCACCAGAGACAATTGAAAGGCTGGAAATCAAGTTATTTCTTTGTTTTATAATCATTTAAGTCAAATCCTGTGTAACTCTAAAAATATTTTTTTTCAATAACGGAACAAAAGCTAAAAGCGAAAAAAATATTGCTTTCTGATCAAAGGATTTGTACATATATTATATATATTAAACATTTTTATTAGGGGCATTAAGTGTCACCGCGTTTCTCTTTTGTTTTAATGAAGCATAACTTTGAGTGTTAAAATCATTTAACAGAACTTTTCTAATAAAAGAAATATAATTTATAAGTTCGTTAGATCATGCTGTTTATTGTTTTAAATTCTTGACCCTATTAATAATAAAAACTTTACTCATACAAACATAAGTATGTAAGAGTATTTATTTTCTTAATTTTTAAGATTTTTTTTTTTAACATAATAGTTTCTGTGCATGCTATTCATAAACTAGTAACTTTGAATTGTGGCACTCCGTATAAGGAGATAAATACATTTAATTATTACAGCTATTTACATACAAAATAATATTTACCCTGCAGTTCTGACAAGTATCAGAACTGTGAATTTAAAAAGAATACAAATTATTGTACTGCATTCTGGGATTATAAAAAATCGCTTATGCGATCAATATGAGAGAAATATAGACGAAAAAATAAATAATTTACATCAAGTGTGCCCAGCCCTATGCGCTTGATACTCAATTGCTTGTGTAAATGCACTTAGCTATAGGGCTGTGCTCTTTAATACACAAATACTGCGCTCAGCACTAACAATGAAAAATACACAAACAACTTCGTCTTTTACATTTTTTTTCGTTCTTCACCGCACAAAAGCAAAGCAACAACACTTTCGCAGGCGTTGTTGATAAACATTGAAGACAGCGATTATCAGTGTGAATTTTTTTTTTGTAAATGTTTTGCTTTTTACTACAAAAAATATTAAATAAAAATAGTTTTTCCTTAAATGTATCGGTGTTTACTCTTCCATATAGAACTTGTGGGTATCACAGATTTACATGATATCGAGTTCGAATCCTAGTGGGTGCTGATGAAGCAGTGTAGCGAACTGCGAAACAGTTAGTTTCTCTCCCAGCTTAATGTATTCAATTATTTTTTCCCGTCTTCTTTGATCAAGAGTTAGTTATTGATCGCAACAATTATTGTTATAATTAAAAATAAAAATTATTTTTGGCGAAACCCGGATTTCAACTTGAGCCAGACAAATACTATCATAAATATTACCATCGATAACTTTTCGGTAACTGAAAATAGTTGCCAGACAATATTTTTTTTTTTTTTTGTTTATTTTTGTTAGTTGGGTTGCCCACAGGCAAAGCAACTAAAGCTCAGTTGCTGTGCATAATCGAGCCATAAATGTCCCGTGTATACCGTTGTGCCGTTGCGACCACTATCGAGCTCAGTAAACCAATCATTATACAAAAACAGACGAGAACAATTTTTAGTCCGAACAATTTTTGTTCTTTTAAGAACAGACGAGATTAATTAATCCGGCATTCGTGTTGTTGTATGCGTTTTATTGCTTGGCTGGTTGAAAAAATTATGCCAACAAAATATCACTTTCATCCCTCCCGTTCGCCAACAAGCTGCAGAACAATTATTCTCGTCTGTTACTGCCAATTGAAAGTGATGGTGTAGAGTTCCCATGTATGAGTATTTATCAAATAGTTCATTGTTTTCGGTGATGGGATTTCACGCAAAAAATAATAACACACAAAGTTTACTGTTTTCCATTTTTGTTAAAACTCTCGAGGTTCTTCGCTTTAGTGACTGGCAAACACAAACAAAATGACGCAAATTGCTCAAAATTTTACAGTAGTATATTAAAGGATTATGATTGACAGCAGCAGTGTTGCACATAAAGTTAATTCGAGGGAAATTGAAAAAGTCATTGAGTTATCAAACAACTTTCGTATTTATTAAAATTTGGGGTAATTACATCAAATATCTGAGTACTTTCAGTGAGGTAGGTAATGATACGTGGATTACTGTACATTTAAACGATTTTAAATATACGTAACTACTTTGAACTATCAAAATCACTATAATAATATATAGGTTTAAAAAACCAATCCATTTGGGTAAAATTTATGTTATGTTAATATATATCCTGAAGTAAAACTGAAAAAAATTCGCTAGTGTAAAGAAAATGCAACATCATCAGGGTTGGAGGGTAGAATTTAGTAAATTTTTACGCTTTTTTAGGTTATGTGCGCCCATATGTATGTAATTACATACAAAAAAGCTTAGCTTACATTAACTGATAATTATTTCTATTAAAAATGTCGGGTATGTGTCTTTATATTTTTTAATTAACAAAAACTTTGTGGAAACATAATTTCCACTTAATTAATTGATAAACATGAAAGAGTTCAAAGTGTTAATAGAATAAAAACCAAAAGCCGGTAAAATGCATTGAACCGAACATGTATGTAAGTGGATATCCAGAAAAAAATACAAATACAAATATAGATAATGAAAATACAAACAATAATTTAATTAATATACTAATTTAATAAAAACTAACTTGACACTTAATGTAATTGAAAAAAAATCATTAAATCATTTCCTTTTTTAATATTGCTTTTTTAAACATACTTTATCGTATTTTAAATAAACATACGTACATATATGTGTATGTACATATATATGTATGTAAAACGGGGTTTCAAAAATTGAAAGCAAAACTAACAAAATTTTCCCACTGAAGTAGTTATCACCTTAATTTCAAAATTGACAAGCCTGTTTGTGCACATAAGCAGAAAAAGTAAATACTACGAGTACAATATCGGTTATGTGCAGTTGAAAGAACACCTATGGAAAAAAAGTTGAACTTATTTTCATAGTAGTACGGAAGATTTTGGTTTAAAATCGGCAACGCTGAAGAAATTTAGGATCTATTTGAACGTTTGATTTTAACAACTCTTTACCGGGCCAGTATTTGGCGATATCTGTCGGAAATATGTTATCGAAACAATCAAAATGCAGTTATAGGCATTTACACTTATAGTTTCATTTTCCGACCTTGATTTTAAGTCATATCACAAATTAATTACTTACTGAAAAATATGTATGTAAATTATAACAACATACGTATGTATGTACATATGTAAGTGTAGTGTAGATATGTAGTATAGTGTAGGTATATACCTACACTACCAATCACCCACTCAATTTATATTGACCCGAAACTAAACCATATTGGGCTTTAGTAGAGATTTTTATCTAAAACCATGACAAACTTCATCAATGTTATCTGAACAACAACAACAATAACAAAAGCTTACATTTTCTAGTATATTCATATAATAAAACAAAATTCATAACTATAAAAAACCTTATCATTTTAAAAGTAAAACAATAAGAAAACAATAACAAATACTGGTTAAAAAAGAATAAACCAACTGAATGAAGCAAATTGAAACGAAATTGCACAAAAATGGTTCTTAAACTAAAACAAAAACTGCTGGTGAGAGAGGCAAAAATATAGAGAAGGAGAGAGAGAGAGTGATGTAGTGAATGGCAGAGTGAAGGCAAGAGATGATATTAATATTAAATGCATATTTAAGTACAATGAAAATAATGATATTTATGTAATAAAAATAAGTATCTTTGCAATAAATTATTATCGAACACCCTCATAAAAGATGGCAGTGATGCCAATTTATTTATGTTCCCAAAAAACCGAAAACGAATGTGGTGATGATTAAAGTGGGGAACAAAATAGTCGTCGTACTATAAAGCTGAAGGTCCATACCACGCGTTATACGCCTGAACACGTTCTAAGCGTCTGTCAAAAAAGTAGAATCAGTTCAATTGTATGAGACAAGTTACACATCATAAAGCATAAAACGCATAGAGGCGTACGACGCCAAAATTAGGTTGACTTACTACTTTGCACGCGTATTAAAACTGTCAGTTGTTTTTAATAACCGCAGGTCACAATTCATTTTATTTTTTCAAAGTTATCGCCAATAATATTTGTGCTGAGGATTGCTATTTAATGTTTTTGTGTTTAAAAAATGTTTTTATTTTAAATATACTTCAAACACAACTAAAACACAAAAGCCTTGCATGTAACTTGAGTTTAGAAAAGTGTAGAACGCGTAGAAACGGGTAAAAAGTGAATATAGCGCGTAGTATGGACTTTCAGCTTAACGTATAACAAGCGCTATAAGCACAGTTGTCATATTTGACGATTTATCGTCACTTTAACGATTTGGGGTGCTGAAAATAACACCTAAAATAGTCGCCGTACTATAGCGTATAACAAGCGCTATAAGCATTTGACGATGTTAGGTGCTGAAAATAACACTTTGACGATTTAAGTCCCGTTTTGACGATTTTTGTAAATCACATTTTTACTGTCATATCTTTCTAGCAACTGCATGCATACTTTTTTTAAAGTAAATTTATGTAGAAAATGAAAGTAATATTTATGGCACGTAAATATATACATATGTATGTTTGCAGTACTGAAATATAATTTGATAGTAATTGAGTTTTATTTACTATCAATCAATCAATCTTTTTAAATTCTCAATAATTTATTTACATTGTTGGGATATAAAGTTGTATGTTTGAGAATATCTTACAAAAATTTCCAAAGTCTACTGATGATGAAATGTAGACAGCTCGGAAACATAGAAAACAACAAACTGTTTATAATTATTTGATAGTTATTTTAGAGTACACATATATGTATATATTAGAGATGAATTTAAAATGTTATATGTGAATAGCGCTTAAAAAAATTATAAGATAAAAATTCTACAAATTTGTATTTAAAACGTGTGCTCATATTTTAAGGAGACTAAATTTGAAGATCAATTCAAAACTTTAACTTCCATAAATCATTACAATATTATAAAAGCAGAAAGTGTCTCTTTGCTTATTTCATTGCAGAATACGAGTGACGAGAAATTTAATACGAGTTAAATTAACTAGAGCTATTAAGTTTCCAAAATTTCTTTTACGCTATAAATAAGAAAATGCTAGATTTTTGGAATAAAGTACTCTTCTATGACTAAGTTTATAAGTTTATGTATAAACGTGGGGGAGACTGACATAATTTTTTTTTTGTATAGGAGGCGAATTACTCTAACATCCAACCCCTTTTAAATGCAAAGTGCTTTTTTGTTGCACCTTACCTACCCCTAGCAAACACAATTTGAGTTCATCTTATCTGGCAACATGTTTCTACACCAACAAGAGAGAGAGAGAGAAGAGTATCTTGAAAATTAACTATTGAATGAGATGTCTCAAGTATCTCAGAGATTGAGTATGAATTTATTAGTACGCTTTATTTTCGTCAAACAACACAAAATTCCATTCACACCATTAAGAGCACTTGATGTGAACGAGTATGATGACCAAATCTTGATCACTGTCTAGGGAGTTGTTAAATGACTGCGTCAGCGATCGGTACGTTTTAATACGACAGTAGCGGTAGTTTTACATAATATTGTTTTTGGGCAACATAAAAAACACGATATAGTGACAAGAATTTGAAAAATTCAAAACGAAAACAGTAAAATTTTAAACAATTTCAACTAAACTTGTTATTTTTAAAAGAAAAATAAATATTTTGGGTGAAAATAAAATGTATGTTCTGCTAAATGATTTTTATTTTATAAAATGTATATTAATTTTCTATATAAAAAAACAAAGCTATTTAATTAAGTGCAAAATAATTTGTTAATTGATTGTTAGTGGTGTGAAATTTCTAAACAAATCTAAAGAAAAATGTGTTGAAACAAATTTCCAAGTCAGCGCAATTGAAAATGAATTTAATAAAGAACTAACTAAGAGAGTGATTGCTGCTGACCTTGTGTTTTTTAAGTTTTTTTTTCTTTGAGATTTTTATTTTTTGTTTGTTTGCTTATTTCAATGATAAAAATACAAATTAAACAATGAAATTATCTGTAAGTACTTTTGAATGCATGAAAATTTAAAGCAAAAAAAAACACTCTCCCATATCTATCTGTGTGAGTTTATATTACAAGTAAGTAAATGAGTGAGTACCTGTTGATTAACGGTGGCCAAAACAAAACCAACAGCAAAAACTTGTCAGTGCACAAATATAAATGAAAATGGCTAAATACTTTTATCGAAAAACATGATTTTATTTAATTACACAAAAAGTGAAACAACATTTATTTCGAATTTTAATTTTATAAAATTGTAAACCTGTTGTTTTGACGTTATTTAAGAGATTTAATTACGTATATAATTTTTGATAAACGTCATCATCTTTAATGTTTTTGTTTTTTCAATTAAGCAGGCTATTAAACATTTCATTATTCAAATATAAATAATTTGATAGATTTATACATACATATATGAGTAATATCCAAAAATATGTAGTTATGTAAAGGGATTTATAATTCTGAGCAATACCAGGTGTTGATGAAATTATTTTCTCGCCTTTAGGCTTTTAGAGCAACTTTATTAAAAATTGTTATAATAGAATTTTCTAAACTTTTAATAAATAAAAAAAAAAACGCTTATCAAATATGGGTGTTAACGTTTTATTCTCAATTTGTTTTGTACTACAGGAGAATTTTTTTAGAGTTACACAAGCTTAAATCATGATAAGATAAAGAAATATATTTTTGATATTAACTAAAAGGACTTTATTGAATAGAAAATTTTATGACTGTGCAACTAAATTTGGGCAGAATAAGATTATAGTGCTGAATAACATGTAGGAAATCGCAAGATGAAAACTGAATTTTATTTTCAACTTACATTTTTACTATTGTTTATATCATTGATCGGGTAATCGTGCTTATAATTAACATATTGAATGTTATTTTTGTGTGGGGTATACGAACTTTCTCTTTTTGCGGATACCTATCTGAAGCGGGCACGTCTCATAAACGGACACTTTTCTAGTCCCAAAAAGAATATAGAGTTTTAATAATTTTTCCTCTTCTCATAACCGGTTGAGGAAACTTTTCTATACCAAAGGAGATATTTTCTGTTATCAGATCGCAAGATTTACTTTTTTTTTTGCTGGTTTTTCAAATTTTCAGAAATTTTTTTTGTTTTCATAAAATAATTTTCTTTGAAAAAGTTAGTGCCAGTTTACACACATCAAGGTTGACTCGTCAAGTCTTGAGTTTTTGGGAGAACGGGGAGAAGAGAGTGGAAAAGGGTGCAGACTTGACGGTACCGTCAAGTCTAAAACGGAATGCCAGAAAATATGAAAACTTTAAGGCAAAAAAACTTAAACTTGACGATATAAAACTTTTGTGTGTGAACGTGAATGCAAGTTCAAAAGAAAATTGAAGCAGAATTGATCAAGAAAACCTGATGTGTGTAAATTGAGACTTATTTGGAAATTTGTGTAACTTAATTTATATATTTTTTTTTTAAATAAAACGAAGCAAAAAAGTTTTTTTTGAATTTTTTCCTTATTGTCAAAGCTTTAATAGGTAGTGGTAGAATTACAATAAATACACACAAAAAAATATCAACATGTATTTTGTTGGTAGAATTTACGAACAATTGTCAAAATTTTGTTTGAAATAGCAAGGAAGTCTATGTATTTTTAGCAAATTTACGCAAAGGGAATGAAAGACAGCTGTGCTTATACCACTACCATATTAAAGCTACCTTGGGTAGTGCTATAAGCCCAGCTGTCTTTCGTTCCCTTTGCGTAAATTTGTCAAAAACACATAGACTTCCTTGCTTTTTCAAACAAAGTTTTGACAACTTCTCATAAATTCTGCAACATATCGCGCCTTTATTGCAACATAGGCATAATTCAAAAAAGCTTGTTTCGAGAAAAACGCATTTCAAATGTTTAGCTTCCATACAAGTCTTAGAAAATTGTTTTAGAAAATATCTTCTAAAGGAAACAGTTTAAAAGTAATTTTAATAAATTTTTGCCACAATATAAAAGGTAGTACTGTCAACAATTCTGCATTTTTAACTAGAAAAGCTCATTTTTTGAGATATGACTATGTTGCAATAAAGAAGCGATATATGTTGCTGTTTTGTTGGTGCTGTATTTATTGTAATTGTGTCGAAATCACAATATTTGAATAGCGCAAACCATCTTTCACAAGTCTTTTGATTTGGTACATGTTGATAGTAAGCTTCTTCCCAAGGCAGCTTTAATGCTGCCTTGCGTCTTCCAACAATCGATACCATTCAGTAACCGTTTTTTTTTTTTTTTTTTTTTTTTGAAATGAAATAAGATTATCAGACTTCCCCGCAAAACATCTTTTTTTTTTTTTATTGGACCAGTACTCAGGGGATGACCCCTACATATGCAGTGCATTGTACCAGAACTAGGAAAATAGGTTGTGAGGAGGGGGAAAGAGGGAGTAGTGTTTGTGAACATTTGACGAAGCGTTCGGCTGAAAAACGAATTCTCTCTGTAATGCGTAGTGCGATTCCCCGGGCGATCGACCACAAATGAGCTCTGAACGATGAGCGCGTGCTACGTAAAAATGTGCGAGTTTCGGGAACAAGATCCCTAATCTCGTCAGAGCAAAATCCATTGTAGTAACGATAGAACAGAGTAACGCACCCCACACTGCGTCGATGCTCCAGTGAGTCAATAGAGTTGGATACCCTACTGTCACCGATGAGCTTCTTCGCCCTCTCCTGCACACGGTCGAGTAACCCCAAAATAGACTTTGGTCACTAAATTCGACATTATTGTACCGATTGAATACTGAATTATAATGAAATAAGTTGACTCTTTCAAAAATTTTTTTTTATTATTGACACAAACGGAACATGCAATATGTACTATAAAAAGCTATTGAAAATTTTACATTGCTTTTAATTTTACAGCTGCTGCCAATAATGCAAATGGTTTTTTATATGATTTTATGCGTTTTAAGCGCCTAAAATCACTAAAATATACTTTAATCTAAAAAGTAAGCAGCACTAGTGTTCCAAGATGTACAATTATGGTTTTTTTTTGTGTTTCAGCAGTTTTGGACAACATTTGCAAATTTAGAGAGTACGTTGCTTTTTATTCTCATTAGTCCGAACTAATCCGAGATTTCGTGGAAATACCTACTGTAAAATATAACAATCGGTTTTATTGTTAGTTACTAATAATTGAACGTATCAGTTTAAACATATTTTTTTTTAGAAAAAATCGCGCATAACTAATTTAACTTGTATTTCTTATTCATACTCTTCGTTTTTTTTAACAAGTGAAATGCAAGATTTTCCTAAAAAACTAAACTAATCTAAATATGAATATACGAATAAAAGTAATGTATATGTACATATATATTTAATAAGACAAAACTTTTTTCTACTCTTCTCTCAATCACACCGGCCGTTTGTCAGTCATGCAGTCAGTAGTTATTTTTGTGCGCAGTCAGTCAGTGTTTCCTTTTTTTTTTTCTTTTTTTAATTAATATTACACTCACTCACACATGGCTGGAATGTCTAATGAATTGTTTAATTTTATTTTTGAGCTGTTGTATCTTACTTGTTGTACTCGTATCTTCTAAACCTCTCCGACAGCTAAATCCGTAAAAGATAGAATTTTATTACTACATTATTTCACTTTGTTAAGACTTTTTTTTACAAATAATATGGTTGTGATTTCTTTAGTTGTGGTATGATGATGATTAAGATTCGTGTATGTAAATAAATACATATGCATGGAATTGGCATGATGTTTATTTAAGGCAGCAAATAAATACTCACCTTATTTTTATGTTAATATTTTTAATTTTTCCAAAAAAAAAAAAAAGTAATTGATTATAAATGAAAGATATTGCAAGTGTTTAATTTGTCGTTACGTCAATAGCAGCAGCACACTGAACAAGCATCAGCATTAAATAAACAGCCAAAATATATGATTTCCAAAAAAAAAAAAATTTTAAAATTGATAGATGCATATACGAGGGCCGTTTGTTAGCTACCTGACTATTTGAAAACAAAAAAAAAAAAAAAAAAAACAAAATTTTCACCAAAAAAGCGGTTAATTTTCCTCATAATATCCTTTAAGATTAATACATTAAGTGCAGCGTTTTTCCAGTTTTTTTTTTATTTCTTGTAACCTCCAAAATAGACATTTGTTTCGGTAATCAACTCTTCATTCAACACAAATCTTTCAGCTTTAGAAGAAGAAAATCGTCGCGAGGAACTAAATTTGAAGATTAATGCTGGATGGTGTAGCAGTGTGTAGTCCAATATATGGATTAATACAATAATGACCACACGAGTGTGTACTCTTGATCGCATTGTGTTGATCGAACGGAACTTTTTTCCGCCACATGTGGTCGTTTGTGCTTTAAATCAATATCGAATCTGACTAAAAGGTCTGAACAGTGATGATGCATACTTTTTTGTCAAAAAATTGATGAATAATGCGGAAACTAGAAATAGCAAGTTTCAAATATATCAATGGTGGCCATCAGTGTGCCCATTAAAGCACTTCGGTACTAGATTTAGCACTTCTTTTGTTGATTTAGCAGCAAAATTTTCGATTTAACACTTAGCACTTTTTTTTAGCATTTTCCAATAGTTCATTTAAGCCGTAGTGACACTTTTTCAACTTTTTAAGATTTTGGAGAAATTATTATTAAGAGCAAACAGTTCGGCTATATTGCAAAAAATCTAAAAACGTTAAAATTTTTCAACATGCTATAAAAAGTGGGAAAAAGTCCAAAAAATTTTTGCTTAAAAATGATATTTGTAGCTTAAAATGCTACTGTGCTGTTAACTTTTTAGTTTAATACCTGTATGTAGAGATTTTTGCTCAACTAATAATGACGCATCACTGAAAACGAAAACATCACACTTTAGGCACTCTCACACTAATTTAGCGACTTTGTTCTATTTAGAGATTTTCATTAAACATGGATAGTTAACAATACTGTTCATAGCACAATGTTAACGTCGTTATTTAAGTTAGATACTAGAGCGAAAAATCAAAGCGTCAAAGTCCCAATTTACACACATCAGATTTTCTTGATCAATTCTGCTTCAATTTTCTTTTGAACTTGCATTTACGTTCACACACAAAAGTTGTGTGTCGTCAAGTTTAATTTTTTTTTTTTTTTTGCCTTAAAGTTTTCATATATTCTGACATTCCATTTTAAACTTAACAGTACCGTCAGGTCTGCACCCTTTTGCACTCTCTTTTCCCCGTTCGCCAAAATCTTTAAACATGACGAGTCAAACTTGCTGTGTGTAAACTGGCACAAACTATGTTGCACTTTACGCCCTAATTTAGGTTGCGCTGATAGTTACGAGTATATGCTTTTTTTTAGTAATAAGCAAAAAACGAAGGTATATTTTGAAAAGCTACGTAGCTTCATTAAAGTCATTAAATAAACAACTAATTTGATGATTTATTATAGCGGTTTTCACTCTTTGTATTAAATTTAAAATGCTTTTAAATATAATACTATTGTAAACTTCTTAGTATGAGCGCCGTTTTCTTTGGTATTGTAAAAAACCGAAAAAGCCGACATTTGCTCAGATATTTTTGCGACACAAAAGAATTTTTCAGTTGGGACTTTCGGGAAAACAGATAAAACTTAAAAAAAATACCTAATCTCATCTTTTATTTCAACTTTTTTTCACATTTTCTTTTATTTTTCATTTTATTTTTGATGTTTTCCATTTTAAACAATGTTTGTGTACATTTATTTTATTAACAGCAAAAAAATAAATATGACGTCAAGTCTGCCGGCTGTTTCATAGTTGTAAATAAATGAACTTAGTTTACTGTATCTACTACGGTTTTTGGTATTATAAAGGTTGTTAATATAGTAAATTAAAAATCTATGAATTTTGCTGTTGTCTAGCTTTAAATTTACCAAGATTTACTAAATCTACAATATGTACAAGCTCTACAACAGTACTTTACTACGAAGCGTGAGAACCGCTTATATATTTAGCGGATTTTATTAAACAACTTTAGTAAACATTAGTGTTCATGGCACAACCTTAATGGACTTACTTAAATTGCTCACTACAGCGTAAAACATATGGGGTAAATATGTTGCACTTTACGCGCTAATTTACGTTGGGCTGTTAGTATTATCATGAACTTAAACACTTTAGTTACAATGAAAGTGTTGTTAAATGAGTTAAACACAACATCAGCTGTTTTTGAACTTATTAGTGTAGAATTTAACGTCAAATCTATAATTTAAATTGTCTAATAATGAGTTAGAGTTGACTCTTAAAAAGTTGATTTTAAATTATAGTTTATTTTTGGCTATGAATACGGCCCGGCATTCATAGCCAGAAGTTTTCAAATCCCAAAGTTTTCACACATAAATTTGACAAACCCAAAGTCAAACATTATTTTTAATGGCAGTAAAAGTGTTTAAATAATTTCTTGAATATAACTTTATCGCGAAAATCAATCATTAATTGAATTTCGCGATAAAGCAATTGAATAAAAAACAAGTTATTTGGATTTTATGAAATAAATAATTCTTAGAAAAAATGTGTTAAAACACAAATAAAACTGATAGCAAGCAATTGAAGGCCTCATAAATACGAAGAAAGTTTGTTTTTCATAAATTTATCAATTTTCGATAAAACTCAAACTCTCACTCTCCGCTGTTTTGTTTTTGTTATTGTTTTTAGTTGTTGTGTTTTCAGTAGAGAAGCGAGAAACATGAAAAACGGAAGTACTTTATCATATTTTTTCTCCTTGTTTGTTTTTTATTTTCTGTTTTTTTTTTAACTTTATTTTGTAATAAACATTTTTTTATAAAAAAACAAATGTAAAGCCCGCTTAAATAAAACTGTTTTTTTTTTATCAGTTTTAAAGTCTGGGATTAAAGAAATGAGAGAAAAAAAAATTGCCATAAAAAAAGAACGCATTTCATGTAATACTTGCATTAAGATAAAAATTAAAACGAAAGTAGCATGTAAATTAATAAAATTTCTTTTAAAATAAAATTTCTTCGTCTCTACAAAATATTAAGAAGAACTCTTTCTTAATCAGTATTTTTTACAATTTTAGTCGTATCTTTATAGAAAGCCACAACTTAAAAGATCTGCTTGCTGCAAGCCTTCAATTTTGTTTGCTTCATCGCCCGCATTGTTAAGCAATGGCAATATGTTTTAATATTTAAGGAAATATAATCTATTTTAAAACAAAAAAAAAAATGTTTTATTTGTAAATAATCAGACATATTTAAAACTCTCGTCTTTGAGAATAATTTTTTTTTTCAAATTCCTTTTTTTTATATTAAAGGGTGTGGAGTTTTGAATGAACAGACGACCTCATTCACACTATTTACTGACTTTGTATTTATTTATGTACGAGTGTAAACTCATTGTTAATCATATCATATAACCCCTTCTTTGTGGACAAATAAAAATAGCACTTAACTGAAAAAAAAACACCAATAAAATGCGTAATCAATTCTTCTGTTTGAAACATATATACATACGAGGGCTGATAAAAAAAATATCCGTTATTTTCAATTTTTTCTAAAAGCATTTATTAACTCATTAATAACTATCTTGTTCCCTTTAAAGTAATTAAGTAATCCCCCTCAGACATAATACAATTATGCCAGCGTTTTTTCCTCGAAACACTTCTGAAACGTGCTTTTTGGTATCGTCCACAGCTCCTGTTTCGATTTCTCTTTTATTTCCTCCATCGCGCAAAACGCTTTTCTTTCATCGTTGTCTTCAATTTTGGGAAGAGGAAAAATTCAGCGGGGACCAAGTCCGGTGAATACGGTGGTTGAGGCGTGATAACGGTTTTGTTTCAGGCCAAAAACTCATGCACAAGCATCGATGTGTGAGCTGGTGCGTTACCACGGTGCAAAAGCCATGATTGTTTTTTCCACAATTCTGTGCGTTTCTGACGAATTGCTTCGCGCAAACGGCGCCTAGCTTCAAGGTAGTATTTCTTATTGCCCGTACGAACTTGTGGCTACAATCCATTATGCAATACGCCATTGCAGTCGATTAAAAATCGCTTCAAGAAATTAAATTCAAATCTGTCATATTATTTTCTAGAAGAGAATCGAACATGTAATACGAGCACATTTTGTTTACAATACTTTGTATTAATTTATTAAAAGATCAATTGTTAAACTAACAAGAGTACAATAAATTTAATTATTGTTATTTTATATTCTCGAAATGTCAAATATTTTGAACTTTTTTCTTTGCGAGTTTGTATTTCTTTTCAACTTTTTAACTTCAGTTTCTTTTCAACACATCGTCTTGTCTGCTATTTTAATATATATGTATATATATTTTTTTTTTATTTGTAGTGCAGTTGAAATGAATTTATTATTACAAGCAATTATTTCCATTTCTTCTGTTCAGAATAAGAAATATTTTCTTATCAAAGCGGGTTTGTGTCAGCCGCGTTATTTTCCCTCAATGTGCATATTAAGTTGCATATGTAGATACTCGTATGTATGTATGTACATATATACAATATGTGTATGCAAATGAAAATATTATAAATTTAAATAATTTTAATGAGCTTTTCTTTGAGCTCTTAATCTTTTGTTAATTCGTATGGATTTATGTTTATCAAGTGATTTTCTTTGTAATATAATTTATATTTATAAATTAATACAATTTTTATTGAGTGTATGTATGAAAATAATATTTTAATTGAATGTTAAAATGAAAGAAAAGTTTTGTAATACTGAGACACATTCAATAATTGCTCAAGAAGATGTCCTGACGTAATGTTTAATATATTTTTTTCCTTTTGTTAAAGTAGAGTTGGTTGGGGCGATCATATAAAATTTGCATTCGACGGAAATAATTAATATTCACAAGTTCATACATACATAACCATGTACACACATACTCGTACATGTACCTGCATACTGACCCTGCAAATATTTCGAGACTATCATATCTGTGTATTCCATATGTTCACTTTTTTATCCAAATATAAAAAACCGGTTCCGATTCGGCTATCAAAGCGGTTCCGAAATTCCCAAAGTCGGCTTCAGGAAATTTCATGTACACACATACTCGTACAACTGTATGTATGTACCTGCATACCGACCCTGCAAATATTTCGAAAATAAAACTAAACATTGACAAGAAAAGAAGAAGCTATCATATGTGTGTATTCCATATATTCACTTTCTTATTCAAATATGAAAAAACCGGTTCCGATTCGGCTTTCAAAGCGGTTCCGAGTTTTTTTTTTGGAGTTCCCAAAGTCGGCTTCAGGAAATTTCAAAGTCCCACACTTCCTCAAAAGCAATATGGCAAATTCAATTCTTGCACTATAGCGAATGACCATCAATAGTTCAGATGCATGTTCAACGGCAAAAACGCGCACCGAACACGATAACCCAGTACGAAACCGGTTAACGAAGTGGTTTCGATGTTTTTTTGGGAATTCCCAAAATCTACTTCGTAAATCCCCAAAATCCCAACACTTCCCGGGAAGCAAAACGGCAACTCCTATTTTCACACTAAAGCAGCAAAGTGCATTAGACTATTATTTTAGTATTGAATTCTTATCATCTACATGGCTGAAAGTAGCGTCGCTTTGGTAAGAAAATCTTTCTAAATTTAACAGGAAAGTTATTAATCTTTAAATCGTTTTTCTCCGGTTAGTCCCAGAGTTGATGGATAACTTCTTTAATACACACTAAAATTAATATAAAACACAATTTTGCACTTTTTTGCAGAAAATAAGACGCCAAGAGGTTTATTTTTTTCCAATAAAAGTCTCACTTCTTTTCTTATATAGGATATTTACAGTTTATTGTCTTTTAAGAAAGTTTTTAGACATTTTACTATAGGTTTAACAGGCTGCCAGCCCACTTGGGTCCAATTTGGTCCCGTTGTGTTGACAATTTACTATAAATATCATCAACTATTATTAAGAGTACAAAAACTCGTAACATAAATCTGCCGATTTTTTTACTGTCTTGAAATTAACATTTTATTGACTTTTGTAATGTCTGATACGAATACACTTAAATTTTTAGGTTTGACATGTAAAATGGGTAAAAATGCATTTTTTTATTTGTAAAAGCAGTTAAATGTCCTTTTTGGTTAAATCTATTCAAATTTCAGCATCGGTATATTTCCAAGAAACTTGCGCATATTACACGGATTTCACACACAGTAAGTTTACAGCGCAAAGTCTTGAGTTTGATGGTGGCAAGAGGAAAGGAAGAGAAAAGAAAGTCGCTCTCTTTTCCCTTGCCACCACCAAACTCAAGACTATGCAAAATAAACTTTTCGTGTGGGAGAGCGGGGCTTTATAACAACTTAATAATAGTGCTAAGAACTAAGTGAAAACTAGTGGTGTGACCCTATCAAAACACGGAGCTTTTGACTGTGGTTGTCTGCGCTTGGTGAACTAGTTCAAAAACCAACCAATCATTTCAAACATATGTACACTAAACAAGTTTTAGTCCGTATTGAGAAAAAAACTTTTTGATTGTAAATATTAGTGGTTGTTATCGGCGGTTTCTTCTATTATTATGTAAATACATATGTGTGTACCTATATATGTACAAGCACGTATTTTGTATATAATTTTAATAAATTCTTGTAAATCATTCTCAAAACTGCATAACATACTGAGTACATAATAATAGAGTAACATAATAAGTATATACATTTACATATATGTATCTATGTATGCAAGTAAAGTGTGTATGGTAGAAATGCTCCTATAATTATTTTTATTTGACACCTATTACGCACGTACATGCACACAGTGCACTCGCGATAATATAAAAGCCTAGTGTATGAACATCCCAAAATACGAGCAACTCTTTTTTTTCTAAATAGGAATTAACCGCAAACGCTTTAAGATAACGAACAACTTGTTTTTGAATTTTTTTCATAAAATTTTTCATAGTGCTGAAATATAAACCAATTAGGCTTTAATTCATGGGCATAAGAATTTGGGGCTTTTCCTTAAATTGTTTGCAGCTGTCAGTAAAAATTTCTTACACACACGTTTTGTTCCGCGCTCGCATTCAGCTGGAATTCCATGCTCATTTTTCTAATATAACTTTAAAGTAAAAAGTTCTTAATTAAATACATATTCATAAAACACATACGTTAAAAAACAGTTCGGCTAGGCCGAATCTAAAATACCCTTCACAATACAAATTTGAACTAAATATATTGTTTTAATTTATAATAATACACTTTATTATAAGAGTACATTAACGTAATGAAAATATTCATTTCAAGTTTATAAAAAAAAAAAAAAATATATATATATATATATATATATATATATATATATATATATATATATATATATATATATATATATATATATATATATATATATATATATATATATATATATATATATATATTTCGCTTACACGACATTTTCATTAAAAAATCGGATTAGATTATACCTCGGATATATGTACGTATGTATATGCATCGATATCGGCGTAAAAATTTGTTTGCTTTGTAATCGCCACGCCAAATAATATTATTAAGTTTGAAGCAGAAGAAATAATTTTTTTCTTAAAACTTTTAATACAAAATTGCCCCAAAAAATGTTTTTTTTCTGAATTTTGGATATGTCTCAATTATATTTGAACCGGCTTTATTGAATGTCAATAGCAATCCCATCGATTGTGTAATAAAATGGTGAAATACGATATTTCTATTGATTTTGTCAGAATCGGTATTTCAAGGCGAACAAAAAACGGGCACCGCTTAAACGACTTCTCTATCCACACTGATTTAGAATATATAGCTCCTTTGTTGCAACATAGCCATATCTCACAAAATTTGCTTTTCGAGTTAACAATGCAGAATTGTTAACAGTACTACCTTTTGTATTGTGCCAAAAATTGCGTCAAATTACTTTTAAATTGTTTTCTTTAGAATATATTTTCCAAAAAAATTTTCTAAGACTTGTATGGAAGCTAAATATTTGAAATGTGTTCTTCTCGAAACAAGCTTTTTTGAATTATGACTATGTTGCAATAAAGGAGCGATATATGTATACTTTATAGGGTCGGAATTGATAACTGTGTTAGTTACAAACGGAATCACAAACTTTTAAAAATGAAACGTAAAAATAAAAAGGAACTATGTGTATGACATTTGCCTAATCTTAATTAGTTTATATTATCGCGAGGTCACTGTGTATACATATACATATATACATACATACATACTTATATATAGGTACATATTAATCACTAAAGCCCAGTTCAGATTATTATACTTTGTATTAATACTTGTCAAAAATTCAAATAATACGTGCAAGTCTGATAGTCTGAATGTAATCCGTCATACATACAAAAAATAATACGATAAAAATTTGACATCCCATACGACTTTGTTGTTTTTTGAAACTTTTCAAAACGATAATACTTTACATTGGATCAGGGTTGTGTTTTTTAGCAAACCAGCTAATTAAAAATTGAGTAGTCGGCTATTTCGTAGCCCATGGGGTGCCGTCACTGATAGTATTTTTTGTCGTTATAAAAAAGCTCGAAATTTGGAATTTAGCTGTCATTTATAAATGTATTTTGCTCATGCTATATTTAGAACATACAATTTGTTTGTGCTATTGAATTTGGATGTGTTATACATACATAATTATTATTTTAAGTCTTGAAGAATTTCACTCGCCGGCACGTCTATCGCCTACGACGAATAGTGCACCTGCCGCCGTGAAAAGTTTTACGATGGCATATCTATGTTGGTTTATATCAAGTGTGATGGTGTGAATGCAAAATCTAATTTACGTTAGACTTTTTGACAGTCGCAAGAAATGTGTTTAGACTTTTATCTCACAAAATCTAATGAAAGTATTTATACTTGTATAATAGTCTGTTTGGGCCTTAACCCAACTTTGCACGTGCACTTCATACCTATTGACAATTTTAAATAACATTAAAATTGCCATACACATATGTATGTACATAGATATGTATAAACATGATTTTAACGAGTACCAAAAGATTCACATGCACAACACAATAGTCACCGTAAATAACAATAATAAAAAACTTTAACACTACAACAACAACGGCTGCTTCAAAAAAAACCTGTTGCATTCCGTAACAGTTTTTTGTGTATTTACGTACATACATACTTATGTAGGTAATACATATTTGTTTGTGTTTGGTTTTGTTTTACCGTTGCGTGTTATTGGCTCTTATCTCAATAGTATTGTTTAAGAAAACATACATACATGTGTACATATGTGCATATAAACGATATGTTTGAATATCAAATCAAAGTTTGTCCAGTTGGTAAAGAAAATAAAATGTTCAACAGCATCCATCACAACAACAGGTCTTAACGCGTGTTTGCATGTGTACGTCTATGAAAGCTTGTTTTATCACTTCCACAAAATTCCAAGAAAAATGGGGTATTTCTCCTCATTTAATTATTACTAACTTTTATATGAAGCAATAATCAGTAAAGAAAACAAAATCAAAACACATGTACGTAAAAATATGACTCATACGATCAGGGAATACAAGGTACATACATATGTACATTCATACAATCTTTCTTACGTGTTTTAAAAAAATTCAAACGTTAAACAAAAGATGCCAGACAAAAGTAACATGATGATGACAAATAGTCAAAATGTAAAGACAACAAACAACAGTTAAACAAAACACTGATTTTTATGTGTATACGAGTACATACATACATATTTATAATATATAGGTATGTACGTACGTGTGCCTGTGTGTTGTTTATTATTTAATTGAAGTATTAAATAAAAAACATAAAACCAATTACTTTTAGAAAAGGCCTTAAAAAGAGTCATCAGCATTCAATACATTATTTTTCATGAATCACCGTTCCGTTATTTCTAAGTACGAAGATACATACATATGTACATATGTATTTGCTTATGAAAATACTTACATATGTCAAATTAATAGAAAAAATTTTTTAAATGTGCATTTATATTTTTATGCGTTATATTATATACATACATACAAACATACATACTCCTGCATTTATTTTCAAATCAGTTTTATAAAGCAAACTTGAAAAACGTAAAACTTACCTTCATATGTACCTTTAAAAACATACACTTCATTATCAAATTTAAAATTTTCATTCACTAATGTTTAAGCCTCTTAAATTAACCATATAAATTATATACACCCATACCCCGGTTTGCGTCGCTAATTGGGACCGGAGAAATGAGACGCAAACCGAAACGACGCAAATCGAAGCCGAATTTTTAAGTTTTTTTTATTTTTATTTAATTAGTTCAGGTTTTAAAAATTTTAGCTAAAATAAAGATTTTTCAATGAAAATATTTTTTTTATTTATATATTTTTTTAATAATCTTTATTTAACATATAACAATTAATTTCTGTGGAGGGGCTAATCCAAGGTTTCTCCCAATATCAACAGACTTTTCCCCTGACTTAAAACGTTTTAAAATGTCCAGCTTTTGTTCCAAGCTTATCTGCTTTCTTTTTTGGCTAATTTTTTTAAATTTTAAGACCGAACTTAACCCCACCACATGTAATTTGAAACTACTCACGACGTTCAACATGCATACAACGTGCACCTGCAATTTTATATTCAACTTAAACGGGAAATCCCCTTTTTCTGTTTTAGCTTTGTAAAAACATTTCTATTTCAGCGACGCAAATCGAAGCACATGCGACGCAAACTGAAACAAAAACGACGCAATATCGAAACCTCAGAAATTTCCAAACGACGCTATATCAAAACGATGCAAACTGAAGCGTCGCAAACCGGGGTATTGGTGTAATGACCTCTGAGTTTTTTTTTTTTTTTTTTTGAATTGCAAAAATCGGCTTCAGGAATCGACAAAACTCCCACGTCCGCGTAAATAATATGACAACTTAAATTTTTGGCAATAAATTGAATGACCCTTAATAGTTCAGATACTCGTTCCAGGGCCAAAACACGCACCGAATATGAAAAATCGGTTGCAAACTGGGTATCAAAGTGATTTCGAATTTTTTGGGAATTACCAAGATCGGCTTCGTGAATCTCCAAAATCCCTTCATTTCCCCTGAAGCAATATGGCAACTCCATTTTTGCACTAAAGCAGCAACACTGTGTATACAGTTATTATACTTATATACATATGTAATAATCACTCATATGACATGGGTTTTGAGTGGTGCAAACAAACTTACAAGTAAAACAAATATAAGCGTGTTAAAAAACATGCTCGATTTTCATCCAGCATGTCGGTCTTACGTGTACAGAACATATTTTCAACGTTATTTATGTAACAATACTCCTTGTTATATTTTTAGATATTTTCATAAATTAAACGATTTGAGAATTTGACCATTTTGCACGGAAAAAAGTGCGGTGAAATACAAATTACTTTCTCACATGCTTTCTCATTTACCCAATTTGCAAAATTTTTAACACAATAAACACTTTTCGTGCAAATTGGGAGCACCCGGATTCCTGTGGTAACGCACTGCAACACAACTACTGTTTATTTTCGCATCCTGATTCCTATTAAAAATCCAAGAGACCCATATGAAACGTGTAAAATTGAATGTAGCTTGTTTGATATAAATTTAAAAAAAAATTGTAAAGAAAAAGTCCAAAGCCTTTGTGACAGCCGTGAAGTTGTATGTATGAAACGCAGATATTAGCACCACTTTCTTGTAGACCAATAGTGCACTGAACCGACCACACACACACATACACATACGTCTTCTAGCAACTAGTTTCCCCTTTATCAAACAGTTTTCATTCCATGGTGATTTCCCTCATAGATTTCATAAGTAAATATTTTCTCAATACATACGTACATATGTATTTTGAAATAGAATTTATTTTATAATCAACACTTTGTACACTTTCATAAATAAAAAAATAAAAATTAAATGATAAGATAAGGTATCACTGCATTTTTTTTTTTTTCTACAGAATACAAGTAGTTATTTCATTTCATTAAAATAAGTATTTTATTTCTATAATAATATACGTATCGTTAGCTCTATTTGAAATAAAGACCTTAAAAAAATAATAATTAAGATCAGCGGATCTATCAAGCATACTATCGAAACTCATGTTCATGGAAAGGAATATTCGAGGTATTTCAATTTGAATATTACGAGTAGAGTTTATGAAAGAAATTTTATTAAATAAAGTAATAATTTGCCCTGCTCTAAAAATAAAAAAATTTAAAAGAACACGTAGATGGAGAATTACAACCCAAAAACATAGTAATAGTTTCAGAGACGCTCTCATGATGACAAAAACCCGGATACAATATGTATAACGAATAACTTTCCTAAATATTCTTTCAAGTATTCCAATATTACTAAACAATGTGCCCGAGTAGACTTCCAGTCCATAATTCAAATTGGATATAAGAAGAGCATGAGCTAATCGAATTCGAATATAAAGAATTGTAATTTAACTTTTTCAGAGGTTTAATACATATATTTATTAACTGCATGACTGTCTGTATTTGCGGTTTCGAGCAATAAGTAGTCTTAGGAAAAGATAATTTATTTCTAGTATATGTGATTTCTATGAGATGAATAAAAAAAAACTCAACGTGGGGATTTTTAGCTTCAATGTAATCATTCGTAAAGTAAGGACAATCTTAAACAAACAACAGCTTGTTAATAAATACATACATATGTATAAAACATGCTTCTGAAATGAATAAGCCTGTGTACCAATCACTTTTTGCACGTGAGTTATAAATTAACTGTGTAATATGTTGTTTGAAATTTAAAGGTGTTTTAAGAATGAGACATCAACGCAAAAACTTACAGTCAACATTCTCTTTCGTTCATAGACTTTATTCATAATTATATTTATTTTTACAGATTTATTCTTAATTAAAATCGCCTTCCGTCAGATATTTATCTATTGCACTTTTTGCTTATGAGATTACATACATACTTATTTTTGAAACATTGAAAACTCTTCTACCACTTTCGGAAGACCGAGAAAAGTTAAATTACTGCTTATACACGCTTTGCTCACCTTCTACGTTACACAAAAGTTGAAAGACTTGTAATGCTAGTTACAAATTGCTAAGCACTGTTGCCACATCACATACAAAGAAGCTTATCGGTGACAGTAGGGTATCCAACGCTCTTGACTCACTGGAGCATCGACGCAGTGTGGGGTGGTTGCCTTACTCTGTTCTATCGTTACTACAATGGATTTTGCTGTGACGAGATTAGGTATCTTGTTCACGAAACTCGCACCTTTTTACGTAGCATGCGTTAGGGGAATCGTACTACACATTACAGAGAGAATTAGTTTTTCAGCCGTACGCTTCGTCTGTGGAATAAGTCACCTGCAGACGTGTTTTCTATCTGTTATAACGTTGGAAAGTTCAAGTCAAATATTCGCAAGTAGTATTCTCTCTTTCCCTCTCCTCACAACCTATTTTCCTAGTTCTGGTACAATACACTGCATATGTAGGGGTCATCCTCTGAGTACAGGGCGACAAACTAGCATATAACACATGAATATACCTTTGGATACCTGTATAAGTATGTTTTTTTTTGTTTTTGTTATCTTGTTTAATTATTTGTATGAGTATCTTTTTTTGTTTTATTTTATTGTAATTTAAATTCAAATTTAGGATACTAATGGTGTTTTCGTTTCTACAAAAATGTGTCATTTTATTCAAAACTCTTCTATCCTTCAAACCTTTTTTTGAATAAGAACTGTCAGTTATTTAAAAAAAAATCTTTTCTTCATTTTGGATAACTTGTGTTTTATTGCAGACAAACAACAAATTGCATTTTTACAGTGGTTGCAGAAAATTTTTTGTTTTTACCTTTTAACAAGGCGGAATTTTGTGTATGCCTAATCTACCCAGTACTTTTAAATAAGATTTATATTTTGTGCTGAATTAATCTAATTAACACATGAATATAAATAAAATAAATAAATAAAATTTTCTTAATTTTGTTAAGTGTTTCGGCTCCGAAGAGACTAATCTGCTTTACTGTAAATAATTACTTGTTAATTCCCAAGCTGTTTTGTCCAAACCTTTAACTTCGTTCCCACTGAAAACAAAAACTCTGCATAAGAACTTTTCTCAATTCTCAAAATCAATTGCAAAACCCACTGTAAGCTTGCGAAAAAAACAACAACAACAACGATAATTAGCAAATTGAGAATTTTTTTTTCTTATTTTTTACCACCTCAAAAAAATGTACTAATTTGGAAACTTCATAAATAAGAAGAAAAGCACAAAACAAAGAAACAAATATACACACAGATAAACATACATACTACGTGCATATACAAAGGTCAATAATCTTAAAATTGCAGCATTGAAAAGCTTGGAAATATGTATATATTAATATTTATTTACAAGTTTCAACAACTTCGGCGGTAACTTTACTTAAACGACTCTACTTCCGCTTATGGCAAAAAGAACAAAAAAAAAATAAAATAAAAACGAACAAATTATTTTATGATTTTATAATTTTTGCCCAAATTTAAGCAAAACATGTGTTTAACAACGATTTTTTTCGCTTTTCTTTGTAGTTTTTTCTTAATTGGTAATCAAAAAAATAAAAATAAAAAATGTCAAATAGTGTGCGTCCCTTAAAAATCACCATTGTCGGTGATGGCATGGTGGGAAAGACCTGTTTACTTATAACCTACACACAAAACGAATTTCCTGAAGAATATATACCCACAGTGTTCGATAACCACGCCTGCACCATAACCGTTGATGATAAGGAATACAGCCTGACATTATGGGACACAGCTGGCCAAGAGGATTATGAACGTTTAAGACCTTTAAGTTATCCAAATGTAAGTATCTATTTCTCTTAAAAGTTTTAACATAAGAAATTAATAATCCATATGTTTTTTTCTCCCTATTTTTAGACAAGTTGTTTTCTGCTGTGTTATTCCATCAGTAGTCGAGCTTCTTTTGAGAATATTAAAAGCAAATGGTGGCCCGAAATTCGTCATTATTCCAATAACGTACCTGTTGTTTTAGTGGGCACTAAATTAGATTTGCGCATAGCGAATTCCGAAAAGTTTGTAACAACAGCTGAAGGGCGACGTTTAAAGAAAGAAATTCATGCTCATTCGCTAGTTGAGTGTTCGGCTAAAAAGAAAATCGGTCTTCATGTTGTTTTCGAAGAGGCCGTCAGAGCTGTGGAAAAGAAACCCAAAGGTGGCAGTAAGCCGGCCTGCAGAATTCTGTAGTAAATTAAGACCACTTTTAAGTTTGGTTCTAACTTCTAAGCTGACAAAAATAGATTTTGTGTTGTTAATTAAAAAGTATTTATTTTAATACTTTAGTATAAATCTAAAATAATTATTAAAATAAATTTATTTTAATTTAATTTAACACTTAAGAATTTTCTAAAAAAAGAAACTAAAAGTTTTCTGAAATTTGTTTTATTTTTTCATCAGCTTTTTTCCTTTCTTTGCGATTTATTTGTATTTCCAATTAATTTAAGTGTTATTTTGTATACTTATGAAGAGATCTATGATAAGAAAATTGAACAAACTATTATTTTGTAATAAAATATTGAGATTTAAGTTCTCTTTACACATTTCAAAACTCTTTAACTTTCTAATGCTCTTTTAATAATTTGACCAAAGTGTGCTTTAGTTTATTAATATATCAATTGTTTTGTAAAAACTGAAAAAAAAAAAAACGCGTAGAAATACTTTTTATTTTGTACATTTTTTAATATACAGTAGAATATGTGTATGTATGTAATTATTATATTTAATAAACTAGTCATATGTAAACAAAAAGATATTGCTTGTCTTTTGTGAGAAGGAACTAAAAATCAAAGTAAGGAATCAACTTCTAAACAATATTAAACTAATAAACAACCAGAGAAAAACATATTTCTAATTTAAAGTAAACTTTTGACAGCGAATTCATCATAAACCCAATAAACGTAACACGTAATCACATATGAAATCGTGGTAAATTAACTTCATATCTCGACTTAATTTCTCAAATAAATTTAAAAATTATTACAGTCCAATATAGTATTCAATGAAACTAAGCTGGTAGGTATTGTGGAATTTTTTAAGTTAGCAATGTTAGATAAATAAGGACCCAATGACTGACTGAAAATGCAGCTTTTCAAAATCTGAGCTTCTATAATTATTTACATCTACATATGTATACCTATTACCATAAATACTATTTGCCTTATTTTAAATAAAAAACTATACATATAGTACATACATACATACTTTTTACCATGTTGTAATATTTTATATAAAAACATATATTCCATTTCCATAATTAATCATTTCCAAATGCAATCAAGCACCTAACACAACACTTTTGAAATAGTTTACACAAATTTGTCTCATTGCCTTCTTTTGAAGAGCGGAAATTGTCATCTTAAAAAAAAAAACATTATAAACAATAACTCTTTCTTGAAAGACGCGAATTTTAATATTAATATGATTTTTATTCGTTTATAAACTTTAAGGCCACAAATTTTAAAGCAAGCCACAGACTATGCGACTAGTTGTACAACATGACGATGTTGGTTATTAGATTGTAAAGTGTGTGGGGTCGTCGTATGAAGTTGTGTCTTGGTTGTACGAAAGATTAAAAAGTTTTGATTTTTTGGGTAGTTGTATCGACTGGTTGTAAAATTTAGGACCATGTTGTACAACTTTATTTCGATTTGCTCCTATTTTTATATACAATTGTTGCATCTGCGGTGATCTTTACTCAAGAGAATTTTTTAAGAAATGAAATTGTGAGTTAATGTCGCACAGTTTGTGCGCAAAACACACAACTCGGCAAGCCAACGTGTTGTAGCAACGGTCGCATAGTCTATGGCATGGGTAAGAACAATTTTTATTTCTCATTAGTGTGGCCAAACCCAAAAATATTTCACATCTACATCGGCTTAAAAATAATGCTAAAAATAATCTTAAGCTGCCGAAAAATAATGCTAATATTTTAGTTGAATTATATTTTAGCTATTTTAGTTAACATATCTTTAAATATGATTTATTTTTCATAATTGTTTCTTATGAACACTTATTGGTCATTATTTCAATAATACCAACTGATTAACAAATAATAAAATATTTATTGGACATAGTCTGAAAATTATAAAGCAAATATATTTCAACCAGAATGTGTGCAATTAAAAATATTTTTTTAATATTAAGGTTTTGTATGACGAGCCCCCAATGATTGATAATAGAAACTAAAGGTATATTCTACAAAAATATTGGGTTCCCAAAAATATTGGAAGTTGGTCGTACATTCGGTATCTATAGAAGCCCTTTGTAGCTAGTTAAGACTGTTAACCTTAAAATATCAGAAACTGATATTTTGTGTGGGTACCTCCTTAAGCAGGGCAGTTAGATGGTAAGTATGTTCACCTAAGCGCCGTTCAGAGACAGTTATGAAGCTGTTTGTCAATTTTCTGCCGTTTTGCCCGACCTTTGACACCCTAATTTCTTAGCCTATGCATTTTTTTTTTACCAAAACCTCAGAAAATAATGCCGTAACTAAATTTCGTTATTAATATTTTGCATATAACACTAACAGTCATTAAAAAGGGTTCAAACAATTCAGCTGTTTCAAACCGCACTCAACATAAATTTGTCAATTTTTAGTTTTTAACGTCATATTTCGAGTTTTAATTTTTATGAAATTCATTTCAATAAAAAAATATCAAAACCAGAATCTGCACTGCAAAAGTTATTAATTCTCAGAATAGATTCTCTTGTAAAATATTTTATAATCATATAAATTTAACCAGAAATGAAGAGCAAACTTAATTAACCATTTATATGATCTTAGTTTCTACTAATGTTCCAGAGTTGTATATTTTTCTATAATATAATCAATCATTGCTTCTCTTATTTAAAATTATTAGTTTTCAAACTGTTTTTGTACACAAAAAAATAGTTTTTCTATTATTAAGATAAGGTTTTGACAATCGTTGTCTAAGTTGACATATTGATTGATTTATGTTTTGAATATTCTTAAATTCATTAATGTTAAAAAATTTAAGTATATACTTATATGAAAAGTTCTAGAAAAAATTAAAAATTTGAAGCTAAATCAGAATCCAATATGCTAAATTTAGCCGCAAAAATGTCGAAATGGCCACACTGTTCCTCATCATAACACTAAAAGGAAATACTAAAAATCTCCCGCCTTTTTCTGCGCTATAAATTTTAAAACTGTACACTAAAACTTTCAGAGAAATCAACTTTCATATATATAACCACTGACAGTTTGAGATGCTCTGAAGATTATGTGCAATCTATTACAAACAGCTGCCAAAAGTTACAAAAACAAGCATTAACAAGTTTATTGTTTACTTTTGGTTTACTGCCAGTATATAATAATATTATTTTGATAAAATCGAGTGTGCAAGATTTAATAAAAATAATATGTCCACAGAAAAAGATAAATTAGAAAAAACTAAAATTAACACCCAAGTTAAACATGTACCCAAAGACGCTCAAGTTATTATGTCTATACTAAAAGATTTGGGTATACAGGAATATGAGCCAAGAGTGATCAATCAATTATTAGAGTTTACCTACCGTAAGTTTTTTAATGATTACAATCAATAAATTTTTAATAAATTGAAACTTTAAAGGTTATGTCACTTGTATACTGGATGATGCTAAAGTATTTGCAAATCATGCCCGTAAGAAAACTATAGATTTGGATGATGTTAAGCTGGCGACAGAAGTTGTTCTGGATAAAGCATTTACCTGCCCGCCACCAAGGCATGTAAGAAAAAACGTTCAATCCCCAAGTAATTACATTGGTACGTTATATATTAACCCTTATTTCAGATAATTTCCAAATTAGCTGAAGTGCGTAATGCCATGCCCCTACCACCTATCAAGCCGCATTGCGGCTTGCGCCTGCCACCTGATCGCTATTGCTTATCAGCTTGTAACTATAAATTGCGTGCTGCCACTCAATCAAAGAAAATGACTAAATCGGCTTTGGAAGCTAGATCAACAATTAAAACACAAATAAAGGCTGGTTCCAGTGCTGGTTCGGCTGGTGTTAAACGCCAAACAGTTTTGACACCCAAAACCCAAGTAGTCACCATACCCAAACCAGTTATTAAATTTACCACCACAGCAAAAACTGTGCCTATAGATAGTAAACAGGGCATAACATCGTTAAGTGTTAATCAGGATTCCAGTAACGATATTAAAATGGAAGTCGATACAGAAAATGCGGCTGTTGGTATTATATCTACCGGAGGAGCATCGGGATCTTCTAATGTTAGCGGAGGGGCCGTTAAAAGAGAACGAGAAGATGATGAGTTTGAAGTAGTTCCATAACTTAAAGATTTTCTTTTCGAACTGAATACGCAATCAATAATTTTTAGCATTTCATTTAAAGGAATAATAAACTAACAAACTGTTTTATCAAATCTCATTTATTTCAATTTCGCAGTGTTGAACTCTATTCTGATAGAAAATATGTTCACTTCTTCATACTTTTAAAGTTATTAGAACTATCGTTACTACTCGAATCACAGTGGCAGGCAGGTTCCCCTAATGAGAAATTTTTTTCTAAATAGGCAATAATATTTTTATTTTCAAAATTAAGAGTTGTTTATTCAGGGACAAGGTTCATAATTTCTCTCAAATGGTTTCCGTTGGCATTAAAATTAAGAAAAAACTTGATTCTATGGCATAAAATAATAGCTTTTATTTTTCACGCAATGCTATTATAATAGCACATCCTAAATCCATAATTTGTAAGTACTCGGACCCACCATCTTGTAAGCGAAAAGAACATTCCTAAAAAAAAATTATATTAAATAAGAGAGTATTAGTTCCAGAGGCATGGCATACGCACCCCAAGCTTATCACATATTCGAGCCTTTTGCAAGTGAGTTAACGAACCACAGCGCAATACATACTCATTAAATTGGTCTAGCATTTGGCCAATACTATAGGCCTCATATGCAATGTTTCGCACATACTCTTCCAGTTTTGTATAATTTCCAGAACGGCAAACCTCCAAATAGGACTGCAGATAAGATTCTGGTATTATGCCAGACATTTCCATTAAGTCTGAAGTTTGTATCTTGTGTTGGGCGCCTTTCAATCGGTAGCAAGACTGCAAAGTAGTAATGGCACGTCTCATATCACCACCAGATATATCAACTATAGACTTGTAAGCATTCTCATCGATCAAAACACCTTCCAACTGGCAAATGTGTCGAAGCCGTTCAATGATTTTCGATTCACCTAAAGGTTTGAATCTAAACTTGGTGCATCTTGAAGTAATGGGTTCGATGATGCGGGAAACATAATTGCATACCAAACAAAATCTAGTACTGCGACTCTCTTTTTCCATTGTTCTTCTCAAGGCTGCCTGAGCTGCATGGGTCATAGAATCAGCCTCATCGAGAATTATAATTTTAAATGGAGGGCAAGGACGTCCGTCTGGCCTTGTACCGCTAGCCGTAAGCTGAGCAAAATTTTTTATCTTCGATCTCACAACATTTATGCCACGCTCGTCCGAAGCATTCAATTCTAATATTCGGTCACGAAACATATCGCCAAAAATTTGTCTGGCCGCAGCAAGAATCGTACTTGTTTTGCCGGTACCGGGTGGTCCGTACAACAGCATATTCGGCAAGTCTGCTCCTTCGACACATTTGCGCAAAACAGCAACAACTTCAGTTTGTTCCACAACATCATCTACACTCCTAGGGCGACTGAAAGATTAACACATAAGTATCCCTGTTTATATACATTTGCATTTCGAACATTTTCAAAAACTCACTATTTCTCAACCCAAGGAGCAGGAGGTTTTCTGCGCTCCCCTGATTGCTGACCAGATGAGGTACTAGCTTGACTTCTATCGACAGTTGTTTTGCCCGTTTTGAGAAAAGCTTGCATTTTGAGATGAAAAATGTAATTTTCTAATTAAAAGCAAATCGGGCAGTAAGCATAAGTTGACTGATTATTGTGATAAATGGCGCGTTTTTTTTCTATATGGTATCACTGTATCGTGAATGTTGCCTTTAAAACATTACAATTCAATTCTAACGTATATTTAAAATAATAATAATAAATTTAATAATAAAATGAAGAAAAATTATTTTATAATTTATATTTTTAATTTTACTTTATTTGTTGTTTAATTTTGTTTCAAATACCTCAAAAAACTTAACATATTTTGGCTGTTGATAACAGAACCTGTTACTTTTTATTATCGTTTTACAGCACTAATAACAGCTGACTTGCCAGTTGCCAAAATTTATTGAAATTTAAAGTGATGTGTCAACAATTTAACATATTTTTATAGTTTTTCTTAAAAACTTAATTTTTTAAGGATTTTAATCGAAATTCTCAATGCAGCCTCTGATTTAAAAGCTGTAAAATGGACATAACGCATTTATTTAAAGCCGGTGTTATGACCGTTAAACTCCAGCGCAAAGGAGAACTGGACCCTAAAAGAATACTGCAAAAATCTTCCCTTCAACCGAATGGTCAAAGAGATGAATTTGCCAAGCAGGCCAAGGAAGTTTGTAATAAAATTACTACTTTGCGTAACGTTCTTATAGAAAATCGCTCAGCTTATATGAAAATTGGTCAGCATTTGAAAAGTGCTGCACAAATGACGGATGAACAGCGAGATCTAATTGATCGAGAATCTGAAAAGTTTGTTACTTTTTATACTCAATACTTAGGACAGATGCGCAATGAATGGAAAAAGGCCAAAAGAAAGCCTCAGCAGCGACAACATATAGAGGCTGTCTTAGAACTGTTGTCGTCATATTTAAAGGCTGTACAAAATATTTACTTGGAACAGAAGAAATACCGTGTTCAGCATGAACTGGAAACATATCGCTTGTTGAAGCTGGCTTCAGATAAAAAGAAAATACCCGTTAGACCAGTAGGAGAACAAAGGTCAAGGAAAACATCTAATGTTTCAACAACCTCAAGTAAAGACTTGCTACAAACAGATAATGAACGACAATCAACTGCTTCAAATAATGACATTACAGAAGGATGGGACTTGGACGATGACGATATTACGTTACCAAGAGCATCCATTTCACTACCAGAAGAGCCACTAACACTGCATAATACTTCCTCTTCCTCTTCTTTAGTTTTGGCTGATACTAAAGCACAAGTAGCACTGGATGAAGATATGCAAAAATCACAGCAGTTGGTTGATGAAGCAGAGAAATCTTTAAGCCCCGAAGATGTACAAATGTTTGAAGAAGAAAACGTGCAACTGTACCATGAACTACAGGGCTTATCCGAAGAAGTGGAGGCTATAGAAAAGAATGTGGTGGACATTGCTACATTGCAGGACATTTTTACTGAAAAGGTTTCTTGTCCATTTTTTTTTTCCAAATAGTTAATTTTATTCAATACAATTATCTTTATCAGGTCACTTTGCAACAACATAATATCGAGCGTATTGTTAATGCTGTTGTCGGTGCTACAGAGAATGTCAAAGATGCAAATGATCAAATCCAACAGGCCATACAACGTAATGCTGGTCTTCGCGTTTGGTCCTTGTTTTTCTTACTGGTTATGTCGTTTGCCTTGCTGTTTTTGGATTGGTATTACGACTAATAAGTGTTGCCTTAATATTAAGAATTGCTCTCAATGTTAGCATAAGTTTATGGGAAATATCAATGTCTGAATTTTGTTTTTATTATAGCTTAATAATGCTTTGCAAAGTCGGTTATAAAAATAGTTAACAAATAAAAAGTAAACAAATTCCTTTTTTTATTATAATAAATAAAAAAAATTAAGAGAAAAAATAAAGTTTTGTTGAATAAATTTCATGTGAAACAATGCATGTGAAACAATGCAATTATTTAGCGTAAAGTTAAAAAATGAATGATTTAGCTGGAATGAGATTTTTTTTAATTAAATTTATATTAAGTAATATGAGAACACAAATAATTTTTATGAAATAGTCCGTATGGCAGTGGTTAGCAAATTTAAGCTCGACTACGATATTTGAGTTTATCGGGAATGTCCTGACACTCCCATCCGGCATGACATTTGCGATTGTGACCTGAACTCGCAAGGTGTTGGTGACAGACTCTTGGCGAACTTAAATCACGATACTATACCAAAGTGAACTGATGAATTGAAATAAAACCTAAAAAAATAAAAAGATGTATGTATGTATATATAAAATTAAATTTGTTTTCTTTTTTGTAATAGAATGAAAACTAAAAACACGATCCAAACTCATTTTGTATATCTGGAAATAAACTTTTATACATTCTCGATTACATTTTTAACCAAAATACATAATATAGATGCTGCTGGTATTTTTAATTTATTGTTTAGTTTATTTATTTATTTAATTTATTTTTGATATTTAATTATTTGATCTTGTTTAGGTAAATATTTCTTATTTTCCTGACGATGATAACAAATTGTTATGAAATATTGAAAATAAATACAAACAATTAAGTTTTTTATTCGCTATTTTAGTTTCTAACATTTATACCAATAAAAAATTATAAATAGCTTGTTTTCTATGTTTCCCAGCTGTCTACATGTCGACATTTCATAGGAACTACCCTAATCATCAGTAGACTTTGGAAATTTTTGAAAGATATTCTCAAACATTTAACTTTATATCCCAACAATCTAAATAAATTGCGGAGAATTTAAGAAGAAAAATGCTCTAATAATACCTGTCTCATTGGTTTCTTAAACATTCAACTTTATGTTTGAGAATATCTTTCAAAAATTTCCAAAGTCTACTGATGATTAGGGTAGTTCCTATGAATAGGAACTACCCTATATACTTTCAAAAAGCAAATCGTAGCAACCAACGGTTGTTCATTTGTTTGAAAGGTGTAAAAAAATGTTAGAGACGTGTATAAATGAAAAAGCTTGTTTTTGTGTTTTGAGAGGTATTATTAGAGCATTTTTCTTTTTAAATTCTCAGTAATTTATTTGGATTGTTGGGATATAAAGTTAAATGTTTGAGAATATCTTTAAAAAATTTCCAAAGTCTACTGATGATTAGGGTAGCTTCTATGAAATGTCGACATACATATATACATATATATAGCTGGGAAACATAGAAAACAAGCTATTTATAATTTTTTATTGGTGAAAATAAATACTGTTAAAATTTTTTATATAACATAAAACGATCTTTTGCTGCAAAAATAAGAAATATTTATTTAATTTATTTTTTAGTTCATGTGTTTTTAGCATTCAAATTATGTCAACACCTAAAAATAAATTTAGCGTTTTCTAGGTCACCAGGCTTTCGAGTGTGGGAACATGCTTGTATAGTACTAATTCCAGGATTTTAGTTCACTTCTAATAGTGCTGATCACATCCAGTCTTGAAAAGCTTTCTAAGTTCGCCATATCGTAGTTGACCTTCCTGTGCGTTTTCATAGTCTTTTGTGGTATAATTAGAAAAGTTATTAAATTTTTTCGATATTTCGTTTACCTTTAGAAAACTTCTTCATGGAAAAATATTTCAATTGTTTATTTACAAGTTTCAAAAAGAAACCAAATATGAAAAAAGTTTTATGGCCTGGTTCATGGTGCAATTATTAGGTGGCAGCATAAGAATTGTTGTACTACATATGTACATAATATTTTGTTTGTGTAAAAATTCCGGACGCTGTCAAAAACATGTTTACAAAACAGAAGAAAATTAAGAAAGAAACGTTTATATAAAAAAAAAAACGAACAAAGAAAATTAATATAATTTTTTTTTTATAAATTGTTTTAAACATATTTTAAGCAATTAAAATATTTTTGAAAACTTTTTTATTGTGTTCTTGCCCTTTTTCAAACTGTTTAAAATATTTTTATTTTTTCACCCACAATTTTTGACACCCACAATTTTATGAAACAAAAAATTATCACCTGCGCTAGTGATGCCACCTGGTTAATTGCACCATGGCCTGGTTCAATTTAATTGAAAATAATTTAATTTCCTTTCGAAAGACCAGTTTAATCAAATTCAATCAGTACTTGCGAGTGGAAATCGACAACTTTATGAGAGATACTTTTGTCAGAACACCTTTTAAGCGTTTTGCAATCGAAAACAGTAATTGTTAGCGATTTGTGATCATGTCAGAAAATAAGAAACATGTATTAAAAGAATATTCTACACATAAATTAAGAAATTAATTGTGCAATATTAAGAAATCATATCGCTCACTTAATGCCATACTTCACAAATGCAAAAATAGTTTCTCGAGTTAACCAGGCTATTCTTTATATTATGCCATCAGTTCACTCCAATGGGGTTTAAACTGTCTCCTTTAGAAGGTACGTATACAACTTTAATTCCAAGACATACTTGAAAACTAAAAATTTAAATTGCATTTTTCTTGAAATGAGTTTTTTAAGAGTTATCCCATAAAAGTTTACTTCATTTACGATGTTTGTTTGATCTCTATAATATGAACAGAAAGCCATTCGGAACCAATGTCATATGGATGATTATTACATATCATTGATCTCATGTAGAAAGGCCCTAACAAAAATAATTGCAATTTTACAGGAAAAGGAAAGATCGTAATGGAAACTGTATAAATAGGTACATCGAAAAGTAACTTTTTTGCTCAGTTGCTTGTAAGAGCGATATGTATGAAATTATATAATTAAATCTTTGTGACTCTGTGTACTTGTGTGAAACGTAATAGAATCCCTAAAAGAGCTCAATTCAGGAAAAATGCGAGTTAGGGCCTTTCTACGTGAGACTAACGATATGTAGGTATATAAAACTATATATACAGTGTTGCCGTTTTAGTGCTAATATTGGAGTTGCCGTATTGCTTCCGGGAAAGTGCGAGGATTTTCACGTTTCCTAAAGTCGGCTTTGGGAATTCACAAAAAACTCGGAACCTCTTCGCTAAAGTATGAAAAACTCGGAACCGGTTTTACATACTCGGTGCACGTTGTTGCTGTGGAACATGCATATGAAGTATAAACGTTCATTCGATTTTGTGCGAAAATTGAAGTTTCCATATTGTTTCCGGGGAAGTGGGGGGATTTTGGAGATTCCTAAAGCCGATTACGGGAATTAAAATAAAATGGATCGCGTTATGCGGATAATTATCTGGTTATGTGGATAATAAGTTTGATATCGAAGCGTGTTTTTCAGGTTTTAAACTATATGGGCCATATCCAAAAAAATCCTTAGTTGAGTTTTAACGTATACGTTAGTTACCAAACACATTAACACTACCATACATTTGTTAAAAAAGTTTATGCAAAAACAGTACGTTAACTATTAAAAGTAGTAAGGAATTTAATTGTTTTATTCTGGCAATGCCGTTATGTTCAGTTGTAATTTTTTGAATAGTGCTGCATGAAAACTAATATTCGAAAATCGAAAAACAAATTTAAAAAAGAAAAACATTTTATTGTTACATAAAATAACACATTTTTGGCAAACATTTCCTGGATTTACCTTTTTAATAAATAATGAATATATAATATGTAGTATATTAATGAAATTGAGAAAAATTAATAGGATTACTTATTAGAAATATTTTTATTATTCGAATAAAGATTTTCAGTGTATTCGTTTGATTGAAAGTGCATCACTAGCATAATTGTAATTTATATTATTTTTTCAAAATTAATAGTTTGAGAATGTAATGTATTTATTTATTTATATAAGAAAGTAATAAATAGTGTTTTTAGTAAATTTTCGCAAAATTTCGATTTTTAAGCAAAATAACAATCGACAAGTCAACTGTCATTTTAACGTAGTGTTAAAGTGTACCCAATTCAACTTTAAGCGCAAGGTAAGCTAACAATTGTTTTTGCATAAAACATTAGGAAATTTTTCTTAACAATTGCTTACCAAGCTTTGTTAAGTTTTTTTGCATACGGCCGTATATATTTGCAGACAAAGTAGCATTGTACAAAATTATTGTAGACATTTTTCTTACTTGTCAATCACAATCACAATCACTTTTCGCTGGCATCACAACAATAACTTTGAATACGGAAATTGCTTCGTAGGCAAAGTAAATGTGGAAAACTAACGGCTCTTATCCTCTTGTAACTCAACATTCTTACAAAATTTCACGTTTGAAAATATACATTTATTTCTACACGGAAAAATGATTGTCTAGATTGGTGTAGAAAAACTATATGTATATATGAAAATACTTACCTCATGCTATGTTTACCTTCCAAATATACGGCAAACAATTCTTACACTATTTTATCAACAAATTGTCAAAAATTCCGTAGGAAAATAAATGCATGACCATGAATTTTTGTTTCAGTTAACGAAAAAAAGTCTCCACTTTTACTTTTAACATACCTGTAATAATAAAAAAAAATATTAAAAATTCACTTTACTTTTCTTTACGAACTTCGTACCGGTGTGAGGAAATTTACATAAAGAATTTACCATCCTGAAATTCCGTAACTTGTTTTACACACAGTTCTTATGGGAACCTGAATTTCCGTAAGAACTACGTACTGGCCTTTAACCTGAGTTGCCATACAAACCTTTTTATCTATAAAAATTGTAATAAGAGTGTTACATAAGTGGTATGTACATATATTTAATTTATAAATTTATTTTTTACAAAATGTTTTTACCCCGTTGAAAGGGAATTAATTGCAATAATATACAATGAGTTTTTACAATGCTTAATAGCTAACAAAAATTGTTTTAATTAAAAAACAGAAATTTTATATTTTTGTAAATTATTCTTTTAATTTTTCAGTTAAACAAAATTAACAAACTTAAGGAACTAAGTTCAATAAGAAGTACCCAAAATAGCGTTAAAAAAAAAACTAAACATATTCAAATTTTAATTCAACCAAAGACAAGATAAGTAAACTTAGAGAATTAAAGAGTAAAATGCAAGGAAATAAAATAAAATTAAAATAATATAAATAATAATTAATGTTTCTTGATATGAAGGAGTATGTACATACTTATGTACATATATAAATTAAATTCACTTTTATTGGGTTGAAAAAAAAAACTATATATGTACGTCTAATCTAAAACAAATTGATATTAAACTCAAAATTATTTCACTTTATAAAGATTTCAATCCGTTGTGTTTACTTAATAAAATTACATACATACATATGTACATATTACAATTAAATATTCACTTTAAAAAATAAATGGTTAAACCACAAAATGAAAAATATTATATGAGTGAAATAGGTACATACAAATAGTTTGTTACATGATTTTTTATTTTATCATGGTTGCTTTGATCATATTCTTTTTTTTTACTTAAAAGATAACTGTACATACTTAAATTCTAATTAAAAGTGTTTTACACATAAAAGATATAAATAAATAAAGTTATTTTTATTTCTCTTCCAAAAAAAATACATTAAAATAAAAAAAAAAAATAAAAAATATGACACTTCTTCTGTATAAAATCTGAAAATCTGTTTAATTGTTTACTAAAATTAGCACAAAATTCTAAGAGACCAGTCCTGAGGCAGCAGAAATTTCAGTTGCATTATTAAATACATTACTGCTGTTGTTTAAATTTGATGCAAAAGAATCTTCGCCGGATGTTGTAGATTGTAAATTCATATCTTGTTCAGTGTTTGTTACTGTATTGACATGCATGCGGGAAGACAATTGCGATTGTGCTGATGATGATGACGGCAAAGTTGAAGGCTCGGCGGTCGCTGCATGTGCAGCTCTATCAGCTAAAATAGAAAGCAAAATATAACAATGTTAATTGGTATATATATACAGTATCGGCCAAAACCTAAGCACCCCCCTCAGCACATTATTTTTAAATGATAATTTTTTTAAGAAAACAAAGTTATAAAACTTTTTTTTAATATATTTTTTATTTATTTATATCTTTATTATTGAAAACGCAAACTTAACATAGTGTCTACAACTGATATTGACTCTGATATAATATGAGAGAGAACGTCAGCAGATTAATGAGAAAAAACAAATTATATATTCTCTCATATCTAGCATGGCGCCAATATCATAACCCAGCGGCGAACATTGCCTACCACATTACTTCTCTTCGATGATGTGTGCAACATTTTGTAATCAATGAATGATAACTTACAAAGTGTATGAAAGTAGTATATGGAATTCCCAAAAATGAATTACATTCATCTTTTGTATCACATTTATATTTATGTATTTTATTTTTTAGTTGTAAATCAAACGTTCGCCGTCTTTGTCAGACTACGTTGCAAAAATTTTAATTAACAAAATTAGGTAAAAGTGCCTAGAAAACAATTTAAAAAAGGTACAAGAAAGATAAAATATTTAGTGAAAAAATAAAAGAATGCAGTAGACAAAAAACGGAACAAATTTATTTAATGGAATATTCTCAAAAACTGAATTGCGCAGTACGTACGAGCTGCCTACTTCCGACTTACAAAGTATGCGAGATTGTATTCGAGCTGCCTACTGATAGCTTAAAATGTATGTTAGGAAGTAATGAGCTTTTGTTGGATGAACACCACACTAGCTCGCTTACTTTGTGTGCAGGTGGTAGGCGTTCACTCTACAAATGCGGCAATGTATATGAAAAAGTATACTAGGTTCGTATATGAGATGGTGTGCATTACTGACTTACAAGTGTGCATCGGATCATCGCTTCTGTAAGCGAAACTTTGGCCGCTGGGAATATTTCACAATTTTTAAACAACCATGCAGTAAACGTCGTTGAATGTTGTATTTTTCTTAAACAAATTTATATATTCCAACAACAAAAAGAACAATAAACGATTTTTTATAAATATTTTAATGATTTTATGATCTTTTTATTAAACTTTTTTACGGAATTCTTCAAAAATTGAATATTATGTCGTTTTGTTTACGTTTTTTGACAGTTCATATCATGATATGGTTTTCTAAATATATATTATCAAAACAATATTGTGATATCTGATATAATATTGCAATAATACTAATTTTGAAGGCTACACGTGATATAATTCTCTCTGCTATCAAATTTGACATTTGCTGATAGAAAAATATTTGATATTATATCGCGTATAGACTCTATGTAAAGAGTTCAGAGTTGATTTAAAAAAAGTTAAAATTCAAAAAACATTCTAAGTCGCAAATAAAGGGTGTTTTTTTAAGCCCGATAGAACTTGAAATTGTAAAAAATAACACAAAAAATTAAATTGTAATCAAAATTTTTTTTTATTCGAAAGATCAATACGTGACATTAACATTTGAAAATGATTTCGGGCATATGGGCACCGCGGCTGTTCTTGACGAAGCGCATTCTGGACGTCCAATTTTGGGCCACTTTTTCGAGCACTGCTGGCCGTATGTCACGAACAACACGAACAATGCTGGCCTCCAAGGCGTCAATTGTTGCTGGTTTATCAGCATAAACCAGTGACTTCACGTAGCCCCACAGGAAATAATCGAGAGGTGTCAAATCGCACGACCTTGGAGGCCAATTGACAGGTCCATTTCTCGAAATCAACTTATCGCCAAATTTTGATTTCAGTAAGTCGATGGTTGCGTTCGCCGTATGGCACGTAGCGCCATCCTGTTGAAACCACATCTCCTCCGGATCAATGTCATCCATATTTTCAAACAAAAAATCATTGATCATGGTGCGGTAACGATCTCCATTGACCGTAACGCGAGCTCCGGCCTCATTTTTGAAGAAATAAGGTCCGATGATGCCACCAGCATGAAAACCGCACCAAACAGTGCATTTTTCTGGATGTAATGGAGTCTGTAGGGTCTCTTGTGGATTGGTCTCACTCCATATGCGGCAATTTTGCTTATTAACAAACCCGTTAAGCCAAAAATGCGCCTCATCGCTGAACACAATTTTGCGATAAAACGACTTTGCGAATCGACGACTGATTTTCAAAGTAAATTTGGATAATTTCGTAGCGTTGTTCAAGCGTGAGTCTATTCATGATGATTTGTCAGAGTATACTGAAACAAATAAAAAAAATGTTTCATCAAAATTTAATTTTTTGTGTTACTTTTTACAATTTAAAGTTCTATCTGGCTTAAAAAAACACCCTATACAAACAAATTACTGAAATCAATATTTCGTTGCGAATCCTTTATTCCGGATGACACACGCACATCTTTTAGGCATAGAGAATATTAAATTATTAATTACATCAGGTGATATAGCTTCCCAGGCTATTTTTGCGGCTTCAAATAAGTTTTCTTTGGTTTTGCAATTTTCTCGGTTGATTTTTAAGTTATCGATCTCCCACAAATTCTCGATTGGGTTAAGATCGGGAGATTGGGCAGGCCAACGGAGAATTTCTATCAAATTGTTTTGGAACCACTCCTTAGCCACTTTTGACGTGTGTTTTGGATCGTTATCTTGCTGGAATGTCCATTTAAGTGGCATTTCTTTTTCAGCATAAGGCAACATCAAGTCCTTTAATATATCATGATACTTGAAACGATCCATAGTTCCATCAATCTTATGAAGTGGCCCAATCCCTTGCCTAGAGAAACAACCCCAGGCCATTATGTTGCCGCCTCCATGCTTTATAGTGCCTTTGCAATATTTAGGATTCAACCGTTTCCCAGTTGGTCTGCGTACATGCCTTATGCCATCTGAATTCTTTAAATTAAACTTGGATTCGTCAGAAAACAGAACAGTCCTCCATTTTTGGACACTCCAGTCGAGATGGGCCTTGGCGAATTCAAGTCGGGCTTTTTAATTTTTGACGATATAAAAGGCTTTTTTGCTGGTCGTCGACTGAATAGTCCGGCCTCTACTGCTCTTCTGCGAATCGTTCTTTCGCTAATATTTATATCTAAGCGGTTTCGTATGTAACTGGAAGATGCTGTAGGATCATTTTGGATTGTCCTTTTAATTAAGGAGTCTTCATGTCGCGAAGTTTTACGTGGCCTTCCTCCAGAATGACTAGGAGATGTGCGACCAGACTGCAAAAACTTTTTAATTAGCCTAGAAATGATTGATCTGTTGATCGAATATTTTGCACTCAATTGATGTCTTGATAAGCCGGCTCTCCAATCATTAATAATTCTAATTTTAAATTCATTTGAGTACTTATTGCGTGCCATTACTCTTATCTTAACGAAAACAATGACAATTTTCGCATAAATTCTAAAAAAAATTATTCTTTTTAACATTGTAACTTAGTAGCTGCTGTATTTTTGGAGGGTACCGTTACCTAATACAGTAATATCGCAGTAGCATAGTAAAATTTCCAAACACAATATTTGGGGGGTGCTTTAGTTTTGTCCGCTTATACTTGTGACTTAAAATGATTGTTGAATTCTAACTTTTTTTTTATTAAATTTTCAATTCCTTAAGCTTGTGTTTTTCAATAATAAGGATCTAAATAAATAAAAATATAAAGAAAAAAATTTTAATGACATTATTTTCTTAAAAAAATTATCATTTAAAAAAAATGGGCTGAGGGGGTGCTTACGTTTTGTCTGATACTGTATGTATTTATATGCAAGTGTGTATGTATATATGTATGCACATATAATATACACATTTAAATTTATCATCAGGGCTGTAAAATGCTGTTTTGGTGAACTGATTTGAAAAAAACTAATTATTCGTTATTTGTGTATGTGTGTTTTTTTTACATTTCTAATAGAAAATTGTTAAGAGTTCTCTTCATGCTGACTACCTCCCTAAAAGATGCAAGGAGCTATTACTATTAGCTTAAGAATAAAGTATATTACGGTGCATCGATTTAGAAATCGATTTTTCGATAGCTTTTGGCTGGAGGAAAAGCACATATCACTAGCCATGTTCTGAGAAAAGCGCGATCTGAAACCGCAAAGCGTTTTGAAAAACGCTTGATTCACTTTTAGGTGTTCTAAGAAACGCGCGTTTTACTGGCGTTTAGGAGTTTTTATTCCGAAAAAATGCTATATGTGTTTTACATACACACACATATATGTATGTGGTAGTTATCAGGCATGTTTCCACACTCGCAAGTTTTCAAAGTCGCCAGGCGGTTTGAAAACGCCAAATTTATTTTTAGGTGTTCTGTGATTCGCGCGTTTTGCTTGCGAGTTGACATAATTTGAATGCTAAAAACACATGTTTTACCAAAGCAATTAAACTAAAAAATAAATTGAAACTGCCAGCAGCATTCGTATGATGCATTTTGGGTTAAAAATGTAATAAAAAATTGAATGTAAAAGAGTTTATTTCCAGAAACACAAGAAAAATTTTTTAAATTGCATGAATTTCATTTCATTTATAAAAAATCGTCTAAATTTTGTTCTAGTACAAAGAAAACATATTTAATTTAATATATACGTCATTTTGTTACTTGCTTCAGGTTTAGTTTAGTGTAAATTCATCAGTTCACTTTGGTATACTCTTGCGATTTGAACTCGCCAAGAGTCTGGCGATTGCCATTTACAGAACACCTTTCTGACGAGCTCAAGTCACAATCGCAAATGTCATGTGAGATGCGAGTGTCAGAACATGCTCGTATATAAAACGAAGAAAAATTTGACAGCAAATAGAGAAATTTTTTAATTTGGTTTTTTAATTGAAAATGTGTAAAACTCTTTCAACTTTTTATTGAAATAAAAAGAAAACATATTAAATTTTAATTGTGAATAATTTTATTGCCTTTTACAAATTCAATCAGTTTTAGCAAATTCAATCAGTTCACTTCAATATATATACATATGCGAGTTAAAGTCGCCAATTTTAGGCGATATAGTTTCCAGAACACCTATTTGGCGATTTCAAATCGTAAAACCATACATCTTGCGATATACGTTTCTCAGAATACCTATTTGGCGTTTTCAATCGAAAGCGCAAAATTTAAGCGATTTGCGTTTCTCAGAACATGCCCGATATTATCAGCCATGTCACAGAACTTAATTCCGTTCGGAATCGGAATTGTATTCTTTTTTACTTCTTAAAAAAACGAAAAACTAAAACACTTTTCGGAATGAAATCATTTCTAATTATAAGAATGAAACTAGTATTATCTTAAAGAATTCATTTCATTCCGCAAAAATTAAAAATTTTAGTTTTTTCAAGAATTAAAAAACCGACTCAATTCCACTTCCGAACGGAAGTGAATTCTGTGACATGGCCGTATATTTTAATTGTGAATAATTTTATTGCCTTTTGCAAGTTCAGTTTTAGCAATTTCAATTAGTTCACTTCAACATACATATGCGACTTGAAGTCGCCAAGTTTAGGCGATATGAGTTTTCTAGAACACCTATTTGCCGAATCCAAATCGCAAACATTTTTCTATTTGTTGTCAAATTTTTTTTTTTTCAGAAAAAACTCCAAAACGCCAGTAAAACGCGCGTTCTTTAGAACACCCAAAAATAAATTAGGCGTTTTTCAGAACGCTTTGCGGTTTCAAAACGCGCGTTTCTCGGAACATGGCTCTTTCATTTACCTGGTATGAATTCGCCTTGTATATATATATGTGTGTTTTTCGTAAAAAATACTCCGAAACGCCAGTAAAACGCGCGTTTTTAAGAACACCTAAAAGTGAATTAAGCGTTTTTCAGAACATTACTGACAATTTCAATAATGTCGCATAGAAATTAATAAGTCATTTTGAACATTTTTAGATTGTAGATTTTTGAATAATCAAAAAACGGATTCAATTCGGTTTCCGAATGGACGTGAATTCTGTGATATGAAATTTTTCAGCAACGATGTATTCAAATGCAGCAATACACAAATTTTATTTGAAATATTGAAAAAATGTAGCAAAATATAGTAGAACAAACATCCCAGAAAAATGTACGTTTCTACCAAAATTTGCAAAATTATGCCACAACTCGCGCTACATCGTTTTTTATTTAAACACATTTCTCAGCCCTGTCAGCAATAAAAAAAAAAAAAAATTAAAAATCATAAAAGAACAATTGAAGGCAGGGGAACAAAACAAATGAAGAAAATAAACAAATAAAAGGAGTAGAAAAACAATTACACACAATTATAATGAATTTCCTCTTTGCCTCCTCTTTCTTACCTTGTTCATGTTCGGCAGCATGAGCCTTCATTGCACTCTCAGTGCCAAATTGTTTGCCGCACTCTTCACAAGAATTTGGCTTTTCAAATTTGTGCACCGTCAGTTTGTGCAATGTCAACTGGGAGGGCCGCGGGAAACGTACTTGGCATATGTTGCACTCATAGGGCCGACCCTCAGCATCATGCGTTTCCATGTGCCGTTGCAAAGCATTGCGCATACGAAAGCCTCGCTTGCATATCGTACACACTAATGGCATCGATGATGTTGTTGTGGCACTGCTACAGGTCATTGACGATTGTGTGGCGGCACCATGTGCCATGTGATGATGTTTACGCAAAGCGATTTCATTTGTAAATGATTCCTCGCACAACAGACAGTTATGACTGCCGCGTAGCGAACGTTCAACCACAATTTGTTCACCGCCTCCTCCCCCATCGCCAGCCAAAACGTTGTCCGGGCTATTGCGGATGAAGTTAATGGTGCTGTCATTGCGGCCATTATTGTTCTTGTGGACGGTATTGTTGTGCGGAGAGAACGAGCATGATGACGACGATGAGGGGGAAGATGATGTAAAGCTGGTTGAAATTTCACATAATTGGCGTTTACGAAAGTGTCGTAATGTTGTGGTTGAATCTGGTTCGGTTTGTTCGGGTGATGGCATTGTAACGTGTTGTGGATGATGCTGCTGAGGATGATGATTATTAACACTTTCATTTCCTGTATTTTGTAAATTACTATTTGCTGCTGCTTGTTGTGTGGCATTGGTGCTATTGATGTCGTTTTGATCACAATGATTTTGGTCCGAACCACTACCGCCACCACAACAATCATCATTATCTAAAAAAGTAAATTAAAAAAAAATATATATATGTAAGTATATAGCATGTATGTATGTGCACACATAAGTATTTGTTTATTAGTTGGCATTAAGCAGGCAGTCGCAGTCATGCATATAAAAGGCATTATGAGATTTTATATACTCGTACTGCATGCGTAGATATGTACATACATATATATGGAAGTGTGTATGTATATAAAAGAGGCGTTGGTACTGAGCTTAACTTAATATTGAAAACAACAAAAAATTAAGATATGTATATATTTTTTGTTTATTAATATTAAATTGACCGTGTACTGTGAAAAAGAAAACGGCGCACTCGCGTGAATTAAATAGATATTCAAATAAATTTTATGGAAAATTCGATATAACTGTATTCATAAACGAATTTTACATTAGATGAGTTTCTTTGCTCTACTTTGGAATCCCGCTGGATTCCAATTTGCCCGAAAAGCGTTCCCGTGCTTGAAAATTGGGCAAATGAGAGCGCTTTTGAGAGAATGGTATGTTTTCTCTTCTTGTACGAAACAGCCCGTACATTAGATGTGTTCGACGTCGTTACTGCGGGAACCTGGGGGCTCCCAATTTGCACGAAGTGTTTCTTGTGTTGAAAATTGGGTAAATGAGAAAGCTTCTGAGAGAGTAATTTGTGTTTCTCATTTTACCAGACTTTACCCGTTAAAAAATTGTTAAACCATTTAATCAGCTGTTTGTTATTTATGAAAATAAAACACCAAAGTGCAAAATACATATTTGAAAATATAACAATACGTTATATTTAAATAAGTTATCAGTAAAAAATTATAAATAGCTTGTCTTCTATGTTTCCCAGCTATCTATATGTCGACATTTCATATGAACTACCCTAATCATCAGTAGACTTTGGAAATTTTTGAAAGATATTCTCAAACATTCAACTTTATATTCCAACAATCCAAATAAATTGCTGAGAATTTAAAAAGAAAAATGCTCTAATAATATCCGTCAAAACACAAAAAACAAGCTTTTCTATTTATAAACGTCTCTAACATTTCTTTACACGGAAAACGAAAAATCAAAAAATATTTCAGAATAAAATTTTATTTTGGGTTTCAAGATTGAATATAATATTTTCTGTTAAAAGTGATTTCATTTCAAAAAACTTTTTAATGTTTCGTTTTCTAATGAACTAAAACACGGATTTCCGAACGACATTGAATTCTGTGAAAACTCTGAATGGAAGCTGCCGAATACCTGGAAAGATAGGCGTCTTCAAAAAGGTGATATTTGTATTTTTGCACAAATAATTTGTGCTTCTGCAATTTTGAAATATGCAGCTCACTGGAAAGCAACAAACAAAAGTAATTAATATTGTAATATAGGGTGTTTTTTTAAGCCCGATAGAACTTGAAATTGTAAAAAATAACACAAAAAATTAAATTGTAATCAAAATTTTTTTTTTATTCGAAAGATCAATACGTGACATTAACATTTGAAAATGATTTCGGGCATATGGGCACCGCGGCTGTTCTTGACGAAGTGCATTCTGGACGTCCAATTTTGGGCCACTTTTTCGAGCACTGCTGGCCGTATGTCACGAACAACACGAACAATGCTGGCCTCCAAGGCGTCAATTGTTGCTGGTTTATCAGCATAAACCAGTGACTTCACGTAGCCCCACAGGAAATAATCGAGAGGTGTCAAATCGCACGACCTTGGAGGCCAATTGACAGGTCCATTTCTCGAAATCAACTTATCGCCAAATTTTGATTTCAGTAAGTCGATGGTTGCGTTCGCCGTATGGCACGTAGCGCCATCCTGTTGAAACCACATCTCCTCCGGATCAATGTCATCCATATTTTCAAACAAAAAATCATTGATCATGGTGCGGTAACGATCTCCATTGACCGTAACGCGAGCTCCGGCCTCATTTTTGAAGAAATAAGGTCCGATGATGCCACCAGCATGAAAACCGCACCAAACAGTGCATTTTTCTGGATGTAATGGAGTCTGTAGGGTCTCTTGTGGATTGGTCTCACTCCATATGCGGCAATTTTGCTTATTAACAAACCCGTTAAGCCAAAAATGCGCCTCATCGCTGAACACAATTTTGGGATAAAACAACGGGAAATCGACGACTGATTTTCAAAGTAAATTTGGATAATTTCGTAGCGTTGTTCAAGCGTGAGTCTATTCATGATGATTTGTCAGAGTATACTGAAACAAATAAAAAAAATGTTTCATCAAAATTTAATTTTTTGTGTTACTTTTTACAATTTAAAGTTCTATCTAGCTTAAAAAAACACCCTATATAATAATCCAATTCTTGTAATTTTACTCGTAAATGTTAAAATATGTCGATTCTCATGTACAATATTTCAGATTTATTTTGTTTTATTTTTTAGTTTTTTTGTAAGAAGTCACAATTTTAATATTATTTTCAAACAAAATTGAAAACCGGGAAATATATAAACTAATACGGTAGCACAATTTAATGGAAAATGTCACAATTCTTATACTTGTCAGATGATGATTATTAAGGAAAATTGAGAGAATGAAACTACGAAATAAAACGAGGATAAATTTCGATAAATTTTTTTATAATAAATTCTCTAGTTTAATAAATTTTATTTCAGAGAGAAAATTTTTTAAAGATTCAAAATGGCAAAAATAAAGTCTATATTAGTTTCTGTCCGGTTAAATTTGACGTTAATATTAATCGTGCAGTTATAAACATTTTGCGCTAAACAATATACGGGTATATTTTCTCACAAGACATCTTAAACTGTCTCTTATGCACAAATACTCGTATTTGTTCTCTTAAATTATAAAACTCACCACCATTACAGTCAGGACAACATAATTTACGGCTTTTTTGTTGCTGCTGCAGCTGCTGCTGTTGAGTGGCCGTCGTGTGCGATAACATTTCAACTTCGTTTACAGATTGCGAGGTGTTTATATCGGCAGCACCATCTCCGCTGCCAGCATTATCAAATGCCAGATCAATGGCTGTTGAATAATAAAACGATGTTTAGAAACCAACCACTCAAACAGTGTTAAGAAATAAAAAAAAAATATATGAAAAAAGCAGAAAGTGGTAATGGGTTATGCTTGTGCACAAATAATAAAAAAAAATCCATACTTTTAGAAGTCTGCTTAAGAACGAACAGAAAAGATATAAATAAATAAAATTATCAAGAAAACTTTTTTTTTGTGCATTTACTTACAACGTTTATTTATGTTTTCGCCGGTTACTTGCACATGGACATCCTCAACACGAACCAATCGTTGTTGCTGATTGTGTTGTAACAACTGATAGGTAGCTGGTGCTATCGTAGAGGAGGAGTTTGGTTGTTGCTGCTGATGTAGATGTGGTTGCTGTTGAGATCTTCCCATGTTGGCGTGGTATTTTTGCAAATGAAAATCTAAAGCTCGTTGAGCACAAAAGCTCAAACCGCATTGAGCACATTGATAACGTGCACCATGAACTTGTGCCACATGCATTTGGCGATCAGACCGTCGGCTAAAATGCGTGGGACAATGAGGGCAGTTGTATGGTTTTTCAGCCGGATGTATATTGATAATATGATTGCTGTAGTCGACATTGTTGGTAAACTTGGGCCGTTTATGGCAAAAGCGACAGACAAGATTGATTTTTTGCGGCACATTCGGTGAACGGGGTTGCAAGAGATGCAATTGACGTTCTTTAATTTGCTTCTGTAACTGTTGATTGATTTGCTGATGCATGGTAATGTCAGCTCGTGGTTCGAGGGCGGGAGTGATGGGAATATGATTCGTTTTAGTTTTTCCGGATTCGGTATTGCTTGGTCCGGGGGGGCTTTGATTATTTTGTATTGCTTGAGCTGGCTGGATTAAAACTGTTGGCGTGGTAATATTTTGCTGGGCGGGTGATACTGTTTGATTCAGGTTATTAGTCGAGGTAGTGGTATAATATTGCGGGGAGCCATTCAAATTGTTGACTAGCATAATGTATTGCGATGAAGGATTATTACTTTGTTGGGGTGGGTAGTGCTGTTGTTGTGGCGGCGGTGGTGGTGGCTGCACTGCTTGCACATAATTGTCCGTGCTGTCGAGTCGGTTTTTATTAAAAGGCGAGTTCGTGTTTGGCGGCACGAATATAGTAGTGTTGGCCGGAGAATTTGGCAAAGTGTTTGAAGGTATATTGGCTTGGTAAAGCTCGCCTTTGGCATTAATAAAATATGTGGTTGTGCCATTATGAGTGGTTAAAACTGGTCTTTGGGTAAAATTAGCGGCATTTGTAACCGTTGTTGGCCAATGATGGCCAGGATTAGTGTGCAGCAGCTGATTTGTAGATGCTGGATGGGCTGTCTTCATGGCCTGCCCCAGAGTAACAAACTGCAAATTATTGCTGTGCATCTTATATGGTGACACAAGTTGCTCTCTTGTTTGGCTGTTGATTTGTGTAGGATTGGTGATAATTATAGAACCTGGGCTTGTGTTGGTAACAATGTAATGGGGCTGAGTAGCAGTAGTACGTGAAACCAAAGGATTTGCAGCAGTTTGCATGTGAAAAGTGGGCGTGTTGCTTATGTGTTGATAATTGGTGTTGGTATAAGAAATTTGTTGGGGTGGAGCATTTTCAGTGGCAATGGGAGCAGCTGCTGCCGCTAAGGGTTCTTCCCTGCTTACAGATGCCTCGGCTTGAGCAAATAGCTCAATTTCTGCTGGGTCAGTTGTATTTGTAATATTATTGCTTTCTATGGCAATACTATTCACATCTTCCTCCTCCTCCTCTTCATCCTCAGCCTCATTTGTCTCTGCAGGCAATTCGTTGGCATTGTTTGCAGTGCCCATTTCAATGTTTTCAAAGCAAGGTATGTCATTTTGAAACCCTATTAGTTCGGACTGAGTCTCCTCGAAACACTCATTATAGGTGGGATAATGTTCGCTGTTATAAACACTTGTATGCGGTCCAGTACTTCCACCTCCACCCATATATGAACTGCCGCTGCCATACCCCATGCCACTGTGGTTGCTTTGCGGTGTCATGGCATTATAGTCCATGTTATGGTGTATAAACGGACTAACCGACATCGGATTGCTGTTAATAGTGCAAGGACTTTCGGCATAAAAACTTTGTGACGGTGTGGTGGGAGCATCTGTTAAAGGTGAATATACAGAATGTGTAAAAAATTCGTCTGTTTCGCCCGATCTAGGCGTATACATATCTTTGTCATGCATTTCACTTATAATGCCATTCAAGGTATCCTCCACATCTCGTATTTCATCGCTTAGTTCTTGTGTTAGATGAGGCGCTAAAGTGGGTACCATATCACAGCTTTCTTCTATTTCCGAAGAATCTATGCAATTATTTTGGAAATCGTTAATGAAATCATTTATTTTGGACGAAGCTGAGCAAAGAGGCGGTTCAATATATCTTATCATTTCCGCAGAGGAGACTGAAGAAGTTTCTGTATTTTGGGAAAAACCCAAAAAATCACTTTGAGTGCTGGAGGTGTTCAACTGGGAAGTTTCTTCCGGTGCAGGACTTAAATTTTCTTTCACAGTTTTAGTTGTTACTTCTACACATAGAATGTCACCTTTATCGTCTGATATATTTAAGTCATTTTCGATTTCTGGCTGATTTTCCTCATCCTTGTCATGTTCATCTTTGGTTAAGTGCAGCCTTTTAAAATCTTGTGTCAAAGAAGTCAGGGGAACTCTTACTATCAGTTTCTTGGGACTTTCCAGATTAGCCTTCTCCTTGTACAGTTTATACATTTCTTTTGAACATTCATTTTGTATGGAAAGCTGAATTTTTACAAAGTCTGTAACATGTGTATCCTCTTCCAACGCCTCGTTTCTGACCAGTAAAGGATCACGGTAAACACTGGCATTACTATCACTATCAAAATCGTAATTATTCACTATGGTTATTGGATTTTCTTTATTTTCAACTTCACTACTATTAAAGTCGGCCACTTTATGGTTGTCATTAGTTTGATCCGCCGATGGCATCGCTTCCAAATTAAGACAAGTTATTGCCTGGTCTTTTTGGCTATTAGTGTCATCTAGCGGCGGCAAGGAGGAAGTCTCTTTTAATTTAGATTTCAAATTGTACGAGCTGGAGGAAGATTTTTTTCTTTTACGTTTTGCCGTTAAGGGCTCCTCCTCGTCGTGATTGTGTTGGCTGGCATTTGGTAGGGACAATTCGTCATCATCTTTACGCCTGCACTTAAAACGTTTACCTCTCTTGCGTTGTATTATCAATTTCATACTGCCCATTTTAGCTGGCGGAGTAGTTATAATATGTTTTTGTTGATCTTCCTTTGCGCTCGCCAGCTCTTCATGTGGGTTTTCAGACTTCTTATTATCAAGATCTAAATTATTTAATAGTATACCTGTGGAGTCATTTTCAATAGCGGCAATTTTATTTGCTGCATTTTCTGACTGTTGTTGAGTTGAGTTGTTGGTATTAAATGGTTTTTGATCTGCCTCTTCCGTTTTTAAATTGCATACATTTTCGCTTTCGTAATTTTTTGTGTCCTTGTCCTGTTTACCAGTAGTCGAAGACATGGTAACCTTATTATGGTTACCATATTCATCAAGTGATAAATTATTGGTCTTGTTCTGATTATCAGTTGGGGTCTTTGAACTTTTGTGTATTTCTGTTAAACTCTTGGCTGATAATGATGATGTTGATGATGATGCTGGTAATGTTGATGATGTTGATGATGTGGCTGATGATGATATTGAGCCGTTTGATATTGTTGCTGCTGTTGTTGATGTTGTTGTTGCTTCTAAATATGGCAAAGTTATTTGTGGCTTATTGGCAGTAGGTTGATCATCATGGCCATCACCATCAGCACCATTCTCAACTTTTACGGGCATGTCATTGGCATTTGCTTTCATAGCTGCTTTAGTTTTCCACATCTTGCTACAAGTTTTCAGGCTCGAAGACAATCTGTCTGCTGATGACCAGCCTTTTTTGGTCATATTTCTGTTTCTAACTAGATCGGTAGCTGCAGGTGTTATTGCCCTTAAATGACACGGTGACGTAGACGAAATGGCTGATGATGAAGCAGACGTTGGCGAAGTAGACGCTGCAGACATTAAAGATGTTGTTGAGACAGTTGTAGCTGACATTTCGTCTTCTATTTGTATTGAGTTTTTATGGCATATTTTAAAATTTTGTAAATGACGTTTCTTCTTACGTCTGCGTGTTTGTCGTGTTGCTTTTAATGAAGTTGATGTTGTTGTTGTTGTAGTTGTTGCTTTGCTTTTGGTTTTATGCAGCAGACGTTTTAATTTATGTTGTTGGTCTTGCCTTAGTGTACCATGTTTTCTTTTTCGTTTGACTGTCATGCCCGTACTACAAACAATACTACATTTACCATAACTTTGTATCGTCCTTGCCATTTTTGTTGCTGCTACGGTGGTAAGAACCACTTCGGATGCGGCTTTTGCATTCGCTTTATAACAATGACCTCGTCTTTTATTATGGCTGGCATATTTAATAATTTTCGTTTTAGCGTTATTTAATCTTTTTCGTTTTTGGCTACAACAGCGTAAAGGCGAGCCGGATGAGAAGGTGGAGCTGAAGGAGGAAGAAGAAGTTGGTGTTGAATTTGAGTTTGAGGTTGAGGTTGAACTGCAAGCAGAATCGTTAAGTTGTTGGTTACGATTATCATAACGATTAGAAGTATAAATAGTATTTATGTGGGCATTGTTATTATTATCATCGTTGGCATTCTTAAGCTCAATAGCTTCTGAATTTGTAATTGGCTTCTGATGATCACGATTTTCGGTTTGTTCACTTGTAGCTGGCGGTATAGTGTAGGCTTTTAAGGCGGCTTTTGTTATAAATAAGTTTTCAGCAGATAACTTTGGCTGACCAAGCGATTTAGCATCAGTCCCAGCATCATCGTTGGCATAGTCTTCTTGGGATATTCCTAAATTTGCTTTAGCTATAGGCGATGAATTTGTACTGCTGGCATCATCTGTACTTTTGGGGCTATGCGGCAAATTATTTTGTTTTATATTGGTCTTAAATATTATATGGGTGTCTAGTAAATCCTCTTGATCTAAACAAAAACTTTTGCAGGCAGTTGTTTGTTCAGCTGTTAAAGTATTATCATTATCACATATTTGTTCCAAGGGCTGTTGTAAGGTTAAGGGCGGCGATCTTTTAGCAACCAAAACAGACGGCTTGAGTAGCGGTTTCTTTTCATCCTTAAGCTTAAGAGGCCCTGTTGTAACCGTACAACAATGTTCTTGTACTCGAGCTTCAAATGTTTTATCGTTGAACGCTGTTGCTGGTACTGGTGGCGGTGGTGGTGGTGGTGGTGATGATGTTGGCGTAGGTTCATTTGCTTCTGTTTTTTGTGGCATTGTTTCAACAGTATCCAGCAATGTTGTTGTTGGTGCTATAAAATCATTGGTATTCCCTGTATTTGCTTCAAAGGAAACCGATGTTGATGATGATGATGATTTTGTATTTGTATTGTCTACGTTAGTTTCATTTTCCTGTTGTTCTTGCTGTTGTTGTTCGTCTGTCCTTTCTTCATCTTCTTCTTCTTCTTTTTCTGGCTGTTGGTCATAGTTATCGTTAACTAAATCATTGACTTTATGCATTACAGCAGGCGGCTTAACAACTTCTACTAGTAGAGAAGTTGCTTTAGCTTCAGCTGTTGGTGGTGTTGATGTCGCTTCAATTGTTGTTGCATCCTTTACTGTTACGTTATTTTCATTTTGTTGCTGCTGCTGCTGTTGTTGTTGTTGGTGCTGTCGTCTTTCATAGAATTTTTGTTGTTGTTCCTCGTACAGCGTTCTCAATTGTGTTTGAACTTTAAGACATTTCCGCCGGAATTTATGTATCATATAGAATTGTGCCGTGCATTTGGCACATATACGCTGTGGTAGACCATCATTACATTTAATCTGTACATTTCAGCCCGGCACACGCAAACCGACCAAAATCGCAAAAGAAACAAAGAACAAAAAACACAATAGGGAGTTAGTTTAGGCATATAATTTAAATTTGTTAATATGTATGTATGTATGTGGATACAACATGCGTACCAAAAGGAATATTTAGATTTAATTTATTGTTTGTTCTTGTTGTAGTCGTACGTTGGTTTTATGAGCCTATCAGCAGCAGCAACTAGATATGAATTTAATGAGGTTTAACTGAATAGAAGTTGTTCTGTTCAAACGCTATTTTAGTCTTTCAATATTTAATTGTTTCAGACAAACATCTAATTGGCATTTTTATAGACCTAACAAAAAGTTTATGTTTCACAAAGAAGTTGACTTGTGCCAAAAATATTATGGCAGACGAGAAGATACAATCAAAGCACACAAAGTCGACAAAAGAAATTACAAAAGCTAAATGCGTTTGACTAAAAATACTTACGCATCTTCCGCTTTGTTAATTGTAAACTAAAGATTGCGATGGAGTAGCGATAGAGTTTTTAACTTTATAACATTAATTTTTCCAATTCCAATCTCATTGTACGCTACAGGATTATACACATGCAAGGCACAGCTAAATCGTGGTGGTGTGAAGCTAGCTGCGATGCAACATTAGAAAGCGAAAAAAGTAAAAGAAAATTGTATCTTGAAGCGGTCAGCTAAGTCAATAAAAGCGACGACAAATGAATGACTCTGAGAGGTTTATAGCGAATCTATCAAAGGATGTTGGCGGTATCTTCTATTGAATGATGTTCCTCCTGAGGAGCAGGTTTTGCCTTGGCGTATTCCAAAGTGAAGCACGCCTTCTGTGATCAACCTTTTGGGGCAAAGAGTTGAACGCATTTCACGATTATGAGCTCCAATCAGATCTTTAGGCAGAGGCGTGACTTAAACTGTACTGGAACTTCAGAAACCTTTAATTAGCAAAATGAGAACTAACGTCTCTTTGAAATGTCTTAAAATAGAAATCCTTGTGTCCTGTAGTGTTTTAAATCTAACAACACAGAAAGAGGCAGTAAATTTTTGACACAGTTGCCCCGTTTTTTGAATATCAAACTTCCTCAATGTGATGCTGTCTAGCAACAGATATTTGTGTAATATATGGAACTAAATGGAGAAGAGAGGGCGGGTATCAGGGTCGAATTTTCTGCGTGGATTTCAGGTTATAAGCGGGATTACCAGGATAGATTGGTTGAGGCCGGCTGTGTTCTATGGATTTCAGGCTACCTGTTCTTGGTGGTGCCTAGACTTCCTCCATCTGTCTGGCAGATTTTACGTTTACTTATTTCACTATGCTTTCATTTATTGTAGCAAAAAAAAAAGGAATGTAGGAGGGCGCATGACTTGTGTTGGAAAGTAAATTTAAAGGAATATAATAAAAGAAATAATCCAGTGGGAAACTTTGAAAGGTCTCCGACAAAAAAGCCTGCTACAACATTATTTTAAATTCGATACTCATTCTGTCTTCTGATAAAGGCCTATATACTCCCTGCTATAGGAAGTAGTACAAACGTTTTTGTGTGGTACATACTCATTCTTCTATGTAAATTTAAATGTCTATAATAATAAAAGAAATGTTCTAGTGGGAAACTTCGAAAGGTCTTCGTCAAAAAGGTCTTCGACAACATTATTTTAGATCAAGTTACGCATCTCATTATTGCCTGCCTTCTGATAAAGGCCTACATTTTCCCTGCTATAGGAAGGAGTACAAACTAAGAAGCCTTTAGATGAGGTCTGCTAAGAAAGCCCTGAATGAGGTCTTCTAAAGAAGAAATTAGACCTGCTAAGAAGGCCTTCAATAACGCACACTAAAGCACGGCTTTCATAAGAACTACTAGAGCCTATCTTCAATAAGACCTACCGCGTAAGGGAGTGTGGAAGGCCTTGGCTGCCTAGGACAACGTGTGTAAAAAATAAATGAATGTATAATCCAATAAGGTCTTCTGTCTGCCAAATCAGGCATTTACGAAGGTCTGCTTAATCCTTCTTTTTACCAGTGGAGAATTAATTTACAAGGATTCAAATGTACGCATACATAGAAACATGTATGTACTTATATTATGATTATAAATATTTAAGCAAATATTTATTTATACATGCATTGCATCTATGCTTTTTCTTATCAACTTTTCAGATTTGTATGTGTTAAATAGTAATCAAATTTGTCATTTAAACTCTCTTTTGGAGACTAAAGTGTATGTTTAAGAGTAGCTCAAGAGACAATCAAGTTACGCATCTCGAGTTTCGAGTAAGAGCTACTTAAGCATCAGACAAAAATAAGATACATACTTATTTGAGTGTGACAAGTGCCACTTCAGAGTTGGTTGATTGGTTTTTGAAGGGGTGGAGCCGTTTGGCATATTTTACAATGTCATCATTAACATTATCAACAACAGAACCCGTCACACAACCGTCAACATCAATCTTTGTTTGTGCAAAACGTATATGGCAGCAAACAAATTGTAAAGACAATCATCACCAGCGTGCTGAATAATATTGAATTAATTTTTTTTGTTGTTGTTTATTGCTCTGCTATTGCTATTATTGTTGTTATTGTTCTCCTTGCTTAAGTAACCTGTTAAAGTCAACATTAATTGTCAACAGTTTTTAGTTAAACAAACTACTGCGTTAATGAAAGATAATATTTTATTTCCGTTTTTTCTTCTTCTTTTTCTTCGGTCTTGTTGTTCTTTTTTAATTACTTTCTTTGGTGGAATATAAATTAAAGAAAATTAAAGTATTTCGTTTCCTTTTAATGCAATATCACACTTTGGGTGTTATTCTTTTTCATTGTAAATCATCAGCAACGAAAACAAACATTTATTTACACTAGTCTCCCTTTTGTCTATTTTCAAAAACAAACACATGCACACACACTTTTAATGCCTGCAGAAAGGTACATACATACAGTATTGGGCAAAACCTAAGAAACGCTGCTTGATTTTAGCTTGTAGTCAAAATTATACGATGTCGTATGTCGTGTGAGGCGCAATACAGGTGAAAGGCTTAAACCCCGATATTGTAAAAACCACTATCAAGCATTGTGGTGGCAGTGTGTTGGTGTGGAAGTGTTTTTCAGGTCATGGTCTAGGGCCGTTCCACAGAATTTCTACCGAAATGGACAGATTTGTGTATAGGGACATTTTAGAAAATAAGACGTTGCCATATGCCGAGTGGAATATGCCACTTCGATGGGTGTTTCAACATGATGACGATCCGAAACACTCATCGAAGTTGGTGAAGGACTGGATACAATCGAAAGGGATTCAAGTGCTTGATTGGCCGGCTCAATCGCCCGATTTGAACCCAATCCAAAATTTATTTTCCATATTGAAGAGGAATGTTGGATTGAAACGATTTTCCTAGCGAGACGATTTATTTTCGTGTCTGGAGAATAAATGGATACGCATAGATCCAAAAATAATTGATAATTTAATCAAATCTATGCCGCGTCGGTGCGCCGCAGTAATAAAAAATAAGGGTTATTATACCAAATATTAAAAGTTTCTTAGGTTTTGCCCAATGATTTTTTGAGTATTTTTTGTTGTTGTACTAAAAGAACCGTTAGGTGAGAGATAATTACAAAAAAATTTTTTTGGTAATTTTGTATGACACATTTACTAATAAAACTGCACTAAAGCATTGAATTGAAATATGTATGTTCATTTAAATATAATTTTGACTACAAGCTAAAATCAAGCAGCGTTTCTTTGGTTTTGCCCAATACTGTATGTACATATCGTTGGGGACATATAGAAAAGCCTTAACTAGCATAATTTCAACTTTACAGGAGATGTAACACAATCTAACTTTTTTGGTAAATTTAAGACCGTTCGTTACCTATGAAATTATAGAATTAAAAAATCAAATTTGAGAAAACTGCCAGTTAGGACCTTTCTACATGAGAACAATTATATGTATGTATGGTAATAAATAAAATTTTTGTTTTTACTGCTTTTAAATTGTGTTTTTTTATTTTTTATTTAATGGTCTATATAAATTTTATTCCAAAAGATATACAACATCAAGCCACCAGACGTAACGAAAAGAAAACACATTTTGCTCGTAGACAAATATTTGAAAGAATTAAAACTTGTTTGAAATCTATAAAGGAAATGACATATAAAATATGTGATGGCAACGCTGGACACTATGCTTTAATTCACCCTTCGTGTTAAACGGTAAATTAAAGCATTATACCCAAATCCAGTGTGTTCTTCGGCAGTTGTTTTTGTTTCTATAATTCTTATTATTATAAACTATCTAAATTTTACATAATTTCTATAAATTTTAAAACTTATATAAAAAACGCGATTATGGATAGATAGCGTTGCCTGTGGGCAACCCAACTAACAAAAAAAAAAAAAAGAATTATATTATGTATGACAACTATTTTCAGTTGCTGAAAAGTTATCGATAGCGATATTTTGACATATTAGCAACAACAATTTTTGTAAACAATAAGATTTGTTTTGTGAAAAAGAAAAACTAGAATTTTAACTTAAAATAAGTAAAAAATTAAAATTATTTCATCAACGGAAAAATATGCAGAATGTGATATCTATTAGAAAAAGGTTAAGGGGTGCGCCTAAACCTAAGCGCTCTGTGATGTACGTAAATACCATTTGTAGAATAAGTTTTGGTAACAACGTAGCCATGTGTGCTTTTTCAGCTTTAAGAGGCTTTTCAGCCTTTTGCGGAAATTATAAAGAATGCTTTTCTCCAGTTGTATGCAGATTTCTTTTAGTTTTGGGACTTCCTTTTTCAAACCTTTCCTAAAATGAACCAAAAACATCTGCCATTCATCTGGTGTAGGAATACTATTTAATTTTTCTGACATATTGGCCCAAAACTGATCTATAGTCGCTTTACCTTCTCGAAATGGTCGCTCTACTCAACCAACATGAGTGTTGGTTTCCATTGCTTCTACAAGGTTGATAAATTGTTGTTGTTTTTTATTTATTTTTCAGCCTATGTCGCCTTCAAAAATCATACAGCAGCTAAAATTTGTTGATTGTTTGTTTAGTTGCCAGTAGCCATCTGTAATGCCTTTTTAGCAACTGGCAACGCTATCGATAAACGAGTCATTATTATTTTTTTTTCTTGTTTGAAACAAGTACTCGTACATACTATTTTAACTAAATGGTTTGGAATTAAATAAAGTCATTCTTTTAAACCATTTAAACTGTTCTAGCGTTTGTTTCTCTTCCATTTCTTCTTCTTCTAAATGTAAACATTCTCATCCAGAGATGTGTTAATTAGTTAAACATCATGTTTCCTACTCCAACTACCACAATGTTAATGGTAAAGTTTTTACAAAGGTACAAATTAATAAAATGACTAAAAGCTTAACAGAAAGCCAAACAAGACACCAGACACACAGTCAGACAGCCAGACAATTTGGCAAGCAGGCAGGCAGGCAGTGAAGCAAAAAAAAAATAATCACTCAACCATATACCAGCAACATTATCACAGCACACACATACATACAAACATACACCATTCATACAAAACAAAAACCAAAACAAGAAATTTAATATTATTACTTTTTGTGAGATTTTAATGATACCGTTGTTTTTATTAACTCTCTTTTTTAATAAGATAGTAATAAATTTAATTTCTCATCACTGTTACTGAACTGCCGTACACACATACATCACACTATTTTGTTGTTTTATTTACTAGTAATTGAATAAAAAAAAACTGAGATAATGATAATTTAATCAAAATATGAGAACAGAAAAATGAAAATGTAAGCAAAATGTTTTACATTTTTTACAAGATTATCTGTTTGAGGTTGTCTTTATCTCGTATTGTTCTTTTTTTTGTAAAACAAAAAAAAAAAAAAAAAAGACGAACATAAAACACACAGCAAAACCAAATAATCTAATCAAAAATGTAAATTTATGGCTGGTAAATTTTAATACAAACATAAAAATATAAATGTACCGAGTTGTTTGGTGTTTTTTTCTGTATTTACTACAGTTCTGCTGCATGCATACTTCCATATGTTGTCCAATAAATAATGAATGACTTTAGATTTTTTATTTATGCTTGCCATTGGTTTTGTGAAACCGAATAATTTTGCAAAATGTTCATTTTTATTTTCTGTAGTTTTAGATGCACACAAAGTTGTTTCGCTTTGTGCATCCGGCAACAATTTAAATGCATTATTTAACACAAAACGTTGAAAATTAATTTAAAAAATAGGAGTAAAAATTTTATTGAAGGCACCTTAAACGTTTATTTATTAATTAGTTTAATGTTATGTACATACATATGTAGTGTAAACTAGTGTATTAAGCGCCGTAAAAATTGCAAAAAGTTGGCAATATGTTCAGCATAATTAAAGACTCTAATTAAGGTATATAATTCTCTTAACATCAATTTTTTAAAGAATTTTAAGAGAAGAGAAAAAAAGCCAAAGAAAAATATGGAGATATGTGCATTTGTGTTTAGAGCTGCCGTTTTGGTAATTTTAGCCAAAATTGGTAACATATTTCTTCGACGTGGAAATACGAATATTTTTTCATTTTGGTTACTTTTTCTTTCCATAAATACAGTCTCATAAACGGACACTCCAACATCAATCAATTCTGTGCACGCAATGAGTGCCCTGTTTTCATGTTCATAGCTGAGGTAATTAACCGGGAAAAGTATTTAAACAAATTCACCTAATTATCTCAATACGGTAATTAGGTAAAAACTATTAATTATCTTTATGACGAAATTATTAGACGATATATTATTTTGTATATTTGAACATAACAAAACAAACATTATTTTAATTGACATTTTAAGTAAATGACATTATTTTACGAGTAATTACTTTCTGGAAAAAAATTTCCATTTTATGTAAGTACATATTTTATGATCTAAAAAGCAGAAGTAAAAAAATATACACATATAAACGAAAAATTTCACAAATTAGGCCCTTATTCCGCAATTTTGGACTGTCCTGGTAGCTGTTCGGCTTCCAGAATAAAAAAAATACTGTGACTTAAGGCCTTGTTACACTATCATACAAGATCGTGCGATCTACTAAATAAAACATGTGCGCTGAAAAAGTACTAAAAATGCAACCGTGCGACAGAGTTTTTGACAAATCGTGCGATTTGAAAAATTTTATGAAACTTTTCAAAACATGGCTTCTGTGTGATCAGTGTGGTATACATATCGCTCCTTTATTGAAACATAGTCATCGTTTTCGAACACTAAATATTGTGTGGTTTTCAGTTTTATTAAAATTCTTGGATTATTTTTTATTTCTACCATGAGTAACTTTTCAAGGACAATTATTGTAATTATATAAAAGAACATTGAATAATAAATAACTAAAGATATAAAAAAGTGTTAAAGTGTTAAACTAATTCATCAGACAGCTTTTCCCGCCCACCGCTAATTGTTGGGGTTTTCGGAAATTAAAGAGAAATGAGCACGTGTATTGAAATCGATCGTGTTATTTAAAATTCATAGCTGCTTTTTGACAAAACAGGAAATTATTATTAACGCAGAGTGGGTAAAAAAAAAGCTTGTACTCGTATTCGTACACAGGAAATAAGAAGTATGCACTGCTGGTTAAACAATTACCATTTGTTATTTAGTGGTAAAAAAAAGAAAATCGTACAAAATATTTTTAGAAGATTAAGCTCAAATAAAATATTTTGTATGAATAACGCGCAATAAATCCGAAAACATTTCAGATGCCAAATTTGGTTTAAGCAAAAATAAAATAAAAGAAATTGTTTTCTAGGGATCCCAATAAATAAAGACTTAAAACAAAATTTGTCCATTATTTATTTGCGATGATTCATATTGAAATTGATTTGTTTTTTTTTACTTATTAATTAGAAATTCTATTTGTCATTTTGTTAAGTAAATGTTCAATAAATTGTTATTATTTTAACTGGTTATCTAAACACTAAAGCAAATGAAAATACTCATTAACAGTTTAATAGTATTTGTTGACATTTTAATGGCTTCAAATATTTGCTTAAGATATATTCGTAAATGTGGAAAAGGTAAACGTTTTTAATAAGCATAAAAAAAGGGTTTAAAAATTGTCTGTCATTATTGTTAATTATTCACAGCAAAATAATTAATCCTGCATTTATGTAAAGGCTGCTCTCAGTAAGAGAACACTTTTTAATATTTTGCACTAGTTCGCCTTGTTGAAAAGTTCTATATTGACTTAGCACTAAACTTGAATACTTTTCTTCAGAAATAGAAAAAAAAGAAACGATAAGATATAAACTCAATTATTTATATGAGAAAATATTAGCTTTTAGAACATAATATAAATTTTAAAAGTTTTTATTACAGTTTATGATAGAGACTTCTCCCGAAATTAATTTGTTTTGTTTAAATATACTAAAAAAAAATCCCAGTAATGTTTGTTTTATGAATGATCTACTCGTATCTCATTCCTACATAGACGAATGGCGCTAAAGTTGTTCCAGATATTTTATAAAAAATAATAGGCAATTTTCACAGAGTTTAATTCCGTGAACAAGTGCGATTAGTGATGACATTTGTGAAAGTATCTACTACACATTTATGCAATTTCACCTACTCATTTGATTGTTTGTCTTTTTGTTGGAAGTATTGCACAAATTTACAATTCGTTGAATTTGTAATCTATTTTTTTTTTAATTCAAATTGATTGAATCAATTGCAAAGAATTTGTCAACTTGTCGGTTTCTATATGATTCCATTTTAAGTTCTTCAATTGTTTAATTCTATATTTAATTTAACACATCAATTTGTTTTGAATTTCAAATGAATTAAATGCAAAATTGTTAAATTGTCGCAAACGAAAGGAAGCGGTCAGTGACAAATTCTTTGTACAACATTTAGGACGGCATAATTTGCCGTTATGATTGATTATTTATGAGAATAGTTTTATTTGTCAGTCACATCGTCGTCTCAAAGTTCATTTATCTCCATCATATTTTTTTTTTGCAAATTGAATTGTTATCAAAAGTAAAGATATTTTATTCATCTACAATACTACACGCCTTATAAAAGATAACTATGCATAACTATTGAAGTCGTCCAAATCATTACGTTATAGTCATTGTAAAAGCTCATATTGACTTAACTTAAAACATTTGAAATATGAACTTCATCACAATATAAATTAACACGTTTATTCACTAAAACACCACCGGGGAACTGACGAACATTACAACACAATAAAAATAAATTTTGTCCATGGGACTTAAGTCTGCGAGTGATGCATTCACAAATGGAATGATTGTTTATGTTATGCTCACAGAAGAAATACAAATATATAAACGACACGGGAATTCCCTGTCTTACGTGCTTAGTTACGTGCGTTTCATACCGTTTTTGATGCTATTCAAAATTCGATCGGTGTGTGGTCCGCTTTTTTTTTAGAGTTTCGGTGGGTTTTAAAAATTTTTATTTTAAAAAACAAACACAAAAACCTGCGAAGCTTTTTTGCTTGTCCGCGGTAACACCCAGGGTCGGTGGCAGGAATCGAACCTGCGACCTCGAGTACACTACCAAATCAGCCATCAAGTCACCCGTTCGGTGGCACAAAATCAAATTTAAATCAAATTTTGGTTTTGATGTAAGAAAAAAGTTTAATCAAGTATCCGAAATTTCTACGTTTCATTTTGGATGGAAAACGTACCATGTCACATGCACAAAGTAAAACAATCTTGCTATTGTATATTATACACATTGTCAAAAGAAAAAGAAACACTTCGTTATATAAAATTTGCCGCTTTTAGAGAGTGTTTTGCTGTTAAACGATCAAGCTAAGTTTGTCATTTATTGCAATAAATGTGGTCTCTGAACAGTAAAGTTTGTACCAACTCACCCGTCAACCATCACCACTGGTTCCTTACAGTACAGGTATCTGTTGTATAGGCAACAGATCCTCGGGAGATTGTTAGTCCCCGAAAAAAGCCACACACAAAACAATTATCAAGGAGACTAACGCTCCCTTCCTGCGTTTTAGTTTTTAACCACAGCCAGAACGTTACAGCCAAGGTAGGCACCTCAACTATGATCAGCCATGCTGATCCCCATTCTGCCAATTTATACCCTTGGTAAGGGTTTCGGAAGCCAACACAACATAAGTCATGCGGCTTCCTAGAGTTTTGTTTGACGCAACAAACGAGGGACCCTTTCCCCTCTTTTCCCCGAAAAACAGAGTGCCCCAAGTTAGGAATACGCCAAGGCAAAACCTGATCCCCGGGGGGCAACTGTATGACAATAAATAAATATGAATAATTAAATTTAAAATAATTAAAAATCTTTTCGAGGCCCCCTCAAGCGCGAGGACGTCGTCGACGCTTAACGCCACCACTACCTGCTCGCCGAGCATATGACCACAAATAAACTAGGGCTTTTAGTTTTTGACATTGAAAATCAAGAACCTCTACGCAATCTTGTTCTTATTATTATTATTATTGTTTTTATTATTCTGAAGGAATAAATAATATAGGGTGTTTTTTTAAGCTAGATAGAACTTTAAATTGTAAAAAGTAACACAAAAAATTAAATTTTGATGAAACATTTTTTTTATTTGTTTCAGTGTACTCTGACAAATCATCATGAATAGACTCACGCTTGAACAACGCTACGAAATTATCCAAATTTACTTTGAAAATCAGTCGTCGATTCGCGCAACTTATAGACGACTTCGACGAGGCGCATTTTTGGCTTAACGGGTTTGTTAATAAGCAAAATTGCTGCATATGGAGTGAGACCAATCCACAAGAGACCCTACAGACTCCATTACATCCAGAAAAATGCACTGTTTCGTGCGGTTTTCATGCTGGTGGCATCATCGGACCTTATTTCTTCAAAAATGAGGCCGGAGCTCGCGTTACGGTCAATGGAGATCGTTACCGCACCATGATCAATGATTTTTTGTTTGAAAATATGGATGACATTGATCCGGAGGAGATGTGGTTTCAACAGGATGGCGCTACGTGCCATACGGCGAACGCAACCATCGACTTACTGAAATCAAAATTTGGCGATAAGTTGATTTCGAGAAATGGACCTGTCAATTGGCCTCCAAGGTCGTGCGATTTGACACCTCTCGATTATTTCCTGTGGGGCTACGTGAAGTCACTGGTTTATGCTGATAAACCAGCAACAATTGACGCCTTGGAGGCCAGCATTGTTCGTGTTGTTCGTGACATACGGCCAGCAGTGCTCGAAAAAGTGGCCCAAAATTGGACGTCCAGAATGCGCTTCGTCAAGAACAGCCGCGGTGCCCATATGCCCGAAATCATTTTCAAATGTTAATGTCACGTATTGATCTTTCGAATAAAAAAAAATTTGATTACAATTTAATTTTTTGTGTTATTTTTTACAATTTCAAGTTCTATCGGGCTTAAAAAAACACCCTATACTTGTACCATAAAAATATCTCCTTCTCCTGGGATTTTGATTCTTTTAAATAACAATTAATTAGAAACCGATGGCGTAAAAGTCTTCTCAACACAAATAGTCGCAGCACAAGAGTGATAGCAAATGAAAAATTAAAACCTTTTTTGCTCTAATAATATTTTCATCTTCATAAATTTTTAATTTCCTTTTTTTTTCTTACAAAAAAAAAAAAAAATATTGTTATAACTAACGTGTTGTATGTATGTACGAGTATGTAGATATCTAGTACGGCAGTAATACAAAAACAATAAAATTGAATTTAATATTCTGTTTATGGATTTTTGTTCTATTGTTTCATTTTGCTGCTCGGCTGGGGTGGCAGAATGAATCCATAAAACAAAACATAAACACAGAACAGACATTTGAACATTTTCATTTACTTCCATAAGTTTCGAAAGCGATGGATGATACTCCAACTTTTAAAACTATAGGAGTACGTGTGTTTGTGTGCACGAATGCGTGTCTGTTGGTATAAAAAGTTTTGGTTCGTTTTTTTCTCTTTTTTTGTTTTTTTGTACCAGAAAATTAATGTTTTACATCAAAGTAAATAATTTTTCATGTTCCATCCAACACTGAGTCAGAAAGACAAGAAAGTATTGTACAAAACGACAGACTTGTTTTTGTTTTAATAATCTTGCTAAAGAATTATTTATTTTATTTGTCCTTGTCCGTGTTTTCGCATCTGTCTGCCTGCCAGTTTGCCTGCTTTCGTGACTATTAGTCAGTGTTGCTCTCATTTCTACAAAAACGAAATGTTATTTTACTTCAGCTTAACTTTTTTGACACTTGGCTGGTTATGTTCCTATTGATGGTATGAAAAGTCTGACTTTTCCCTTGCTAGCTGGCACAAAATTTCTCTGTTTAGCTCTCACTCATATTGAGCACAGTGGCAAGTTTTCATAAAAACCAAGAACAAAAGTTTACTTCCCTTTTTTAATCCTCCCTGTGAATTGTAAATTATCCTCAATTTTTTGCGCTTGCTCTTGTTATTAAACCGTGTAAAATGCCATAGAAATTTACCTTTTAGTCTTATTCAAAAACCGATTATAGAATAATAATTCGTTATCCTATAAGCATTGTTGTTTAAAAAGCAAATTATTCTTTAGCAACTTAATTGCCTGGATAAAATTCAATAATAAGGATCATTGCCGAACTATTTAAGAGAATATATTGTAACCCTTGCTTTTAGAGTGCGGTAGAAAAGTATTTATTACTAATTATCTTCCAAAGAAAATTTAATACGTATGTATGCACTCGTACACGTATGCACGTTTAAATAATAAAGTTTTGAATCTAACAAATGAATACCTTTTAGATTAGAATTGTCCAGGCATAAGAGCTTGTGATTTGAATGTATGAAGTGCACGTTCTGAAATCAAAACCACAAATTCCAATCTCTAGAAGTTATTTACGTATTTTGAACCAAAAGTACGTATCGTCAAATGAATTAAAATTTTGGTTTGTGATTGATTACATCTACTTTTAAAAATGACGATTTTGTTACAAAATTAATGTACCAGGTCTGATCAAAAAATTACCGCTATTTTAAATTTTTTCAAATCTATTTATTAAGCAATACTATAACTATATATATTTATTAATAATATAACTATTCTGATGGGGATCAAAATAGTTCCCCTCACTTATGCCAGCATTTTTCTCATTTCAATTCTCGAAACACTTCTGTAACGCGGTTTTTGGTATCGCCTACAGCTCCTGTTTCGAGTTTTCTTTTCTCAAAACGCTTTGCTTTCATCGGTGTCTTTAGCCACAAAAAGTCAGCGGAGGCCAAGTCCGGTGAATACGGTGGTTGAGGCATGATAAAGGTTTTGTTTTTGGCCAAAAACACATGCACAAGCATCGAAGTGGGTGAGTGGTGAATTATCACAGTGCAAAATCCATGATTGTTTTTTCCACAGTTCTGTGCGTTTCTGACGAATTGCTTAGCGGAAACGGCGCATAACTTCAAGGTAGTAGCGAAACAGCTAGCTATCCTCCAGCTAAAGATTTGATTATTATTTTTCTTGTTTTCTTCAATCAAAAATTATTGATCACAGCAAATTTGTATTGTAAAAAATCCTTCTAAAGAAAAAAACTTAAGAATGGAAAAACTTGAACTAAAACCCGATGTACATATGTACAAACCAAAAATTTTTAATATACAATTTTTGATATCGATAAATATATTACAGCAAATTTTTTATTTCTACTATTTTCACGTAAAAACGTTTTCTATCGAAATTTTTTGATATCGATAAATCCTATAGGTGTCCAATTTATTACAATAAAATATTTTTTTTTATTTTCTTAAAGTAATGCGCAAGAACAGGTAGACAAATGCATCCCACTGTTTTGTTATTTTCAATTACTAAATGTTTATTGTTGCGAAAGAGAAACTTGCAGAAAAATGTTTCTACTATATATGTACATACATACATATCTGTAATAAAAAAAATATAAATTATTGTTGGAAAAAAACCAAAAATAATATTTTACTGTTATAAAGTTAAAAAGTCAAAACATTATGTTTGTAAAATATAAATCAACTAACCACACACCTATAAAGAAGAGAGCTTTCTGCCCTTCCATGTCCTGACCTATCCGAAGATTCCAATCAAATTAAGTGAAAATGAATTTTTATATTCAAATGTACACACATACATATACATGTATGTATATGTATGTAAAGTGTATAAATAAGTAAATGAAGTTTTGTATGATGCATGATATAAAAATACAAGGTATATAGTTTCATTCTCTTTATATTCTTTTTTAATATGGATTTTTGAAGTTTGTTTTTGTAGAGAAATATAAAAAGGCGTTGCCACACAGTGAAATAAGGGAAATGTGTAATTGCATTGTTCATATTAGAAGAAAGTAGTAATAATAAGCTGATGTATGTAGACATCTTCGTCTCTTTTGGAAACTCAGTTTCCTATATATGCAAGCTTTTAGGCAATGCTACAGAATATCAGGGAAGATAGGCATATTAAAAAATCTAACATTTTTATTTTTGCACATATGTACATATATTTTGAGCTTTTGCAATTTTGAGGTATGAATTGAGTCTGGAACGCCACAAATAAAAGTGAATAAAACTGTAATGTAATTACTTCATTTTCTTAATTTTCTGAATGTTGAAATATACAGCTATTGACAACTAATGGGAAACGCTTTAAAATTGTATAATATACATATATAAATATTTTTTATGTTGTTTATTTTGATCCTAATTGCTTTGAACTTTATTTAATTTAATATTTGCAATCAATTTATCCAGCTCAAGATCATTTTTTTTAATTTGTTGTTTTATTTTTTTCAGGAAAATCTGTTTAAACTGTTCAGAAATATTTGAAAAAAAAAAATAAAGCAAAAGGACCTTGAATTGGATAAATTTATTGCAAATATCATGTTGTTTATCAATGCAAACCATTTGTTATTTAAACTTCCCTTCATGCCTTCTTAGCTTTTTTTGAAAAGAGTCGAAATATTTGCAAGATTTTTAATGCGCACTGATTTTTTCACATCGCCCTACAGGTGTTCGATGGGGCCCGGGCTTGACGATGGCCAGCTCAAAACACTGATAAAATTATCTTCAATATACTTCTTTGTTATCTTGATTGTGTGCTTTGGATCAATGTCCTGTTGAAATTTCCAGATAACAGGCAGTATTACATTTTTAAGTATACCAACACACTTTTTTATCTAAAATTACATCAATTTTGTGTATTGGTGCAAAACCTTTCAAGAAAAAACATGCCCACACCATAATTAACCCTCCACCATGCTTCACGATTAAATCTTGGCTTGAAGGACCTTCTTACAATTCTTCGATCATCTGGACCAAGGCGATTAATCTTCATTTTATCGCTTCAAAGTACATATTTCCACTGATTGGCTGGCCAAGTCAAGTAGGACTTAACAAATTCAACGCGATGCTTTATTTGGATTTTGCTCAGAAGTGGTCATGTCTTGCGTGCTGCTCTGTAATTTAGCCGCACTGTCATGTTTTGATGTCATGTTTTTGAACATGTTGCAAAGCTGACTATCCAGTTTTGAGCATACCAAAAATGGAGCTCCTTACTTCAGGAATGCAGATCTTACATTTTTCCATTACAAACCATAAAAACACAGCAAATTTTAAACATTAAACGACCATTTCTAATTATGTGTGCACTTTTTTAAACTACACTATATACCTAGTCTAAAGTTAAAAACTAACGGTAATTGATTTGTTTAATAAGGAAAATAAAATAATTTAACGACGAAGCATAGTAATAAAAAAATAAAAGTTTTTGGAAGACAGCTAATTTTCGAAACATTTTGTATATTACTTACTTTGTCTAAAGTAGCGCGTTTCTAATTAATTGTTAATAGCTGTATGATTTGTGTATATTTTAGATTTATGTACAATGTTTTATTTTTTTTTTAATTGGTTTGTTCATAATGTCAATATTATTTTCAAAACGAAATTTCACACAAAACTAAAAACAAGGGAACATGTAAACTAATACGGTAGCCCATTTTTATGGAAAATGTCATATTCCTTAAGCAGTAATGAACTTACTTTTTTCTATCTCTTTAATATTTTGAAGAAGGGAACAAATATATCACAATTAAAATTAATATTAATAGTAAATAGTTCAGCCATATTGAAAAAAATCCCAAAATGTCAAAATGTTTCAACACGTTATCGATCAAAAGTGCTTCCCAAAAAATGTTTGCCTAAAAGTGACGTTTAAAGCTTAAAAGTTTACTTCGCTGTTAAGTTTTTAGCTTTATGCCCAAATGCAGATCCTTTTCTCAACTTTAGATTTTTCCATGCACATAATGATAATGCACCACTGAATGTTTCAAAAATATATACATATGTATATAGGTATCTATCTATATAAATTTTACAATTTAAATGTTTTTGCCAAACTATAAGTTAAAAATTATTGTTTCAGTTCAATAATTAAATAGAGACCTTTGCCCTTATACTTTTAGCTTTATTATAACAATTTTTCATTAATTTATTTGAACAAAATACTCTAAAAAATACATTTTTGAACAAAATTGAGTTATTATCGTTTTGTTTACAAATGTCATATTTATATGTACATGAGTTATTTTGTTATAATTTATATAACCTTCACTTTCTATAATTGATTATTTCACTCTTTCAATCTTAGATTAAGAAAAGGTGAAAAAAGTGGCATTGCGGCTTTATACTTGTCAGATGGTGAATGTGCAGGAAAACTGAGAGAGTGCAACCACGTTGTTTTTTTATGTTACGGCATGAAGTCGGAAATATTGATTGCCGAAGAGACAGAAAGCCATTTTTTGTTAATTTCGATAAAACTTACACATTTTCATTATTTTATTGAAAACACCAACTGATTTTAAAAGATTATTTTAATACGGGTGTTTGTTGGGTTGTTTGCACAACAAGTTTTGAAATATGAATGCAGTAACGTGTGTCAAACAAAATTCTAGTTTAAGTGATTGTGCATGATTCTGTCAGCCCGTGTCTATTTGTATTTATGTATGTACACCCATTATTATATTGTAATTGGTTTGGTGGTGGTGACATTGTTTTTGTTTTGTCCACCCTTTGGCTTCAACAGCATGATAATTCTCTTAACAAACCAATTTTTTTGTGCTTTGAGCAATATTGTTGCTGAAATTCTCATTTGCTGTTTTTTTCTTTTTGCATGTGTGTTTGCGTATATACCTATGTGTACTTTAGGAATTTTTTGTCTTTGGCAATTAAGTCGATTTGTCATTTCCCTTTCTCACCAAAATAACAAAACCGTTATCCGTTGCTTCTGTGAGTTGTGATGCCTGCCACTGCCGCTGTCATGCATGCCTGGCATACACAGAGAGTTTTCTTTACATTTTTTGCTTTCTTCTTTTTGTCTTCAAAACACAAAGTTTTTTTCCCCGTTCTTGCTGAATTTACTCCTGGTTTTTTTTTATGTATTTTAATAAAACCAGCTCAAACAGTCGTGTGCCGTGTACTTCGTTTAACATTGTTGTTGTGGTGAAACTTTTATTTATTTTTCTTTTTAAGCCCTCTTTTTTTTTTTGTCAATGTTTATTGTTTCGTGAAATCATCGTCACTTTCATGCTTTATTATCCCATTAGCTTTTTGTGTCGTCGTATTTAGCCTTGTTAAGGAATAAAACATGTTTTCTTTTATAATTCAATTTTTATTTTGTCTTATACTTGTTGTTGGTTTTGAATAATATTAATGTTTTAGTAGCAGGTCGGAAAACGCAAACCCATTCAACTTTGTATTACCACTGTTAACAAATCGGCTGCCGGATCAGATAACTGAAGAACAATCGTACTTTTGTTGGCAATTGAAATTTTGCGGTTTTAAAAGTTTTCATTTTTAAGAGCGCACAGATTTACACAAAAAGGTAAAAAAGAGACAAAAGGAAATATATGTGTGTACATACTTACATATATACTTATTAAGCGGACTTATCTTAAAATTTTATGAAGAAAAAATTAAATTATAAGAAAAATATTGCAAGAAAAATTTTGATAGAAATTATATAAATTGGTTAAAATTACTTATTAAACAAAAACTTTTTATGAAATTTATTAATACAGAACCATATTAAAATTGCAAATTAACAATTAATATATAATATGCTGTTCAGACATGCAGCATATTGAGATTACCGCAATTAACGTTTTAATTGAGTTAAATATTCCAGACAAGAATTCAATTAAATTATTGAACAATTAGTAGAAAATTTTTATAATTTTGAATAAAGTTTGAAAATCACTGCTGTTCCAGGTGTACTTAGTCAGCAAAACTGTTTACAATAACAGCGCAAAGGTCGACAAAAATTAAATTATTTCAAAAAATACTGAAGTGGTTTCAGTTTTACAAATATGTTGAGAACTCTTATATTTTCTTTTTTTTAAGCTAAATTCCTTTTTCATGCCATTTTGGAATTAAAAATCTATTACGCCGATCTCTAATTACAAGGAATTTTCTACATTTTTGTAAAATTACAAGATCACATTTTCATGGCCAAAATAAATATTTTTGTTTACAGCTGTCAAATTTTAATTGAGTAAACAAAATTTCGTATGTGTGAACAGCAAAACAATATTAATCAATAATAATATTGTCTGACATGTCTGAACACGCTATAGAAACTAAAAACAAAACAAAAGGTTTGTCATGGAAACTTTATGTAGAGTGTAAAAATTTTCGTTTAGAAAATTACACTTTTTTGTAGGGAATTTATTGGTATCAAGTAATAATACTTTGTAGACAATTTACACAATTACAATTTTGTTTACACAATTTATCGATACACGAAAAACAATTATTATAAAACATTCAATATTACTCATATTATTTTGCTTAATGTACATACATGTGTATATATTTATAACAAATTAGGGCACTGCACGTTGAGCAACATTGTGTTATCAGGTGCGGATTTAGGGAGAGGGAGGCCTACCTACACGTCGATTTCAATCGATTTTGTGAGCTTTTGATTTAGAATTCTTTTGTTAGTAATTATATTGTTACTTTTGTTGTTTGTAATAACAAATAAACGTGATGAATGGTGGTTAATAAAACTGGTTGAAAATAAGACACTAGATCTGATAATGACTGACAATTTTCAAAGTAATAATGTGTAAGCAGTGCATTAACATTTGATTATTTATGTACATACTAAATGGATTTTATCAGACAAATAAATGACAATAATTATCATTAGTGGAGGTAAAAAATAATAACAAAAAAATTGAGAAAGTATTGTGGCATTATTTTAAGAATTTTAGCTGTTGAACAAAAGTGTAATAAAATTTTTGTAAAGAAAGCATTTCATAAATGTTCAGTCAGGAATGCGAAAGAAATACTTACAAAAATTCATTTTAAATAAGAAAAAAAGTGTGATAAACAAATTTTATCCTTTTTGAAAAAATTTTTAAAAATAAAGTAGTAAATACTTTTCTTCACTTTTTGAGGCATATTTTTGGTTATTAATTTCACTGCAATTGTACTTTATATAATTGAGTGTTTTTCAAAAGGCAATCATTAAAAAAATTTTATAATTTTTTTTTTTCAAAAGTGATCTCTTTTCTTCACAAATTCTGAAAACAATATTTTTCAAAACGATCGATTTTCATCACATATCTGAATAAGTTACTAAATGTTTGCTATAAAAACAGATATGTATCGTTTTCTGTGGAGAATATATTATTATTAAAACTTATATAAATATAAATTTTTGTTAAAAATATCGCTCATTTACTCAAACATTATCATAACTCAGAATATAAGGTTTATATCTAACAATGCAGAATTGTTAATAGTTCCATCCTTTATAATATCCCAAAAATTCATGATTTTTAAACTGCCTCCTTTAGGAGCTGTGTTCTAAATTTTGTTTCTCAGCTGTTTTGGACGAAGAAAACTTTTTTGCGTTGTTAAGTTCTTTTGGTAAATGGGCGGTTTCTATCGAAAATTATTATTCCAATTTTTGTATTGAACATTTATTATTTAAAAAAAAAAAAAAAAAAAAAAAGAACCACTTTTACCAAAAACCTCTTATAGAAAATTATCTATTGAAAAACGAAAGCTTAGAGATAATTTATCACTGTTAAAAATTTTTTCTAGAACTTTTGTTATTGAAAATATTGTTTAACAGATTTATAGTTATTATATATTTTCTGCAAAATTTATAATTATATTCGGTGTTTTTTGGAAGTGTACATTTTTGTTTCGGCCGCTTGAACTTGATTTAAGAAAAACTGAGATCGAATAAATGAAATGCGATTGATTTAAAAATATGAAAAATTATTTAATCCCAAATCCGTACTTGAAGTAAGCTGAACAAGAGATTTAACTAACAACACTCGCACATTATTCTCAAAAAACAATTAAGTCAATGATTAGATTATTCACTAATATTTATATTTATACTAAAAGAATGCACAGAATGTTCTAAAGAACACAGCTCACTACTGTGCAGTAGTTCCAAGCACTGTATTTCAAAACAATTCTTAAAGCAAAACAAACAAGCTATAGAACATTTAGAAACAGAACAAACATTTCATAGTTTTGAAACGCTTTCACGACAGTGCATGACTGTACTTAAATTCTGTTTCACAGCAAAATCCAAAACAAAACATCACAATAAAGGAAATAAACGATTAGTCACAGTAAGCACATTAGCATTTGAGCATACTGAGTCTTAAATATTTGTCTCTAAGGACAAAAACCATGAACAACAACAACAAATTTTATAAACAAAACTGAAGTAGAACATTGCTTCAATGCTTGAAGTTCTATTTCATTTGGTTCTACTTGTGTTTGGTTCTGTTTGTTCTAAATGCTTATAAGACAGTATGTTTAGAACATTTCGGAACTGAAGTGTTTGTTTTGAAACGTGAAGGAAGACGATGGATAGTGCTTGAAAATACTACGATGTTTTGTAAGACATTTTTATTGTGCTTGAGCAGCCCTCTAATTTATACCAATCGAAAAATATGTATTGCTTGTTTTTTGAGTTTCCTAGCTGCCTATTGTCGAATTTCATAGGAGCTACGCTAATCGTGAATAGATTTGAAAAATTTTACCTATATACCTACATATTTATAAATAAATTAATGAGAATTCAAAAAGAAACATATTCTAATAATATTTCTCAGCCACAGAAAAATCAGCAAATATTTTAAATATGTATTTTTACCACGCCGCCATTCCCATTAAGTATTTACTGAAACAATTTACTCTTATTAACAATTTCTTTGAAAAACTCATCCTCTTGAACAATTTTTTATAGCAAAAAAAATTTTTTTTTTTTTTGAAAAACTTTTCGAAAACGAATTTGCTGTTATGAATAATGTTTTTATTGGTCATAAGGTTAAAAAATATTATTTAATTAATTTTTGTTTCTTTTCATAAATATATGTAGCTTCTGTTTCAATTTAAACATAATTGTCGTCGCACAATGGGAGATTTTTAGAAAAAATTTTCGAAAGTACATGACGGCTGTTCAAAATCCAAAATAACAATTATTATAAAAATTTTGCTTAATTTAAAAACGAAAACTCTGCTCAAAATATAAATTCTTTTAACAATTTCTGCGGTTGCTGAAGATATGTACTTAGATAGTAAGTAAGATTTCGACTTTTAAATAAATGCTATAAACGTTTTAATAATTAATCTTATTTTTTATATTTTTTGTATTTAACAAATAAAACTACAAACATTTTTGTTTGTTATTGGAAAAAATAATACATAATTATTTGCTCATAAAACCTGCCCCAGATTTTTATCGTTTTGATAAGATTCGTTTATAGGATTTTTTTTTCGTTTTTTTTTAGGCTTTTTTTATTTGTTTTTTGGAAATCTAATTTATCCAATTTCAGGGTTTCAATTAATCAAATGTTATTTGTTAATTGTCACCATGGGATATCCACTTCAAAGAAGATTACTGTTTAATCTGCTTTTATGATCCATGACGGCGGCATTTTACTGCAGTGTTGTTGATGAAATTAATTCAAAGAATAGAGCAAAAAAAAAAAATAAGAATAAACAAGTAAAGCAACGGAAATTATATTAAACGAAATTTGCTTTATTTAAAATGATTATAAACTATTTCTTTTTTTGTTCGCGGGACAACAATTTTAAATGTAACAAGCTTTAAATGAATCACCAAGATTAAAGTTAAGTTTTTTAAGGCGTAATGTTTTACTCGTAAAAATGGGTTTCTTTCAAAACATGAGTTTTAATTCATTTCGATGCAACAAAGCTATACAATAAATTAAAAGATAATGTATACGAGGGCTGTTTGATAGCTCCGCAACTAAAGGGTGTTTAAATTTGAAAGGGCCGATTTTGATTTGAATAAGCCAGAAATTATTTAGGAATTATTGTGATTTCTTTTTATTATGATAATATTGGTATGATTCATTTAAGTATGGAACAAAATATCGGGCAAATGGCCGCCGCGACGTCAGCGAACCCCCTCCTCCATCCGATGGTCTAATTCAGTTGTGCCCAAACCCAATGCACTGGATGCACAATTGTTTTTGTAAACGCGCTTAGCTATAGGGCTGTGCTCTTTAATACACATCTACTGCACTCAGCACTAGCAATGAAAAATATACAAACAACTTTGTCTTATATATTTTTTTGTCGTTCTTCACTGCACATACACAAGAGCAAAGCAACTACACCTTCGCATGTTTTGCTGATAAACATTGGCGACAACGATTATCAGTGTAAATTTTGTTTTTGTAAATATGTTTTGCTTTTTACAACAAAAAGTATCAAATAAAAGTAGGGTTTCCTTAAATGTATTGGTGTTTACTCTTCCACAAATAACTTTTGGGCACTCCTGGTCTAAATTTTCGATATCGCTGAGACATAATTGGGGTTCTATGCCATTAATATACCGAATTATCTCATCCTTAAGCTCTTGAATTGTTGCTGGCTTATCGATGTGCACCTTTTCTTTTAAATAACCCCAAAGAAATAAGTTCAACGGTGTCAAATCACATGACCTTGGTGGCGAATTGACACCGCCACCACGTTATTGTTTCGTTAGCTCTGTGACAAGTGGCTCCGTCCTCGAGGCTTACTCTCTATTGCAATGCGAAAGAAAGATGTAGTTTGTAATCGAAGAATTGGTATCCTGTATTGCGTTTTCGTATTTTCCTTTTGCACATTTTATGTTATCATTCTTCGCTATTGTTTATTTTGCGGTACCAGTGTTGCTTCATTTAAGTATTTCGCAAAAAAGTTTGCGCAAACAGCATTTTACTCTTATCGCATTTACCTTTCCCATCGAACTTACTTTCGTATCGTAATAGAGAGCAAACCCCCAGTTGAAACCACACATCGTCCACACCCATATCTTCCAATTCGGGCCATAAAAATTTCGTTATTATCTCACTATAGCGAACAACATCTACAGTAACTGACTGATCGGCCTCATTTTGGAAAAAATACGGCCCGATGATGCCACCAGTCCATAAACCGCACCAAACAGTCACTCTTTGTGGGTGCATTGGTTTTTTTTGACAATAACTCATGGATTATCATTCGCCCAAATGCGGCAATTCTGCTTATTGACGAATCCACTGAGGTGAAAATGTGACTCACCACTCGAGATAATTTTCACCGAAAATTTATCATGCACTGTGGCCATTGCCTAAATAGCTTTAACGCGCTGCTCAAATTAAGTTAGTCTGAAGTTGAGAAACGTCAAATGAAATGCAGAAAAAAACATAATGTTTAGGTGTGGTTCACACTCAACATCGGCCCTTAAAATGTATATATGTAAATGAAAATTTTTGTTTAAGAGTTTTATCCTCAAATATATTATACTTTTAGATTAATACCATTTAGACCAGCAATTTTTTTTTAACTTTTTTATTCACACCAATTACCGGTTTTCCCCCAAATCATTAAAAATTGATTTGTTTTCTTATTAGTGTCCCTCCTCCTTCATTCGACCCAAATTCCTCAACACCCAGCCATTTGTTTTTCTTTATTTCTTTTTATTGATTTATTACGAACGACAAGCCTTCATGGCCAAATTAGTTCAGTTTTTCAAATGATTAATACGATTGTATAATATAAAAAACTATGTGCAATATTTAAAAACTACTTAAGGCACGGTGTCATTATAGGAGTTTGATTAAAAAAATCAAAAAATATTTCAAATAACTATTATTATTGTTGTAACTATTATTAATGTTGTTTGAGCAATCTTTTGAAGTGGGTAATAGATTTGTTAAATTTCCGTTCCTCATATGGAATTACTGTATTCCAAATCTATGCTATTCTCGCAACAAAAGATCTGCTCATCACTAAAGTGGAGTGACGAGGACAGATCAGCATATTATTTCTTGAAAAACGTCAGAAGACAAATTTTTCTAAAATGTATGAGGGTTTTTATTATATTTAATTAGTTTATAAAATTAATTTAATTATTTTATAAAAATTATATTTAATTATTTTATAACACGCTGATCGATGAAAGTTGAAAAGTGAGTACCTAACGTTCTTACAAAGTGTGGGCCAATGTATAAAACGGATAACTCAGTTGATCTTAGAAATATTTAGTTGAGATGCACTCGAAAACACTTCAATTCCCTACAAGAAAAACGGCAAACACAAAAAAGGAGCTACACGTTTTCTCACATTTATAGGCAAGAAAATAGCAAAATGGTATAATTTCTGTAGAGTGAAGGAAACTCTAGATATTATTGAATTGACTTGATAATGAAACTCCAGTTTGTTATCAATAAATCAGCCCAAAACCTTGCGATACCAAACAAACTCAACAGGGTAATTACGAATGTAGACACATACGGACTAAATATGCTATTAGCAAAGCACAAGGCTCATCAAAGCAGAGCTGTAAAACTATCGATAGTATCGATAGTTTTATTTTTGCTCCACTGTCGATATTTTTTATCCGATAGTTATACTATTGGCGAGAAAAAAAGCAAAAGCAAAGTTGATTAAAAATATTCGACGGCTTGCATATTTTTGTAAATTAAATTGAAAAACAAATTAAAAATTTTTAATTTTATAAACATTAAGCATGATTTTTTTATTACTAAGAGTATGCATAACCTTAAAATCCAAATCGCCGAACTATTTTCTTTGACTTCTTTTAACAAATTGTTGGTGACACTACATTTGGTTTTCATATATTTTTACCAAAAATTGTAAATCGTTCGCAATAATTTTTTAAGCTGCTGATTGCTATTAAAAGGTGACGGTTCTGACGGATAAGCTGGTTTTATTGTTATGGAGAAGTCTCTGCTAGACTCAATGGTAAATGATTATTAAAGTTGCATGCTTCAGAAACCTGGATTTTTTTTTTACGGAAAGGCGATTCATGTGGTAAAGTTTGCAAAATACGCGGCAACGTGTTAAATATATTCAATCATCTAAAACGGTTTCATACTGGTTATTTAAAAACGCCTGTGTCACAAATAGACTCATTGTTTAAAACACCCGTAAACTACGGTTCGGAGCGCAAAAAAAATGTATGACCAATCAGTGCAGAGATTTTCGTGAGTTTGTGAAATGTCATGATGCTCGCTAGGTTTTCACGGACCACGCTTCAAAATTAAATTGAAAATAATGATATGTTAGTTTGAGCATATACATTTTATATGTTAGAATTCGATATTATCGAAACCATCGATAGTTTTAAAATATACTATCGAATGGGCCGACTATCGATAGTTTTGCAGTTCTAGTTCAAAGACAAATAATTTCGGTCAGTCCTACCTGCAATAAGCTGAAGGACACTGATTTGACAAAAGAATTTAGTCGCAGAGGACTAAACCTGGAGAAAATTCAGCATGCAGATGCAGTTCGTTGATTTATGGATTTTTACCATAGTGGCCATACACGTGTGTATTCGTTTATTACCTTGATGGAAAAGCAATTTTTTTTGTAGCCAATTGTGACCATTTTTGTTTTAAATCAATATCGAAATCTTTGTAGTAATATTTGCCGATGTCCTACCCTTCTCTAGGTAATCCAAGCAAATAACACCGCGAGCATAAAAAACACTGTGGCCATCAGCTTGTTGGCTGACAGACCCACCTTAGCCATCTTTGGCCAACCCACTGTTTTGCTTGTTTCTTGGTCTTTTGGGGTATTGTGATGAATTCAAGTATGGTTATATAACAGTGTAAAAACTCGTTTGGATTGAGGTTGAACTTCGCCAACGAGTCATATAAAGTGGTTGCACGGTAGCTTTTCCATGTCAATACATTCAAGTAAAATGTGATGTAATCGCTCAGTTGAGATGCCTACGCCACCTCACGTACCTTCACTCACCGATCGTGCAATAATTATCACACAAATTTTATCGATGATTTCTGGCGTGATGAGATCATGTGGGCGACGTCTCTTGCGCTTGTGTGAACACAACGGGACACAGCACACCATTTCGTAATCATTGAAATTTGAGGTGCAGAGTTCCCCCCATAGTGATCAAACTTTCCTTGGTTTCAGTGATGATTTTTTACGCAAAAAATAATGTTTAATCAACAAACCAAATTCACTTTTTTCCATTTCTGTTAAAATTCACAAGGTACTCTACTTTCAGTGGCGGTCAAACACAAACTAAATGACGCATCTGGCTTAAAATTTGATCGTACTCTATTAAATAATTATGATTAATGTCAGCAGTGTTGCATTTAAAGTTACTGTGCAAAAAATTGTAAACGTCACAGATTTACCAAACAGCCCTCGTATTGTTAAATTAAAAATAATTTTTATTAAAATTTGTTATGAAGGTAAGCGATAGAAGAATAACTGTGTAAACTGCCATAAATAAAATCATTACTTGCAATTTTCTTTCCTGCAAACAAAGAGGACACATTTTTCGCTGTGTTAATGATACAAGAATTAAAGCGTAATAACGAGAGAAGAAAACTCAGTTGCAAATAAATGAAACAAAACAATTCTTCTGAATATGAAGTGTAACAAAAGCGAGAAGTATTGTTTGTTGATAGCGACACAATTGTCTGCCACTTTAATACAAGTGCCCATTTCCTGGACTTTCAAGAACCTTGATTAGTTCCACTGTGTTGTTGATACATCCATACATACATGCATACATATAAGCATTTGGAGTTTATTGCAAAAAAAAAAGTAATAATCATTTAATACACAGATATGAAAAATATTTTGCATTTCATATGACAAATGCATCATACCTTTAATAAATAACAGCCAACTGAGGTAAATCAATTTTGGATTTGGTCATAAGCAGAACAAATTACAGGCGGGTAAATAAATACAAAGGAGCAGCAAAAACAAATACATAAATACAACGAAAATTATTCTAAAAATCAACCACCAGTTTTGTTTGGTTGTTTTTATTACTTGGTGAAGTGTAACCACAACTGAAATACAAAATTGATTTTTAAAACGAGGGCGGGCAACAAGAAGCCTTAAAATTTTATGTTGTCTGGACTTTTTTGCGCTTTACAAAATTTCAAAATTCATCAAATAACTATATTTTCATAAAAACAATTTGCAATTAAAACGAATATAAAAAAAGTAAATCAAGACTTTTACTGTGGAATTTAAATTTCTTTTGGAAAATTACAATTCCGCCGATGTCGAAAGGATAAGTTTATTCGCATTTTAAGCGACAGAATATTGAGTTGGGTTTGCCTAACTTTATTCTATGCGAACGATGTGTCAAAATTCAATTCAAATACATGCGAACGAACAATAGTGACATAGACAAACCCAAATTGATTCGCATATGAGTGACCAGCCAAAATGTTTTTTCCTAACAGTTTTTAGGAATAGTATTAAGTACTTTATAATTCGTTGACAAGTTTAAGTTAATCAAGTTATAACTTAAGCAAAATTTAGGGCATGGTGGAAAGAAAACGCTTTTCAATTTAAAATTTTTCAATTTGATAATATTGTTAAGAATATTTCTTTGTGTATGAATTAATAATTTTTCTTGGTGTATAGATTTTTTGTATATAGGAATTTTTTGACAATAATTTTTCAAATTGAAAATTTTTTTAATAACTTATTAATTTTCCTGAAAATAAATACTGCTGAATTTTTTATAAAAAATAAAAAACGATATTTAGCTGCAAAAATAAGAAATATTTACTTATACAAGATCAAATAATTAAATGTCAAATAGAAAACGCTTTTCGATATAATGAAAACGCGATTCGTTTGCTTCACAATTATTACTTTGCATACATTTTCATTCGATATCGGCGAACAGGCTGTTAGGTTTTTAACCCTGGTGATTAATTAAACGAATTCGAAAAAAAAATATAAAACATATGTATAAATACATGTATACAAACCTATTAAATTAAAAACAATTTGTATAAATCAGATTTGTAACAAAAAGGTTTTGACTGTTTAAAGTCTAAAAAAGTATAATAAAGACAAAAGGCAGCAGATCGTGATACGAGTGGGTGCTGATGAGTAGTGTAGCGACTACGAAACAGCTAGTTGTCCCCCAGCTATAAAGATTTTATTATTACTCTTCTTGTCTTCTTCAATCAAAAATTATTGATCACAGCAAATTTGTATTGTAAACGAATCCTTCTTAAGAAAAAACTTGAACTAAAACCTGATGTACAAATATACAAACCAAAAATCTGACAAAAGACAAAATTCAGGGTTATTTACTCGTAATTCGAATATTTTTTTTTTAGTTCACTCGAAGATGACAAGCATGGCGTCAACAGTTTTGTAATATAATAAATATTAAATCAATTTTTCCTAGGCGTAAGCGCAAGTTCACCAACAACTTTCCAGAGTTCCTACTCCTCAATCCTCAAAAACAAAATTCGAAAAACTACACTCAAATTTTTTTGTTTTTCGAAACAAAGCTAAAGAATGAAAAATAAAAAACGATATTATATGAAATATCATAGACGAAAATAGAAACTGTATCAAATATTAGAGCTAAAAATAAATAAATTTCTTTTGCTTATTAGTGAAAAATATAAAAAAACTATACAAGGCGATAATTTAGTTCTTAAATTCGGTAATAACTAAATTAAAAGTCTACTGAAAATGTTTGTCTCTGAATTTTTAGAATACAGAAAAATTTATGGAGACATTTTTAAGTTTAACAAAGGACTTCATCAGCACAATTTATTACTTCAATAAATTTTGACCAATAACTTGTTACGTCTAAACTATGTTTATCAAAATCTTCGAAGCGATGTTTGATCTTTTGTCACAATCTATCTGTCATATTGCTTACAAAATTTTGTAGGACTGAGATTTTATGACAAAAATTACTATAAAAACCGCATAAAAATTTCATTACACAAAAACTATTAAAAAAAATTTACTTTGTGACTTTTTTGGATAACTAGGTAGTTGTAAAATTTATTTAAATCAGCTCCTGTCATTACGGCCTAATCTGATGACGGCGTGAATTATTCGCAATTCAGAAGCGCCTGTGTGTGGCTTGCTAGGCTCACACAGCTCACCACAGTTATCAGGGAATCTTCTTGGAATTATAGGTTTGAACCACAGCCAGAACGTTTAAACCTGAACCATGATAAGCACCAAGAGATCTGCAAGACAGAATCTCCCGGGGGCTATGCTAATCCCCGCTCTGCCAATTTTAATCCTTGGTACAGGTTTCGGGAGCCCAACAAAACATAAGTCATGCGGCTTCCTAGAGTTTTGTTGGCTAAAACAAAAAAGGAACTCCTTCCCATCTATACCCTAGAAAATAGAGTGCCCTGGCTTGGTCTACGCCAAGTGTATAATTAGACAGTAATCAGCAACGCTGATTTGTTCGGTTTAATCTATGTGTATCAAAAAACTGTCATAGACGTCGTGTTTAACACCCTTAAATTAGCTTCACTTGTTTGTTTGGTTGCAACACTTGAAATCTATGTCGTATGATTATTAGTTTGATGTCGAAGCTTGTGTTTTAGATTTTTAAACTACTCGTATATTATTTAATTCTACCACCTAAAATGGAATATATTCAAAATGAGTAAAACTAAATTTCTATGGTAATACTCACAAAAAATATTTTTTGTTTATACTGGTTTATTTGATAAGTTTCTACACAAAGTTTGTCTAATAAATTTTTACGGCCTTATTTATAAAAATTTTTTCATGTTTATTAAGCTCTTATTATACAAATTTTGTATAGAAATCAGTGCAATAACAGCTTAATAAACATGGAAATTTTTTTATATATAAGGCAGTTAGTAAATAGGTATAATATATATTTTATGAATACGGCCGTTAGAATAAAAAAAAAGTTATTTCATGGAAGAGGTCTAATAGAGATTTAATGTCAAATTTATTAAAACATAGGTTTCAACTCGAAAATATCTCCCAGAAGAAAAATTCATGTACATAATTGGTATATATGTACATATGTATGCTTTTCAATTGCGAAAATAATTTGATAGGTCATATTGAAAAACTTTTAAGTTAAACTTCGTTTTCAAACTAACAAACAAATACCTATGAAATAAAATTTCAAACTTAACCTAGCCTTGCAAATACATACATATGTATGTGAATTTGTATTCGTAACGTTTGTTAATCGTTTGTATTTAGTATGAATAAATACGGATCTGTATTTGTATATTTGCATTTGTAGCCTTGTATTTGTGAGCAAACACTTGAAAAACAATAGACACGCGTATTTTCTACTTAATATGCATTTATTTCATTTTTATTGTATTTGATTTTTATTTTACATGACACACGACCAATTCTTATTTACAAACACTTAAAAACATACATACATACACACACACAGCAGCTCACTCTCATACTCCTGTTAAATTTTGGCTATGCAGGAGTATTTTCATCATGATTTTATTTTATTCCGTTTTTTTACCTCTTGTTTGACAAAGAGATTTTGTAAGAAACTCATTAATTTCTGTTGTTGTTTGGTTCTCTCCCCATTACCCACAAAAAAACCAAACGGGAATAATAATGATGATGTTTGTATTTGTTGTTGGTAATTGTAATGAAGGTGTGTGAGAGGGAGTAGAAAGAAGGTGAATATATATTGATGTGTTTTACGTATTTTGTATGTTTTTGAAATGTGTTAAGAATCAACTGCCATTAACTTGGGGTTTATTTTAAAAATTTGTTCCGGCTTAAAACTTAAAATAAAAAAAACTTTATTGAAACAAAAAGCAAAAATTGAAAAACAAAATTCTCACATCATCAGGGCTACATAATGAGTTGGAAATACATGTCGGACAAACCGTGTTTAGTTTTAAAAAACAATTTGTCTTCCCACTGGTTTTCTTATTACAAATCATTGGTTTGCTTAAATTTTCTTAATTGTATTTCATTATTTTCTTGAATGCATAATATACTTATGTACATACTAGCACAAAATACATACATATAAGTATTTTCTCTTATTGTTAGACTTAATTTCTTTTCTTTTAAGAACAGAACAAGTCAACCAAAAGTAAATAAAAATCAGTGGTGCATATTAATTTGGCGACATTTTGCTCAACAATAAAAGTGAAATTACTCAAGAGAGCAATCACAGTTACTTTAAATTTATAAATACATATTATTATAACACCTCCTGTAGCTTTTTAAGCGCTGAAACGAATGAAAATAAATAACTCTATTGATTTCTTTCATTGTTGCACTTAAAGTTGTCCTGGCGGGTTGCTTAAAGGCCATTTAGAAGTTGTATTTGCTGTTCACTTTTGGTTGTTATGGGAATTCTTTTTTTCCCTTCTTTTCGTTTTATTTCATTTATGGCGGACAAAGAGAAATGAAAAGAAATTTTTCTTGGGAAAATATTTAAGATAACATCTATTTGTGTAATATGCAAAAAAATAATTGTGTAGTCCTGTGGAAAATGTATGGGAATGTTGAAAATTAAGAGAACAACTTTTTTGGGGTTTTTTTTATAAAGTAACAACAAAGTTATTGAAGTACAATTTATTAATTGGTGGAAATCGCTAAAAACGACAAATTCAAAGAAATGTACGTAAGAGCCATTTTTTTATATTTGAACTTTAAACTTCATTGATTATTTCTTCTGACAATTTAATGTTTTCTCTACGGCATTTTTATTTCTTCAAATGTTTTTGATTTCCTTAAGGCCCTGATTCACTATCCTACACGATCGTACGATTCATTCACAGGAAACTGTTTCAAAAGTCTGGCCGACAGGAAAATATCGCTTCAAAATGGCGTGGTAAGCCACACTATTATACCAACACTATTCTTATATTTTTCATAATATATTTCACACTAATCGCACAGAAACCATCATGTTTTGAAAAGTTTCATAAAATTTTTCAAATCGCACGATTTGTCAAAAACTCTGTTGCACGGTTGCATTTTTAGTACTTCTTCAGCACACATGCTTTATTTAGTAGATCGCACGATCGTGTATGATAGTAACATGGCCTTTAGTTGGGTTTACTATAATCAAAAAAACTTTTAAAATTTAAGTCAAAATAATAATAAAAATTAAATTCAAAAAGAAAGTTTGGTCATTCGCCTTTATTGCGGTTGGCGAATTTGAGAAACGTCTAGTTCAGTTAGAATAATAGGAACTTTACTTATTTTTTAATCACTACAAAATTGTCGTAGGCGTTTTTTAAACTGACCACCCCTAATAAGGGAATTTTTTTTTCGTATTTTTATTTTTGTTTAGTACATCCTCTCATGGGATGACCTTTACTCATCGAAAACCTTGCCCCAGAGCTAAGAAATAGGTTACGGGCAGGAAGAAAGATAAAAAGAGAGAGAGAGAGAGAGTTGTGCTTATACGTTCTATAAAAAAGGTAAGAGGAAAATATCCGCAGGAGTCTGCTCTACAAATTTGAGGCTACGTAAAAATTTATTTTGCCTGTTATAAGATGTGATCCACAAGGCCAAACGGTTACAAATGGAAATGTTCTTCATGAAGAGCATGTGACAAGACTGCATATTTAAGGGTGGAAGATAATAAAAAGACAGGCTTCGGGAGCAAGCTTCTTTATATCATCGGAGCAACATCTATTGCAGTAACGATACAACAAAGTAAACTAAAATGTGTTCATAGTTAATATTTTGTATTTTTGTATTCCGTAGTTTTCGTTTACAATAATATTCAAATTTTAATTTTGTTTCTGTACTTTGGTAGGCAGTATTTTAATTTAATTTTTGATGTGTATTTGATATGTAGGTTAGACGATTTTTCTGCCATCGACTATTTCTTGCATAATAAGTTATTATTTAAAAATGCTATTCAACATAGACGTTTATTTATATTTTATTATTATTATATTTCTTTTATCAAAATGTTTTAAAATATTGATTTTTTTCTCATTTTATAATTTGATGCCAATTACTTCTACTATTTTTAAAATATTTCTAACTAATGAGAATAGTAAATTCGTTCTTAAAGCAATGAAATAAACATTGTTAAGTAAAAAAACAACAGCTGTATGTATTGGGTTTGCCAAATCTCTACAGGCCTACAATGTAGGTGTGACTATACTCCTCAGTACACTTGAAAAACTATCCCATTAGCCGAAAAAACTTACGAAAAAAATAGCAGTTATATTTATATATTTATTATTATTATTTTTTTGATAATTGTTCTTTTTTACAAATGGTCATTTTTGCTCCGGCGTTTTTTATATAATTTCAAATTGGCATTTTTACAATTTTGAAAAATAGTTTATCTTCGGTAATTAAATCTTTATTAAGATGAGCGATTTTTATTAAATTGTAGTGATTTTACAATTTTTTGAGCTTAAGGTCTCTTTTGGTTTTTTTTGATTTTTTTAAAAGTTTTTTATTCTGTTATCTGGCAATATTTCGCTCTCCTACGGATAGCTTCTTCAGGCCTGAAGGAGAGCGAAATGTTTCCAGATAACAGAATAAAGAAATTTAAAAAAAATAAAAAAACCAAAAGAGACCTTAAGCTCAAAAAATTATATAATATTAAAAGGAGAAAAGAGGGTCGAAATTAAGAAATAATAAATATAATAATAAGTGATTTTACAACTGTAGCATTTAAAAAACCAATTTTAACTCTTAATTATTATTATTTAGACAGGGCGAAGCCCTCTGCAGTCGGTTCCTTATTTTTCTTTTTATAATATTAATTGTGTAAATTTATCTGCCATTAATATAAACAAATAAATAAATACAATTGTAGCATAATTGTTTATATTGAATCTTACATATTCAATTTTAGTGCTGATTTTAAGTTTTTATAATTTTTCTAATTTGGCGATTTTTAACTTACTGTGGTATTATTACAATTTTATCTTGGGCGAGTTACAAAATAATAACATTCTCCTAGGATAGAACGTTTTTTCAGTTTTGATCAAATTATATTGTCCAATTGTAGTGATTTTCCATCTTTAAAAAATTTATTTAACTTCAGGGTTACATAAAAATATATTAAGAACGGGCGATTTTTCGATTTTTACGATTTTCCCCATTGCAGAGATTTTATAATTTGGCAGAGTTGTTTACCTTAGGGATATAACATTCATACATATGTGTATATTAAATTTTAATAAGATGCAGCAAATTTTCAATTTTGACGATTCTTCTAATTTACTGGTTTTTCTCCCATTGTTTACCTTGAGGGTTATATATTTATCAAAATTGATTGAGATGTAGCGATTTTTGCATTTTGCGATGTTTTTAAGCTGTATTGATTTTACAATTTTCAAAAACTTTTTACTTTCGGTGGGTTATAATTATGTTACATATTATTAAAATACGTACACCACCGCTTCATCAAATACAGTGACTTTCAAATTGTTTGCGGGGTTACAAGCGAATCTACGAGTTTTAAGGTTCTCTAACGAATTAACTTCATTTTACAGTTATCATTGTCCTCATCAATATACAATTATTTTAATTTAATATAATCTACCAACTATGTAAATATGTATGTACATAATAATATATATGTATGTACTATCTACCAACATGAAATTAGAACAACGGTGTGAGTGAGTGAATGTGTGGTTGTTGGGTTTGAGATGGGCACCCATCAGTTCGCGTGTTTAATTGTAGTAAATTTAAATTGCACAAGAAGAAGAGTGTTTGCATTAACGGAAGAAAATCTACTCATTTACAGACACACTCACAGGTATTATGGATTTTTGTTTTGTTATTCTTCGAAAGTGTTGTTGACAAGTTTAACACTTTTTTGTGAATGGGTGTGAGTGCATGTTTTCATGCGATTTCATTTATGAATGCGTGTCTGCATGTGAAGGTCTACTTTTTAACATTTTCTTGCCATTAACGTCCAAACTTATTTGTACTACATTTTGTTTTTGCTGCTGCAGCTATTTGCCACTGTTTTCTTTTTTCTTAATTTTTTTTGTTTGCATTTTTATCACAAACAATAACAAGAAAAATGTTTTTAATATGAAAAAATATATGTTCTAAAAAAATAAATATATAAAAATAAAAACTTGTAATGGCTTTTTCTTTTCTTTTAGGTTTATTTAGCAAACAAAAAAATATAGTAGTAATATTGGTCAGCAAATAAACAAGGCTTTTCTCAAATGTTGTTATTCAAACTGGAAAAAGGTTTTATGTCGATTCTATTTTTCATTGTTTAAGGAAAATTGAAAAATAAATCCTTTTTGGCTGGGGCAAATCAACTGCATCAGTAGTTTTTGAATGCTTTAAAGAGAGGAGGATAAACAACAGGACACATTGAATGAGGAAACGAAGGGGTGTGCAATTGTTGGCTGCTGTTTCACAACAAGTTATCACGCCCAATGAAAGAGCGCATACTATAAACGTCAAACGAAAACGTGCCGCACGTTTAGCATACAGCAGATTGTATTGATTTAAATTCTTAATAACAAAAAACCTTTAAAGTCCTTTATAATCAATGTGAGAATTATTGTTCAAAATTTCTTTGAAAAACTTATAAATTATGATTTTGTTTCTTTATGTGTGTATAAGATTTTAGCCCAACATGTCAAAATGTGTGTTTGACATGTGAATGAAATATAAAATTGGTGTTCACATTAATAAATATTTGCATAAAACAAAAAGCTTAAGATGCGTGTGAAAGACTAAAGAAACACCTTAAGGAAGAGAAAATACAAATTTTCAAAGCACACTTAGCAATGCATGTGTTAAGTTAGACAAAGTTCCTGCCGAAAATTTATCGCTAATATAAAATGTAATTAAAAATTTGCTATCGATAAAAAATGTTGGTAAGAAATCAAGTGAAACCAAAAATCTCCTTTAGTAAGATTATCGATTACCGAAAGTTTCTGCAGGAATACATACTCTTATGTGTGTAATAAGTTAAAATTTTTTTAAAATATATAGGAAAAACTTTCTTAAAAAATTTGTCAAGAAGCAATTTTTTTCTTGAAAATTATTATTAGAATTTTTTTTTTTTGGAAGTGAAAAGTGTAAAATATTGTCTAGAAAAAAAAAATTCTTTAGAAAAGATTTATTATTTTAATGAAAAAAAAAAACTTTCCACACAAAGTTAATCAATAAGAAAAAAAATTTATCTATAATTTTTGATTAAACATTTTTCAATTTATCAATGATGGTGAAAACCAAATTTTCTACACAAAATTTATCAAGAAGATAAATTATGGAAATTATATCGATAAAAAAATTCCAAAAAAAACGTATCCATGACCGGCAAATTTTCTATAAACCAATTTCTTATAGAAATTTTATTACTTTTTAATTTATCCACGACCAATTAAATATTTTGTAGAAAATTTAACGCCGAAAAAAAATATCTACAAAAAATTTATTGAACACAAAAATGTTGTCAACAGAAAATTTATTGATGACATGAAAAGTTTGTATAGAAAATTGTTTGACAACAAAAAAATTTCTATAGAATAGCAACTGTCGAAGGCACAAAAAAGGTTTCCCACGGAAAATTTATGGATGCCAAAATATTTTGAAAAAAATTTTGCGTGGAAAATGAGGCGATGACAAATAATTTACTATAATATTAATCGATTACATATAAATTGTTTATAAAAAATAATCGATAACTTATCAGTTTTTTTCTTTATGCTAATTTTTCGACTCTTTTATTTTAATTAATACATACATACATCCATACATAAATACATACAGACCAGAGATCTGCAACCGGTGCCTTTATAATGATATAAGTACACTCGTCTTAAATCGAGTTGCGGTGTGATTGTCCACCTCATATTGTTTGCACAAGTATGTTCTCTAGTCGTTAGATATTGCGTCTGTTAACTAGAGTATATAACATAACCAGTCAAGTTTGGTTTCTTAATTATTTTTTCCACATTCGGCAATCGTACTCGTACATCTTTTTAACAACGAAAATAATATTTGCATGCAAGAATTTGCGATCACACATTTACCTTACCCATGATAGTGTGTGTGTTCAGTTTTATTTATTTACTCACTCACACTCGGTAAACGTATTCGTACTAAGCCCGGCATTGCCAAAAGGTTTTTAAAACATCATGTTTTGGCGATCGTATTTTAAGAAAATATATACTGTACACATAAAAATTATAAATAGCCTGTTTTCTATGTTTCCCAGCTATCTATATGTCGACATTTCATAGGAACTACCCTAATCATCAGTAGACTTTGGAAATTTTTGAAAGATATTCTCAAACATTCAACTTTATATCCCAGCAATATAAATAAATTGTTGAGAATTTAAAAGAAAAATGCTCTAATAATACCTGTCAAAACACAAAAAACAAGCCTTTTCATTTATTTGACAGGTATTATTAGAGCATTTTTCTTTTAAATTCTCAACAATTTATTTATATTGCTGGGATATAAAGTTGAATGTTTGAAAATATCTTTCAAAAAATTTCCAAAGTCTACTGATGATTAGGGTAGTTCCTATGAAATGTCGACATATAGATAGCTGGGAAACATAGAAAACAAGCTATTTATAATTTTTATTGGTATAAATGGTAGAAGCTAAAAATAGCGAATAAAAAACTTAATTACTATACACATATTTTATTTGAACATATTTAGAACAAAACCGGTAAAAATAATAACTTTTACTTAAAAAAATTAATTGTTTTATGAAGCACATTTTCATAAAATTTCTTTTATTTTATGTTTCTTCATTTATAATAATTTTTATTTTCTGGTTTTAAGCCATAACTACACATCTATTTATATGTTCGTTAAAAATTTTTCAGTAAAAACAATCTTAAAATCAGTATGCTACTTTCCAAATCGTCAACCTGGTTGTAAATTATTAAATCTGGCAGCCGCGATTTCAGTTAATGTTAACTAAAAGGTGACGCATATACACTACAAATGAATTTGTCAAGAGTGTTGTTTTTACGTCATGTATGTATTATTAAGAAAACGGTTAGAAAGCAAATAGAAAATACTCAAAATTTTGCTCTTACGAAGTTCTAGTAACAACAACACTCTTTTATGTGGTCGTTTCTTTTACTCTTAAAAAAATAAACAAGATGATGTGTCAGGATTTCACAAACGAAAGACAGGTATAAATACCACCGCATCAATTTTTAAGAGTGTTTAAAATACTCGGATGTGAAAATGATTGGGTAAACAATCGGTGTACTTATGGTTGCGGTGCACCGATGCAGATCTCTGATACAGACATATAGATTTACAGACATACATATTTATATATCTACATTCACACAAACAAATAAGTTTAATATTTTGAATGCTTTTTTATGGCAGCTCAGATATCTTATTCAATTACGAATTTGATTAGCTTTGATTTGATTGTAAAATATCTTACAATTTTAAAGTGTAAAACTTGTAAAATTAGTTCCAAACGGCATGTTAAATTAAGGAAACCTGGTATTAATATTGCAAAAATTTTAAATTAAATTTAAAATCTTTTTTTTTTTGTTAATTCCTTTAAATTAAATCCGCATCAAAATATTTTCTTCCGTTTCCTTTCAGCATTAGCAGCTTTGAGCATCCCTCAAAATGAAAACGCTTACACGTATCAAGCAACCAACACCTGAGTATGGTAGAAATTGTTCTCAATAAATCGTAAAGGTCAAACTGATACAAATTAAATCCTTAAATTACAAAAACAACAAACACACAAAGTAATTGAGCATTTAAGGGGATTTAAAAATGTGAATGTGCATATACGTATGTATGTAAATAAATTATTCAATATCTATTGTTTGAGACTGACTGACTGCTGCTTGACTGAGTGACAGACAGAAAACCTAGCGCAATTATTTTAATACTCACGTGTTGTGTTTGTGCTTGAAATTAAGGAAACAAAGTAACCAAGAGCAACTTGAAGGGATTAAATGAAATCAGGAATGTTTCGGCACGCCCTACTACGCAGGGCGCACAAAGCACAGCACAACACACCGAATGAAGTAGCAACATTTTACAAGTGATTAATATTAAATACCTGAAAGATAAACCCTAAATAATGAAAATGACACTTGATGGAAGAAAACAACCCTCCTATTTTAAAGGAGTTAGTGCTTGTGTATCTATCGTATGTGTATGTGTGTGTGTGTGTGTGTGTGAATGCGTGTGCGTACGTGCATTCTGATAATGATGATGATGAGACTATGCCATTGTTTTAATTTAAATGCTGTTAGGAAAATAACAAATAAATGCCAACAACAACAACAACAACTACTACTGTTTAGTAGCAATAAATATTGAAGAAAACAAAAAATAAATAAATAAATAAAAATCATTACAAGTATGTAACCATTAGTAACTCATAAAATCAACTATTCCTTTGGAGTACGTGTACAAAACAGCAACAACAACGACACTCGAACAAAAAAAAAACAAAAAAATATATCAATTTCTTTTCAACCAGTAGCAAGCAGTAAGTAGTTGTAAAATGGGGAAACATTTATTGACGTCTATATGGCTAGTTGTTACTCGTTGTGTCGTACTTTAAGATGGATACTGAGGAGATCGATGGATCGATCGATGGATGAGATGGCTAGCAGGCAGGCAGGCTGGCTGACTTGGCTAGTTGCTGGGTTGGTTGTTTGCTGGTTCTTGCTTGCTGTGGTTGCTTGTGAAATGTGTCGACAACAGCTCACTTATGACATGTTTGGCTGCGAGTGGGGAATTTCTAGTTTGATTTCAAATATTTTAAAATAATGACAAGGTATGTGAAAAACAAAAAAAAAAAGTCTTACTCGTACTAAACGCATTGGCAATGTTGGTAGCTTTTTTTCCTCATTTTCTTTCCTTGTATTTTCTTTTCCTATTTGCAATTTTTGCTATAATCTCTGCAATGTGAAAATTTGTTGACATAAAAATTCTTTAGAATTTAATAAGATTTTCTAAGAAAAAACTAAACGTTTTTAGAATTATAAATTTTTCTTCTCTGCACGCAGCACTCGAAACAAAAACAAAAGAAAAGAAAAATTAAAGCTAATAATGTTTTCTATTTTTTATTGAACTGAAATAATTGGTAGACTTAAAGACGACTTTTCTTGGATATCAATGTTTTATAAAACGCACGTGAGAATATAAAAAATGTGATTTATTTGTTGTTCATTTAGATGGTTAAAGAGGTTAAGAAAAAATATTTAAGATGTTATAAAAGAATGTAGGAAATTATGATTCAATATATGCATTTATAAGTGAGTGTTTTTTTTTTCAACAATGTTTCTTTATATGCAGACATACATTTCAAACTTGAAAAAAGCGTTTTCTTCAACTTAATTTGTCGGAATTAAGATATTGTTAAAAGCTGCTGCCAGTGCAAGCAAATAGATTTAAAAGTTTCTTATTCTAGTCTTCTAAGGATATATCAATAATAAAGTTATAGCCTATTTGAAATCCTTCATATCTGTGTGTAATTGAACCGGAATTTAGAAAAGAAGTGAAAGCAATTATGATAAATTAAACGTTATATCTGCTAATGAATCCATGTTGTTACACTGAAAAAAAAAAAACTTTTATTTCGGGAATGAAACTACTTCGTTCACCGCTTCGTCTATCGCTAATGCCATGAAAAGTTGTATTTTGGTTATGAAAGCTTCATTTATGGGAATGAAAGTTTTGCGTAGCACCACTTTATTATTTTTTACAATTAAAAATTTAGTTAAAGCTACTAAACAGTGTAGTAAATATAATGAAAATATGTTATTGCATTAATGTAGATCTTTCTTAACAGCTGCGAAAGAATGTGGTTAAAAAATTGGCCATATTACATTACATGTATTGTATAAATGTAATAAATAATATTATTATATACTCGATGGCTGATTTGGTAAGTGTTCGAGCAACAGTTTTAAGATCACAGGTTCGATTCCTGCCAGAGACTATAGGTGTTACGTTGGCACAAAAACAATGACAAAATGGTAAAATTAATGCAAAAACTCGTTATATCTACGAAAGTTTTTCTATCAGATTTTGTTTTTTCGGTCGTCGAGTGATTTAAACGGCTGTACATCAAGTTTATTATCTTGATCCCGATTGTAAGACCTTACAGGCAAATCACCATGTCTGTCATATCTGATCTCTAATTTGAGAGCTAGTGGGCGCTGAGGAACAGTGTCGCGGCTCCATAACAACTATTTCTCCTCCAGCTAAACTCTATAATATTTTTTCTTGTCTGCTTTGATCAAATTTATTGTTCACAGTAATTTACTGTTACAATAAAAAATCTTTCTTAATTTAAAAAAAAGGGAAAAAATAAACTCAAACCTAACAAATAACAACAAGAGTTTACATATAAATATGTAAAATTTGTTTTCTTTAAAATACTGTGAAAATTAGTTTTTTTTTTATCAGAATCCAGCCTGAGATAAATATTTTTATTTCGGGAAGACAAGAGTGATCCAATATCGAAGCGATAAGTTTTAAATAGTCTATAATTTCATTATTAGAATACCATTTTCCGAAGAAAATTTTAAATTGTAACTTTAAACATAATTATACGAGGGTTGTTCGATAACTGCGTGATTATTCGAATAAAAAAATTTTTTTCGACTAAAAGGTGTTTAATTTTTAAAGATACGCTTCCTTTAGATCACTACTTTTAGCCCAGCGTTTAGGTAATTTTTTTATTCTTTCTAAAGAAGAGGTTTTCTCAAAACCCCAGAAAATTAGTCTGAGCTCTCATATGACCCAAATATTATTTCTATTCTATTACTATCTCTCTCTATTTCTTCAGGTTTGATAAAAGAACATAATCACAGAGGCTAAAGCTGGAGAATATGCTGGCTAGGTTAGCAGCAGTTCGCAGCCTACTTTATGTATGTTTGCTATAGTGTGCACTCTAACCTCGCCGTGGCCATTTTTGCTTAAAATCAATATGGAATCTGCTTTGAATAATGCCTTCTTTGCATGATCTACGTCAATGACACAGCGCATGTTCCAAAAAACTTTGATCATTTCTTTGTGGACTAACTGACCTATTTTGGCTTTCGTTGGTGCACATTCACCCGATGAATTCTAATCTTTTGATTGTTCTTTGGCCTCTGGGGTATTGTGATGGATCCTTGCTTCGTCTACAGTTATAAGAAATTAGAGAAGTATTCTTGATGAATGTAACAGATATTTAGTTACGAGTAACTACTGACAAGCGTTTAAGTATTGTTCAACAATGGTTGACTAACATCGGAAAAAAAAATTATAGAAATCGTCCGATTTCCCAAATACATAACAATTTAAGCCCTGAAATGATCTTTAAAATTTACCAAAAAAGAAACTAAATATAAATAAAAAGAAATACAAAAACTTTTGCCGCTCTTGTTTAGATTCTTGTTGGCTGGTAAAATTATTTTAAAATGCCGCCAGGCGAATTTTTAACAACAGTCAATAATAATTTGTTAAGGCGAATTTCTTTTAACAAGGTGTGATGGCTGATGATTTAAAGTTAATTTGTTCTGTCAAACTTTTCCACCAGACCGCAGATACAATAACCAACCATCATGTTAACTAATGCTATCTCTTTTCTTCTAATCCTTTGGCTGCGGCGCATATGTTGTATTCTTTAATACTCGTAATAAAAAAAAGAAGAAGCAAACTTACCAATAACTGCCATATTTGCATTTCTTGTAGAATATTATCCATATTGCTTTGTCCCTTGGCGGTGGCTTTCGCGGTTGCAGCCACACTATCAAACGCTGTTAAGGATACCATAGAAGAAGATGATTTCGTACAACCGGCGGCGACTGTAGATATTGCTGTAGATGCTGTTGATGTTGACGATTTGTTTGCTGCTGTGGTTGAAGCTGTTGTTGCTGTTGTTCCAGACGTAAAGTTGCAATTATTTAAATGTGTATAACAGGTGGTTGATGACGTACTAAATGGTGAGTTTGTGGTTTGAAAAAGATCATAAAGTTCGGCATTTGTTTTGCCACAACTGCGGCATAATTCATGAAAATTATGTTCAATATTGTCGGTAGTTGTTGATGACGTTGATGTTGATGTTGAAGAAACATTTGTGGTGTTGGCTGTTGTTGGTGCCTTGGAGGCTGCCATATTGTCTGCTGTGTTGCTTTCCCAACACAACTTTGACTCAAAGTCCATTAAAGTGTTTGCTGGTTGGGGTTTTTTTCTTTTTTGGTTTCTTATTTTTCTGATCTTTTGTTTTCGTTGTCTGGCTCAAAGATGCAACACAACAAGGTAGGTGATAAATTATGGCAACAATTTTTGTTTTGAGATTAGTGTTGGTTATATTTTTTAAGGTAACTCCTTTAGATGTTTTGATTTGTGTTTTGTTTTATATGTAATTTAGCATTCTTTGTATTTTTTTTTTCTCATTCTTAATTTTATTTTAAAGGCATTCACAAAGTCAAGTCCTTTAACAAGATTATATTTTTAGTAACAGATATTTTTTTTTTTTATTTTACTTAAAAACTCATTTTAGTTGCTTTGATTTTTCTTCACTTTGATGTTGGTTTTTGTAGTGTTTTCTTTTTATACAATTTTGTAATAAAAACGTGCATTTATTTTTTTCTTTCTTTTTTATGCTTTGAACATTAAAAATTTTAACATTTCTTGGTTTCTTTTTCCTTACTTATATAAATGCACATATACATTTGTATGTATGTATTCTTATTATTGTATGTATATATATTGCTTTAGTTAAAGTAGTTTTCCGTCATGGTAGTTTGTCGTCAACGCTGTAAATGTGTGTATGAGTGTGATTGTTTGCTCGCGAGTGAGTGCATTAAAATGAAAATACAAAATAAGAACTGTTTGTAGGCAGTAAGCAGAGGCAGCAGCAGAGACAGCGACAGTATTGCAGTAGTTGTTGTAGCTGTAAATTCTATATCATTAACCAAAACAACAACAAGCAATGACGTTTGCTTGTTGATTTTAGAATTCCTGACTGTTTCTTCTTTTTTTTTTGTTCTGCGTAACTTCTTAAAAACTGCTTGGAATACAAAACATCACCAGCATCTCTTTTTAAAGACAAATGCCAAAGAAAACTCTGTAAAGAAATAAAAAAAAAATGCATAAAATTTCTTGCTTTTATTTTGATTAAAACAACAGTTTTTATTGTTTGGCAACGATGGAGACAAAAACAATAACAATGACGATGATGATAAACAGCGTCTATTATTGATTAGTGATGCCAATCAATTTTTTTTTGAAAAACGTTATTTAAGAGGTGGGTAGGTTTTAAACTTAAGACCACAGCGCAAACAACTTCTACGGTTTCTATATTGCAAAGCTTATACATATACACATACATGCATATGTAATAATTATATTAACGGCTGACTAGATGCTTGTTTGTTCGTTTGGCGTAAAAATAAATATATACATGAATAGTGATAATTAAACTAGTTTATGGTTGCTTTAAAAAAATAATTTCCATAACTAATGGGCCTTCAATTTTTTAAAAATTACATGTTTTGATTCAATATTTGGAAAACCTAAAAAACCTTCAAAGCAGCCAAGGTTTTAATAAGAAATTTATGAGAAATAAAAATACATGCATAAATAAACAAAATTCTAACGAAATAGGTATATAAACCAAATTAGTTTGTTGACCTTAAAATGCTGTTTCTGTGAAATATCATCGCATTTAAAAATAAAGGCAGTTTAAAAATTACTTTGCAGATAATGAAAATAAACTTAAGTTTAAGTGTAGGCTTGCAATTAAATTACAGTTACTTAGCCGTTAGTATGTGGTGAAAGCGTACAGGAAATAAAAATAGACAATCGATAAAATGCATACAAAATTATGATTCTCGTGGTTTCGATTAAGATTTTTATTGAATGTTCGCCTGTAGACGAATTTTGCGAGTTTCTTGTCTTATGTTGGGTGGCCTAAAGTTACCGCAATTGTTTCAGTTCATTATAGATTTTTATTGAAGACATTATTATTAAATTTTCTTTTTATTACTTTAATAGTTTCCTTTTTAGTATAGGTATTAATGGAGAATATTTTTATCTTAATTATGAAAAATTGTCAGGCATTTACAGAACACTCTTGACGAAATTGATTTGAAATCACTGAGATGGTATTCTGCACACAAAAATTTAAGTAATTTCGTGATTAGAAACCGGTCAGCTAAACGGCTGCAGATTTTAGATCACTTGTTCATATTGTGTTTATTTTACTATGAAATCCAAAAGCTGATTGATTACTTAATATGAGGTGTCTTGTATGTATTAGCGATTGTATTTAATAAGCAAAACAAATTTAAAAAAATACCCATCGTTTTTTTAAGAACAATTTGTTTTGCTTGGCTATATTCGTGATTAACTTTTAAGCAGTCAGACGTTTTGTTTCATATTAAAATACGTTCAAGATTCACGGATTTGCCCAAGATTTCAGGAGAGAGAAGCACTTTGAAAAAGTTTCGTGATTTTCGGAACACCAACAAATCATCTCCGTGATTTTAAAACCGTTCGTGATTTGTAATCCGCGTGTTTTCAGAACAGGCATGTATATCTCGCAAGTTGTGGCTATTTTATGCTTCACTTATTCGTGCTCTTTTCAAAATATTGTCCAGAACCTTTCTCGATATTTCTGGATGGTTCTAGGTTTATTAATACAGTCTATTCCTTTGAACGAACTCCAAAGAAAATGGCCTAGAGCGGCTAAATCCGTTGAACGCGCCAATTAAATTCGCTGAATCTAAATATCCTTCACGATAGTCATGTAAATATATATGGTCTTATGTATAATTGAAAACCTTGTGCTAACTAACTTTTGCTTTTATATTTCTTGACAACGGTTCACAACGAAGTAATAATAAAAATTTGTTCGGGCTTGATAGCTTGCACTAGACACAAAAAAGCATGTGACAGCAAGCATGCCAGCGTAGTCGGTGTGACATATACTAACAAATTTTTACAAATACTATTACCACGCTTGCTTAGCATTTTGACCGTGTCTAACACCCTGTATCTAAAGAAAAGGATATTAATGAACTTGTTTCAAACGCGACTATTTAAATGGCAATTTTTCACGTCGACTTGATATAGTTACGATCACGACTTGACTCTTGAAATTAGTGCGATTGAAAAATACAAGTTTATACTTGTACTCGTATATGAATTTTAATTTTCTAAACCAGGAATGCCCAGGCCCTATGCGCTTGATGCTCAATTGTTTTTGTAAAAGCGCTTATATATAGGGCTGTGCTCTTTAATACACACATACTACACTCAGCACTAGCAATGAAAAATACACAAATAACTTTGTCTGTATATTTTTTATCGTACTTCACACTCAAGAGCCCAGCAACAACACTTTCGCATGCTTTGCTGGTACACATTGGCGACAGCGATTATCAGTGTAAATTTTGTTTTTGTAAATATGTTTTGCTTTTTACAACAAAAAATATTAAATAAAATCAGTTTTTCCTTAGAGTAAGATCAGACAGGGCGATTTTAGTTGCCGAACTTTTTAGCAATTTTTTTTGGAATTGCTTTCTTGTCCACTCACAAAAACTTTTTTCGACCATGCTTGAGCTTATCTAACTTTTATTTCATATAGCTTACTATGAATATGCACAAACACACAGGATAGAAAAGTAAGGAATTGCTGAGAATTGCCGAGTACCGGCAGTTCTTTTCCCTTCTTATTCTCCTCACCGAAAGCTTCTATAAAGTCAATAAATGCGCTACTAAAGTTGCTGTGTCTGACCTGGCACTTAATAGTATTGGTGTTTGCTCTTCCATATAGAACTTTTGGGCACCCCTGTTCTAAACCGTATAATTCTTAAATCACAGTCTGAGGTATTTATTTTAAACGAAAAAAATATGAATTGCAAATTTAGTGGAAGAAAATACAGACAACAAACCTGATAAGAAAAAACTTAACTATTTTAAAAGAAATCAACAAATGTTATTTTTTATTTAATTATTTTATTTGTTTTACTCATAAAGCTTTATTTTCTTGAATTTCATACTCATTAAAAACAAGTCATACATATTATGTATGAACATATGTGTAGCACTTGAATATGTCAAAAGAAATGTTTAACAAATAATTAGTATTTTATTTATTTATGTAAATTTTAAAATTCTCAAAAATAATTAAAACTAACACAAACCACTTCAACACATTATTAAATAAAAAAATAACACAAAAAGAAAATCTTATTGTTTACGATTTGAAACCACTTGAATCATTTTTCACAAAAGCAAAAGTCAAACAATATTTTCAATTTTATCAAAGTCATTTCTGTTCATTCGAATCATGAATTGTAGTTTTTAAACGACATCGGTGAACGTATAGACATAAAAACAATATTAAAAAACGTGCGATCTTAAAACTTTTTTTTTATTTAAAATAGTTTTTGTTTGTTTGTGAGATGATCTTTTTAAAAGTCAAAAAAGTAGGTTTTAAATGTTTATTTCATACGATATTTTATAGATTTTTTTTGTTACTTTTCAATAAACATTCATTTAAACAGATGATTTGTTGATTTCATTAAGTTTTTTTTTTTGAATGAAAAGGTGGGCGCTTGCTTTTAAAAAGTCAAAAATGGAATTGGAAAGGAAAGTTGGCGTTGTGTTTCTTGTTGTCCAATTGATGTAAAAAGTTATTTTAATAAATTTCAATTAATACATTTACAAAGCAGAAACACGCTTATTTCGCATTTGTTTAAAACAGGTTAAAGGTGGGCGAGTGATTAGTTCAGGAATACAATATGAAGAGTTATAATTTCTAAATCCTTCAGAAAAATAAAATTTTTTGTTAAAAAAGATTCAAGATCACCGGTTAGTTATTGTCCAGTAAGTATGCTAAATTGCCTCGATGACTCTCCGGACTGAACGAATTTACTTAAGACAATAATATAATGCAGAATGAGCAGTTTGGTTTTCGCAAAGAACATTCAACAATACACCAACTAAAACGAATTGTAAAAATACCGGAATAACATGCCTGGATATACAAAAGCGGTTTGACATTATGGTTTTATATATAAACCTAATTCTTTAATTCGTGCAAAGCTTCTTAAATGAAAGATCTTTTAAGGTAAATATTGACAGTGAATACTCCTCCCAGAGCAGCATTTTAGCGGTACCACAAGGATCAGTTTTATCGCCTATTTTGTATTCAATTTTTATATCGGACTTTACAATACTAATAGATCAGTCAACAACATTATACACAGACAGTACTGCAACAATAACATTAGGTAAAGTGTCGAATGCGATTGTTCAAAATATGGGAAAAGGTCTGTCACATGCTTTGAAATTATTTTCCATGTGGAAAATTAAAAACACAAGCCTTCCTTTCCTTTTAATAAATTCCCCAAAAGAATTTCTACTATCGCCTAAACGCCAAGTGGAACTGAAATACCTCTTAATAACTCCATCAAATATCTGGGAGTTGTTTTAGAAAAAAATGACTGTCAAACAACACATCCAGCAGGTTTGAGATAGAGCTGCACAATGTGGCAGAGCTCTTTTCCCATTATTGAACCGAAAATCCAATTTTAACTGGAAAACTAAGTTGCTTCTCTACAGGATTTGTGCACGACCAATTATGACTTATTGGTGTCAAGTTTGGTAAAAAAAATGCATATCATGCAAATTAAAAACTTAAAGATTATATTTAACCTACCCAGAACATACTCAATAAACATTCCGCATACAAACTACAAACAGGAAATGTCCAGTTCAGTAATTAGTAATATCACACGAAGATTTGAAAATCGCATAAGAAATCTGTAGCATTACTATCTTCCTCAACTTCACTATGAAGTTGACAGAAACGTTTTATCCCCGAATTTTGCTTTAAATTTTCATTAGGTTTTTATCTATATTTTTTCTTTCAGTGTAGATAATTTTTAATATAAACAAGTAAATAAGTACATTTATTCCAGGCTGAAATACTTTTAAGTGAAACTTTGTAAATAATAAAATATTTAACAATTTTAAAGTGTAATGATAATAGAATAAGAAAAATAATAATGATAATGAAAAATAAAAATTTTATAATGTGATCAATGCATGTTTAGTCTTTATTATTATCTTTTTGTTAAGCGGGGTAGACACGGTCAAAATGCTTGCTTGGCAACCATTCTGTTCGGAAACGGAATTAAATAATTTTTTGGTTCTAAAAAAAACTAAAAAGCTTTTCGAAATGAATCAACTCTAATTTTAAGAGTGAAACTTGTATTGTTTCTACGATTCCATTCCGAAAAATTTTTTTCGATTTTCGTTTTTGGAATAAATAAAAACGATTTCACTTCCGTTTCCAAACGAAACCGAATTCTGTGGCATGGCTGATAATAAATACTAGGTCGTACTTGATAGCTTTTCCACTAGACACAATCAAGCATGTGACAAGATTTCTCATCACACATAGTCGGTGTCACATATGTATACTGACATAAGAGTGAAACTAGTATTGTTTCAAGGAAATGATTGCATTCAGAAAAAAAATTTATTTTTCGTTTTTTGGAATAAAGAAAAGTCTTTCAATTCCGTTTCCAAACGGAATCCAATTTTGTGACATGGCTGATAATAAAAATTTGTTCGAACTTGATAGTTTTTCCACCAGAAACAAAGATAGACGGGGTCACACACGAGTATACTGACAAAATTTAACACACACTATTAAGCATTTTGATTGTAATAAAAAGTCGCCTTAGAATTTATTTCGATTCGCAGTATTCAAATCACAAGTAAATATTTCATACCGATATATTATCTTGACGATCCTGTTAAAGGCATCTTTATATGGTAATAGAAATATTTATATCTGTCAAAAATTTGCTTGTAAAATCTTCAAAATTAATTTTAAGGACGTGTGTGAAACGGTAGCAAAGTACTACGGTGAAAACTAATTTGTCTGTGGTAAAGAAACTTCGCGTTTTTGCTGTGTGAAAAAATATTATATTTAACAACATTAAATTTTGACAAACCAGAAGAAAAATTTTAACAAAACTAATAAAAAAATAAATAAAAATGAATAAATTAAAGGCCGAGGCACATAGAATCCGTCGTACTTTATACGTTGCCTTTTTCAACTGACAACTAAGTTAAAATACATGTAGTCTTATGGGTTTTGCCACATTCCATACTTCTGCATCAACGCAAAGTATTAAAGTTGAGCAACTTTTAACGTACGTTGAGAACATTGACAACTATCAGTTTATATTTTTTGTATATGTATTTTGATTTATTTTTTCGTTCAAAAATAAAATAAATTAAAAACAAATTGTGTAAAATTTTTGTGCTGTGTCTGGAAAATAAATCAAAACATTTTAATCAAATTAGAGCAAAATGCAGTTGATTTTATATCCGTTAACAAAGTACTGATTGTCCCATCTTCATACTTTGTATACGTTAACGTCAGTTGAAAAAGGAGACGTATAACGGATTCTATGTGCCCCGGCCTTAAGAAATAGCTATAATAGAACTATTTTTCAATTTAGTATTATTTGATTTTTATACTTTTAATTATAAAATTTTCAATTATAACTTATTTCAATTGATTTCCTACATTTCAAATATTTCTATTCTATTGTCAAAAATTTTATTCACCTCAGAAATGTCAAAATTTTACTTACGAGAGTACTTTTCTACCGTTTCACACACGTCCTAAATTAATCAAAATTCATATATACGGAGAGAATTTCGTAATATTTTGCTCTCACAATATCTAAATATCTTGTATTTCCATGAAAACGTGCCTTAAGATGTTAACGAAACACGAATATATTGTGGTCATGCGCGACATTACTTTCCATAGTTAAGTGTAAACGAAATTCCATTTTGCATGTTTTATAATCTGGGGGAAAAAGTTATTAAATTTTTTGGCCTCATGGTAAATTTTGGACCATCTCGTATAACGTGGTTACAAGCAATTGTACCAAAAACATTATTATGTTTGATAATAACATTTTCTATTGTTTTTTGCTTCTCCTGTAAATTTGCAATTATGTTAGTTAGGGCTTTTTTACATGAGTTCAACAATATGTAAAAAGAACAGGCAAAGATTTCCCACCAATCATCATCACGTATGTATGTATCACATACGTACACAAGTATTTCAAACTCACTGCTAAATTTCAAATCTATTCAAGCGCAACAAATTCAAAGATATTTTAAATAAAATAAAAAAAAAATCAACCCAATACCCGTTTAAAAAACTTCAATAAATTGAGCCCAAATCAAAATCTGCACTAATTTAACAACAAATACAATACATGTACGTACGTACGCACATCCCTGAGGGCACTACTGAAAACCAACAACAACTGCGACAACGTCGTTAACTTTGACTAAATAACTGTTGATTTGTAAAATGCAACCCTACGGCGAAGCAAATAAGAAAAAAAAAGTTTGTTCAAGTACCAGCTTTGGTTAAGGTCAACAATACTCAGTCAGTCAGAACGTACTCACTCACATACACACACACGCACAAGCACTCACGCAACAGCTGATTAACTTTTTAAGTACCAACTTAAATATACATAATATAATAATAATAAAAAGTAAAAAAAAAAGAAATGCCACTTTATGTTATTGTTCAAACATGTTGTCTGAAAAGGAAATACAAACTTCTTTAAAATCATGAGGCATTTAATTGTAAAAATTAGTGTAGAATTAGTATTAAAAAAAATACTGGATGATAAAGTTATTTGCTGGCAATAAAATGACACTAGGCAACATAAAAACATATGATTTCTATTGTGCACATATTTATTAGGCATTGAAATGACTAAAGTAGATATGTATGTAGAAGTGGGCATAGTTATAAGTACAAACAAATCTATCTGTTCGAAAGCGGAATTCAATCAGATTTTTTTTTTGTTCTACTAAAAGAGAAAAGTTTCAAGAACTTTCTTGGAATGGTTAAAAAAATTTCGTTCTTGAAACTAAAAATATTTTAATTCCAGCAAGCTTTTTAGTTTTTTGTTCTTTTATGTGGAACAAAAACGAACGAGTTGAATTTCGTTTCCGAGCGGAATTAAACTTTGCGATATTTCTGAAGATTAAGATTAATCTCATTGCAAAAATGTTTGTATTATCCTTTTAGTCACATAAAGATAGTTACTGTTTTATTTGTTTAAAAAAGTACGCGTTGTTAATTTTAGAATTCAATAAAATAATTCAAATAAAGCTTGCCTTCGAAAGCACTTGCTGTTTTTCCTTGTCAGGACGTCATGTATTCTGCTGCGCAAATTTTGACAATGAACGGCATTCCTAAAGTCATCTATTACGCAGCTGGACATGCAAATCAACGCATCTAGCGCATTACTTATATTGTCAATACTTTTCTAACAGGTGAACCTAGGGCGTAAAAGCAGCGTAATTTAACGGTTAAATTTTACGCTGTAGTAAATAAAACAAAAACGTTAACGTTGTGCCATAATAGTGATAAATTTACTAAATCATTACTAATTGCCGCAAAAAATGACTAACATTTGTTTTGAAGCTAATTTTACTGAGAGAAAGAGAGAGAGTAAAGTTTTGTTCTCTTACGCTCTGTCAGAATTGCAAAGTTTGCCGCGCTGCTTTTTGAGCTGATCATTTTGTATGTGCATGAGGACTTTTGACAGATAAATTACGCTTGACGCGTTAATTTAGGTTAAGCTGTCAACAATGCATTTGATTTGTAGTGTTGCAAAGTGTTATCGCTCATTTCAAACACTGTTTCGGTGTTGCATATTCATGTATAAAAACAATGGCAGTCACTTTCAACGTTAAAATGTCAACAGGATAATAAAGTGAATAGTTTTGCTGTAATTTTTATTTTCCAAAACACATCTGTAGAATTATATCAGGACAGCTTATCTTATAAGCTAAAAGGACTATATTTTTGAAATTTGAAGCTGTTATGGTAAAACAGATATTATCTAGGATTAAAGTTGGGATATTTACAAAAAAAAATTCTAAAGAAATTTTTCAAAACCGAAACGAAATATTCAGGCCTGCTCTAAAACTTACGCGATTTAAAAACACTTGACGGTTCAAAAGCACAAATGTGATTGTGATTTATACTCTTCCAAAACAAAACAAAAAAAAAACACATTTGTTTTTGCTTTTTTGATTTGCTAATATCTTTATTTTAAGGGGGACAGTCGCGATATCATTTACCAAATAAATTAAGTTTTTCTAACAAACAAATAAAAAAATCGAAAATTATATAAAATAAAAATGTAAAAGAAAACCACAAACCAAATCACATACTAAATCTTGCAACAAAACAAGCGTAACTAGTTTTTTTTTAATTTAATAAATTATTTGGCATTAAATAAATAATTTTACTTGAATAATTTATAAAAAAAAAAAAACTCATTAAGTTTTATATGTAGTTCATAATAAAGTATCTGCACAAACTAGACTGTGATTTCAAATTGATTGCAAGTTAGCTTACCGGTTTGAAATCATAAGAACCAATAATATTTTGTGTGCAGAACACATTTTTGTGATTTCAAATCATATTTCACCTATATTTTTTATAAAAATAACCAACGACCTCGGGTTTACTGATAAATTATTAAATTATTTTTGAAATAATCAACCCAATTAAAAATGAAAATTCTGTGGGAGTTTTTTCACTTTTCTCTTTCCTCCAATTATGAACAAAAATTGAATACAATGTTTTTTATTTTTTCCTTTTTCCCATTCACTGAAAATACTAAAAGGACATCAAATCTTCAATTTCTACGTTCAAGTTAATAAAAATTGCGCTTTTCTGTTTAATTTGAATTGTAAAAAAAAGTATTTTATGTGAAAAATAAATTCCGAGAGGAATTAGTTCCGTGAGAATATTCATAATTGGGCTGACTAAAACCGTTTTTAAAATTATTTTAAATTCTCAAAAGTTGTGTTATTTTGTTAGAGACAACATATACGCAAACAGTTTGTTTATTGTTTCAAATGACAAAATTATACCTTAAAACTACTATATAAAATTAAGCTAAGTTTCCATTGTCTGCGCAAATAACACAATCTGCAACGATTTTTAACATCTTATACTTGTACGGAAGTCTTGCAAATACTTTTCTTTTGACAAATTTGAAAGACACCGCAAAATATATTTATGTAGGCTTGTGTAGAAAACTAAATGTACAGCTGTTTTGCAGCATTTTTTTAATTTCAACAGCTTTTCGGCACAAGAGCTCTACTACGATTAAATTTTGTTAAGCATGTCATTGATATTAAGAGCATTGGTAAAAATTTGGGGTACATTTTTAAAAGGAGTAGGTGGAGTTTGTGTGTGTGTTGTTTTAATGATTTCTTTTTTTTGAAATTTCGTTCTGCATTACAGCGAACAAAATAATTACTTATATGAATTTATTTGACTAAATATAGATTTTCTTGAAACCTGAACTACATATATTCATAGACATCGTTGGTCTCATGTAGAGAAATACTAAGTAAATTTAAATTTTCCAATAGAAGTAAACATAATAGAAACTGTATTTATCAATATGTAAAATTTCTTGTACAATTGCTTGGAAAAACGTTACCTATGAAACTATTCCAATAGGTCTTTGTGATGAGGTGTACTTATATCAGATGCATTAGAATCACTGATTTGCCAGATTCACGAGCCCACACTGAAAAATATTTGCTTCATATTTCTAATGAACCCAATTCATTAGATAATTTTCATTAACGGAATGAAAAACTACGTTCCATCAATGAAGATTCATAGCATTAATGAAAATATTCATTCAAATTGATTCATTAGGTTTCATAATTTCATTAGAAAATTTCATTGGATTTGCAATAAACAAATTTTGAAGACTGGGTGCAAAATTTTAGAGATTTAGTAAAAGTGAGATGATAAATATATTACAACTACTAACTAAATGATAAAGTAAATTATTTTATACATTAATTACTGTGTAAACATTTTTTTAATAAAATAAAATTTCAATAGTGTATTAAAACAATAAAAAATTATTTTATGCTTAATATAAAAAAAAATTAAGTTTCTCTTGAGTAGCACAATTCTAATGAAAAAAGATCATTAGAATAATGCAACACTTCCTGAAACTAATGATTTTATTTCGTTAGAATGAAGAAAATTTTTCACCAAATTGGTGAACATTTTCATTGGTTCAACAAATGTATTCATTACACTAGAGAAAATATTTCATAAAAATAATGTAACACATTCATTGGCCTAATGAAAAAATTACGTTTGAATGATGAAGAAGATTCATTAAAGGAATTAAAGCTTTACTTAATGTTAAAGTACCAAATTCATAAAACTAACGAAATTGAGTCGTTAATTTAATAAATAATTTCATTGTTTTAATGTAAACTATTCATAAATATTGTGATTCATGCTTCATTAACTTAATGAAGTTATCATTAATCTAACGAATATATTCATTACATAATTTTTAATGAAACAAGATTCATTAGTCCAATGAAGGCCATCATTGGCCGAAAAATAATGTAAATTTTCATTAGATTAATGTCAATATTCATTATATTAATGAAGGAATTCTTTTCAGTGCAGCTCAGTTGTATCGCGTAAAGCTGTAACTGAATGACCAATTTCAAACCCAATTCCTGAAAGCAAAAATAAATTACATATTTATAAATTGTTTTGTTCTAGATACTTTACGCCAGGTCTTGCGAGTTCAGCTATTATTTGATATTTTTTCATGCCAACAGCCACCCACCAATTTCAGGCGGTTTTTGATTTGACTTTAGCCAGAGTTAACAACACTTGTTGCCATTAAAGTTCTTTTGTTACCAATTTGATTTCTATCTAGTCTTATTATGAGCCACCATCCTTCATTCTACGTGCAGGAATTGCAAGTTTTATTTTATTTATTTTATCTGATTCCTGCAGTCTAGATGCAACCAGAATAAAAAGAAAAAGAAAAAACAAAAACAATAACAAAAATGAAACACTTTCCCAAGAAAAGTCATATTGTTCTTTACATTTCTTCTTCTTTTTCCTCCACCACCTCTTTCCTACTTTTGAATATTTTCAGTAATCATTTTGACATGGATGACATCACATGGAATTCTTGATGGAACATTGTTGTTGTTGTTCTTATTTCTGTTGTTTGATTTTTTTTTGTGCTGATTTTTGTTGCTCTCTTTAAACTTGGAATTATTTTATTTTTGTGTATTTTTTCGATTTTCTTTCGTTGTTAAGCTTTTCTCGTCAGAAAATGAATAATAAATGCTTGCATAATTTAGTGCAAGAAAAAGTTTTGTGTTTTTGTTTTGTGGAGCAAACTTAAAACAAAACAAAAAAAATTAAAGACATGGGTGTTTTGTTAAAGGGTAATTTTTAAGGTTATTGCATTTTAGCACTAGGTTACACATTTGCCTTCGCCAGCAATTATGTATTCTTTGATAGGCCTTCGGTATTTCCTGACCTAAGCGATAGATAGAAGCTGTCAACAATATTCAATTGTTTTTGACAACGAGTAAATAATTGAAAAAATGTTTGTGTCGACTTCCTGTAACGACGATGTCGCCTTATGGAATATGGGGGAATATGTCGACTATTTTCGAACATCTAATGAAGTTAAAATTCTGCCGTAAAATAAGATTTTAGTTCTTGGTTTCAAATCTTTTGCACACTATATACGAGTACATACGAGTATATGATAACACATAATATTAATTTTGCAAAGACATTAAATTGAGTTGAATATTTTCTTTAAATTTTTGTGTCATCTTATTATGTTACACAATAATTATCCATTTTAAGATTTTTTTTTCTAAAACTAAGATTTACTTAAAGAAAAATTAAAATTTTTTGACCAATAGTTCTGGCAACATGATGTGTAAGTGTAATATTATCGTTCTTTGATATATTCGCTTTATAACGAGTGATTTTTTTGCTATTATCTTTTTGGCAACACTAGTTTTGACAGCTCACGCACGTTTTGTATCTTGTGTCACTGTCAAACATCTTCAGTTTGGTCTATAATTTAATCACAAATCGTCTTACAAACGAACAACGCTTATTGAATTTTATTACCAAAATGCGTGCTCTGTTAAGAAAGTTCATCGCGCGCTTCTTCCATTTTTAATGGTCAGTTTAATCGACCTACTGAGGCTTCTATTCGGGCTATTGTAAAAAAATTTCGCACCAAATTTACATTGTTGGACATTAAACCACCAACACGGTGCTGTTCGCAGCAATTGGGCCTCTGTTACTCCACTACGTGGAAAATGTTGCGGAAGAATTTGGGTGTTAAGCCTTATAAGATACAGCTGGTGCAAGAATTGAAGCCAAACGACCTACCACAACGCCAAATTTTTGGTGAATGGGCTCTTGAAAAGTTAGATGAAGATCCACTTTTTTATCGAAGAATTGTGTTCAGCGACGAGGCTCATTTCTGGTTGAATGGATACGTGAACAAGCAAAACTGCCGTATTTGGAGTGAAGAGCAGCCAGAAGCATTGCAAGAGCTACCAATGCATCCACAAAAAACAACCGTTTGGTGCGGATTATGGGCTGGCGGCATCATTGAGCCGTATTTCTTCAAAGATGATGCGAATCACAACGTTACTGTGAATGGTGAGCGCTACCGTACGATGATAACAAACTTTTTTTTGCCCAAAATGGAAGAGCTTGACTTGCATGACATGTGGTTTCAACAAGACGGTGCCACATGCCACACAGCACGCGACACAATGGACCAATTGAGAGGCGAGTTCGGTGAACAGTTTATTTCACGCTTGGGACCAGTCAATTGGCCGCCCAGATCGTGCGATTTAACGCCTCTAGACTATTTTTTGTGAGGCTTTGTTAAGGCTAATGTCTATAGCGACAAGCCCGCTTCGATTGACGCACTGGAAGCCAACATTGCCAACATTATTCGTGAGATACCGGCCGAAATGCTGGAAAGAGTATGCCAAAATTGGACTAAGCGGATGGACTATTTGAGGCGCAGCCGCGGCCAACATTTGCATGAAATAATCTTCAAACATTAAATTATATCGACCCAACTATCGATCCAAATAAATTTTTCATGCATTTTTCATGCATTTTTCTGAATTTTATGTGTTTTTTTTTTTTAAATTTCCGATAGTTCTTATAAAATCACCCACGAGTAGAGTTATCATTCATTCATACGTTTTTATTAAAATAGAATGTGAGTCACTTCGTTTTCAATTGTGTCTGGTAGGAAGCTTTATTTATTCAAAAAGCAAATGAATATTATTCAAATGCCTTTTGAGTGTAATTATGCAGACGTTTATAGTGTGTTTCCATTTAATGGCGTTTTCTTTTCTAGAAAAAGTGTAGCATTTTCAATATTGTTTTGCCAAAAAAATACAGAAGTATACAGTTTTCTCAACTTTTTTTCAAATATTTATAGTTATTGTGACATTTTCTTTTCATCTCAATAAAACTTTAATTTTAAAACTTATATTTTAAGAAAAAAAGTGCAGCATAAATGCAAAACTTTTTCAGAAAAGAAATCGGCATAAGTGTTTTGCTCGAAAACACGTGTTTTGGGCAAAACCTGTAGAAATATACATGTTTTCCCATACATTTTTGAAAAAAGCAAAACACCTCAATCTGTGTATTTTGGAGCAAAACACTTCGAAAATGATCCGTACAACACTGCTTGTACTGAATAGGAAATATTGTGCTATCCACTCAAAGTGATTGAAAAACTCGAAAAAAATACTTTTTCATTTCTCATTAAAAATAAACAAAACAATTAGAAGATTTATTTTCTATAAGTTTATAATCAAAGTAAATTATTTGCGGAAAAACCATAATGTAACTAAAGGTTTTACGGTTTCTATGGAATGGAGAGGCAAACCACGTTGGCAGTGGGGACTAAAAATAATTATATGAACATAGTACATACATACATATACTTATATGTATATGACAAAAGTTTTATATTTACCTACCACAAATAAAAAACAGATCGAATGCAATAACATTAGAACATTGTCTTAATCGCATAAGCCTTTTCTAGCACAAAACACAAAAAGTAAATTGAGGAAAACAACAGCAAATGCAATTTTCAGAGGCGCAACAGCCTTCCTTTTTCCCATTCGTACCAGTTTTTCTTTTAACGACCTGCTGTTTTGCTTTACCATTCATGTTGCAATGAAATTTGTATCTAATTTTCTTTGCGACACAAGAACCAAATGACCTTTCCTACGTTAGTTCACCACATCTTAAACTAATTATTCCATACTATATATCATTCAATGAACATTAATCGAAGCTTAAAAATATTTATTTAATGCTCATACGCTTATATTTTTTGGTGGAAGACAAATACGTGACTCCAAGCAAAAAAGCTCAGTTTTCATTGATACAGATAATAGTCTCTGAGAAAAAGTTCCAATTGTGCATAAATCCAACCCTATTAATGCATAAACCCATATGACAGATCCATCTACACAAAATACTTATCATTGTTGTCCCATCAAGTCGACATTTAAAAATTAGTTTTATTCCTCGTTGATGAGAGTTATCTGATCTGTACTTAAAACAATATATAGAGAACTTTAGTAGCACTCAATAGTTGTGGGCAACGATTGCAATGGTGCCAATTATGTTCTATCGAGTTAAAGTGACTATGACGACGACTCTTGGAATACGAGGGATTAAATAAAACTCTAGCAAATAGCATTGCACATTTTTTGTTCATAATTTCTTGAATCGATGCTCTAATCTGCTTGTTTTTTTAAATTAGTTTTAAATAACTCATACGACTACATAAATAATAATTTTGAAAAATTATAAATAAATTGAAAATAAGTTGACATCAAGCTGATTTCGAAAATTCGAAATTGAAAACACTTGATATTATAATGGAAACACTTCGAAATGTTTTCCTCAAAACAAGTGTTTTCCTTTATAGTGGAAACATGGTATTACTATCACTAATTAAAAAATATATATATATATATATTACAAATTGAGGTTCCTGTAAAAGATTCAAAAAAAGGTGGTGTTTTAAGCATAGTTTGATCGTCCTCTAGCCACATAAACGTGTATTTTATTGTTATGCTTTTAATACAAAAATATTATACTTTTCATAAATGCGGTTTAGAAATCAAAATTCTATATTTGGTGCGTTTTTGTTGAAATAATGCGTTTTTTCTCCCATTTTGGTGCGTTTTGACATTTCAATATTGACAACACTGATCATTTTACGAAGATGGAACGTATTGCTCTTGCTAATATTAATTCATCATTATGATTAATAATTTTAATATATTAGAGCATTTTTCTTTATTAAATTCTCAGCAATTTATTTGGATTGTTGGGATATAAAGTTGAATGTTTGAGAATATCTTTCAAAAATTTCCAAAGTCTACTGATGATTAGGGTAGTTCCTATGAAATGCCGACATATAGATAGCTGGGAAACATAGAAAACAAGCTATTTATACTTTTTTACTGGTATAAATGTTAGAAGCTTAAATAGCGAATAAAAAACTTAATTGTTTGAATTTTTGTTCTCTGCTTTTCGATACTTTCAAAAAGCAAATCGTAGCAACCAACGGTTATTCATTTATTTGAAAGGTGTAAAGAAATGTTAGAGACGTTTATAAATAGAAAAGCTTGTTTTTTGTGTTTTGACGGATATTATTAGAGCATTTTCCTTTTTAAATTCTCAGCAATTTATTTGGATTGTTGGGATATAAAGTTGAATGTTTGAGAATATCTTTCAAAAATTTCCAAAGTCTGCTGATGATTAGGGTAGTTCCTATGAAATGCCGACATATAGATAGCTGGGAAACATAGAAAACAAGCTATTTATAATTTTTTACTAATTTTAAATTATAAAATAAAAATTACGTTTAAAAAGATTTCCCAGTAGCTAACGAACAATTCTCTTTGTTTGCTTGAAAAGTGAGTCATTTTTGGAGTTGTAATTAAAAAAAAAACACCCGTTTGAAAGATGTTTAAAGTGCGTGTGTAAATAAAAACATTTTTGTTGAAATTTTTGACATTTTATTTCGTTTTGGTTCATTAAATAAAACCAAAATGTATGTGTGATATTATTTGAAGAATTTCAGTTACAATAACAACAAAAAAATAAAAAAAAAATAAAAACAAAACAAAAACAAGAAGTATTCTTTTGCAATTTTAATAATGACAATCTGTCTGTCTGTTTGTCTTTGGGTTGGAAGCAGCAACAAAATGTTTGAGCACAAAAAAAATGTTTGAGCAGAAGAAAAAGAAACAAAATTAAAATTGAACTCTTTTGATAACGGTTGTTTACACGAGGGAACGACCAACCAACCAACCAATCGGCTGTTTACACAAATAACGGCAGCGATAGGTTTTTCCATTGAAGTATTTGCACAAAAGATAGATAAACTTGTTCAATTCAGATAACGAAATCCCTTAAGGGAAATCTTGCAAACATGTGCCTCCTCCGTTGGTTTTTCTTGCTTAACTTTTTAAGGGGTAAATAAGCGTTTTTTTTTTCTTCGTGCTTAATAAAAAACAGTTTAAATTTGTTTGGCTTTCAAAAAAAAAAAAACAACATTCAGCACTAATGTTGTGATAAGAAAAAACTTAACCTGTTGACAAATTGCAAACATCCGTCGCGATTTGATCGCGTTTTTAACTTGTTCAAACAACTTGAAATTTATTGCAGACGTTCATTTGTTATAGAAAGTTATATTTAATTAATTAAGAGCAAATTATCTCAACATTTAGGAATGAAGTATGAATAGTATTTTGTCAAAAATAAAATTAAAAAATCAACACTCATATTTTACTTGCATATTTCAAAAGAGTTTATATACATATGTACGCCGTGAAAGAACTCTGGCTGTAATAAAAGGAAAACAATCAATACTAAAACACAATCCACTCGTATAATAATTATTAAAAAAAAGTAGCATGAAATTTTCATAAATAACCAATTAGCTATTGTGTGCGATGACTTTCGTCAGTAACAAATTGGAGTAATCTGATCAAACAATTTATAACACTTCTCTATAAAAGTGTGGAGCGCCTGACAAAGAGAACTCTTAAGGCAGAATTAGTTTGTACGTTCTTTTCCGTTCTGAATCAGCTCTTTTGTTTCTGTTCAATATAAACTATATGTACATGATTTGTTTTCACTTTTACGTTCTGTTCTGTTACGGACTAATCTGTTGAAAATAGAATTCAACGTTAAGTGACGGCCAGATATGTGTATGTGTTACTTTTTTCAGGTATGGAAACATTAATTTTTTATTCAAATGTATATAATTTTTTTGTGGAAAGCTAAAAAAAATGTTTTTCAACTAAATATTTTTAAAAGTTAATACATTTTTAATAATTAAGCAACTATGGATGATCAAAAGAATATTATTTTAGCGAAAAAAAAAATTATATTTTGTATAAGAAGTGTCATAAACTCTGCAGATTGTGCGAAAGAAGTGGACTGTTTAATCACCATTTCTAAATTATTGATTTGTTTCCTTTTTTGTTTTTTCACACAAGATAATAATATTTATGTACATGTTTTATTCTTCATTCCAATGTTTTTCTTTTATTTATGCTCTACTGTAAAAACAGCTGAATATTTTCACGGAAAAAGTAATTGTAAAATATTTGCTACGGAAATGAACGTCACAGAACGGCAACAGAAAGTAAAAACTAATGAGGCCTTTATGGTGTTTTCTTTTCTGATAAAAATGTTACACCTATGATACATATAGTGGTTCAACACGTTTTTTTCTAAAAAATTTGATACACTATTAAAAGTTATAATGTTCTTTTCAAAACACTTGCACTTAAAACTGGCAAAACATGTAGCATGTCCTACACTGTACTTCGAGTTAGGTGGAGATACTGCCCTTTTTTACATCTTTGTTTCATACCAGTTTATGCAAATATGAAATTCTTTTGTTATTGTAGATGAGTAAACTGTGCTGCTAATGATGGCTTTTATAAGATAAAAATAGTGATTAAAACGTTGGTATGTTAAAAGTAGTCATGATATATTTCAAACGCTAGGTGTACATTATTATTAAATGGCACTTTGTTAGCATTTTTTGTTCTTTTGTGCTAATAACACAAGTACAATTTTATAAGGGCGATGGTAATCGGAAAAAAATGATAAACATTTAAAGGGCAGCACTTTTTTATCAGAAAAGAAAACACCATTAGTATGTAAATGTACACCAGTGATGTTAACTTTTATTTTCAAAAAAAAAAAAAAGTAGCAAGAAATTTTCATTAATAACCAATTAACTATTGTGTGAGATGACTTTCGTCGGTAACAAATTGGAATAATCTGAAAAAGTGTGGAGCGCCTGGCAAAGAGAACTCTTCGTATGTAAATGTACACCAGTGATGTTAACTTTTATTTTCAAAGCACTGTACAACTTAAAAAAAAAATCCCGTTTTTTGAGCAAAATTACCGAATTAACTAACAATGAAGTGGGTATTTTAAACATGTATTAAACTAAAGGAACCAATTTTACAAAAGTAATAATTAAATTATACATATATACATATAACAAATTATAAATAGCTTGTTTTTTATGTTTCCCAGCTATCTATATGTCGATATTTCATAGGAGCTCCCCTAATCATCAGTAGACTTTGGAAATTTTTGAAAGATATTCTCAAACATTTCTATGGAAAATTTTTTCAAGAACAATAAAAGTAAACCGTAGTAGTAGTGTTTACAAAGAGTTTTTAAATAATAAAATTTTAAAAACTTACGACAGGAAATTAAAAAAAAATGTTAAATAAATTAGAATTTGAAGCATTAAACACATTGAAGCCAGCAGACAACCGACTTCAATATGTCAAATATAAAATACATGTATTTAAATGCGAACGTTTATTTAGACACGACTGCAGGTTGTTGTTTTTGCTGATTTTTTAGCCGCAGTCGAATTAAACTAATTTCTATTTTTCTTGACTACAAAATAAAAACAGTGTGACCAATGAGTATAAAAACAATTTAGCCCTCGGAAATATTTTATTTTCTAATATAACATAAAATAACAATAAAATTTAAATGGCGTTTTAAATAAATTAATAAATATTTATACTATTGTTAAATATACGCATACATACTTACGGCCGTATTCATAAAATATAAACATATAATTATTAAACATTTATTTGATTTTCTATAGAAATTTGTCAAATAAGAGTTTAATAAACATACAATATTTTTTAAGAATTAGACTCAAAACAAGAAATATTAATTTTATTAAATAAGTAGGATGTGATTAGATACATATGTTGATTTACATCACGTACAAGTAGTTTTAATTCCACATTTTTTAAAAAAAATTTTAAATGTTTTGATCTCCAATTTAAAAAATTCGATAAATTGCCGTAAAGTTTCTTTTCTTTAACACTGTTCTCATTATATAGGGTGTTTTTTTAAGCTAGATAGAACTTTAAATTGTAAAAAGTAACACAAAAAATTAAATTTTGATGAAACATTTTTTTTATTTGTTTCAGTATACTCCGACAAATCATCATGAATAGACTCACGCTTGAACAACGCTACGAAATTATCCAAATTTACTTTGAAAATCAGTCGTCGATTCGCGCAACTTATAGACGACTTCGACGAGGCGCATTTTTGGCTTAACGGGTTTGTTAATAAGCAAAATTGCCGCATATGGAGTGAGACCAATCCACAAGAGACCCTACAGACTCCATTACATCCAGAAAAATGCACTGTTTGGTGCGGTTTTCATGCTGGTGGCATCATCGGACCTTATTTCTTCAAAAATGAGGCCGGAGCTCGCGTTACGGTCAATGGAGATCGTTACCGCACCATGATCAATGATTTTTTGTTTGAAAATATGGATGACATTGATCCGGAGGAGATGTGGTTTCAACAGGATGGCGCTACGTGCCATACGGCGAACGCAACCATCGACTTACTGAAATCAAAATTTGGCGATAAGTTGATTTCGAGAAATGGACCTGTCAATTGGCCTCCAAGGTCGTGCGATTTGACACCTCTCGATTATTTCCTGTGGGGCTACGTGAAGTCACTGGTTTATGCTGATAAACCAGCAACAATTGACGCCTTGGAGGCCAGCATTGTTCGTGTTGTTCGTGACATACGGCCAGCAGTGCTCGAAAAAGTGGCCCAAAATTGGACGTCCAGAATGCGCTTCGTCAAGAACAGCCGCGGTGCCCATATGCCCGAAATCATTTTCAAATGTTAATGTCACGTATTGATCTTTCGAATAAAAAAAAATTTTGATTACAATTTAATTTTTTGTGTTATTTTTTACAATTTCAAGTTCTATCGGGCTTAAAAAAACACCCTATAGATCAGAAGTTATATGCAATTACATTTTAATCGTAGTAAACGAAAACTTTTTTAATTTAAGTTAACCGTTTTATCTTTTTAAGACTTTATTTGTTAGACGGAAGAACTTATTCATGAAAGTTTGATATAAGCAGATCTTGTTCTGTAAATCAACAAATTTTGTGAAGCTAAAAACTCTTAGGTGGCCACACTGAAATATAATTTTTTGAATATGAATTTATGTTGCTGCCGTATTCAAAATAATGCCCTACACGACTACAATTGCCGGTTGCAGCATTTGCTGTTGTGAAGTCGTGTAGTCTGCTGCGGTCTATGTGTTTAATGCTTGATTTGTACAGAAAATTACAAAAATGTTTGTAAAACGAAACGTTTGGAGTTTTTTATGATTATTATTTATATACTGGTTATATACATTTATTTTGGTTTGGAGTTTGTCGGTTATAAAATGTGTTTTTTTCTAATCTTAAGGCACAAAAGCAAACTTGCAACTTCACAAAATATTATTTTGCAAACAAATTATTTATATTTTTTTTTTTTTGCAAATTCACTTGTTTTGCATTACGACTTTTAACTTTAAATAATCAAACAACTTGCAAGAAGTCAAATTTTTTCAATCTCTTGTTTCACAAAAAATGCAGTTTTTGTTTTTCAGTAACACGAAGGCAAAAAAAAAATCATATTAAGCCAAAGTTTCATTTTACCATAAATCACTTATTCACACATATAAAATTTCACTTTCCAAAAAATTGTGAAAAGCAAAAATTTATAAATTGTTCGTTTTTGTGTTAAACAAAGACTTCAAGCCATGAGATGTTTTTTTTTTTTTTTTAATTTAAACTTCTTCATGATTAATTGTACAAGTATACAAAAATTTAACCAATAAATTTGCCGACGGATTACTTTTTATTCATTTATTTTTTTTTTCTTTGCTTTGAAACTTTGTTGTTTTGGAAGTTGCCAGCAGGCAACGTTATTAAATGTTCAATAAACTAAACTTTTATATTTAAGCGTTTTTTTTATAACATTTGTTTAGTCAAAACCAACAAATCATTTTTTATAACTTAACAACTCTTGTGAGAATTTGCCGACGGCTTGTGAAACAGCGAGGCCGGGCCGCCAGACACACCGTCCGTCGTTGGCAGCGCTGACAACTGTTTGTTTAATGAGATAAAACAAAAAATATCAATTTGTTTAGTAGACTAAATTGTATTTGATGATATTTAAATATTTTTTTTTTTACATTTTTATTATGGGGAGAAAGAAAAATGTGTTTAGCGAGTCATAAAATTTCTGCTTAAATTAAAACCTTCAACCCAAATTGACTTTATTAACTTGTGATAAAACAAGTGCTTTGCCCGCTGATAAAGTTGCTAAAATAATTATAGTTACATAATTTACATTTATAAGTAAAAAGCATGCGTGAATGTATGTGTACATATAAAAATACGTTAATTTGAATGAATTTTGTTGATTGTTGATACGAGTATTTGACTTTGTTTCGCAAATTTTGGCACATAAGTGAAGGGGTTTGTTTGTCTTTTTGTAAGCAAACATTAATTAATTAATTATTTCTTATTTTTGCAGCTAAAGATATTTGTGATTTTATATAAAAAATTCAACAGTATTTATTTTCGATATTTCGATAACAATTTGTTATCATCGTCAGGAAAATTAATATGTTATTCAATAATTCACGATGGGTCATGAGAACTGTGCAAAATATGCAAATATAAGCAAAAATACTTCGTTTTTTCTCACGCAACAACAGTATCGGCTGTTGGCATCCTTTCTCTGTAATTGCACTAAAAAAGACTTGATCAGAAAGAAATTTGCAAAAGTACTCAGTTACAAAAGACTGTAAACAATAATATTTGACAAAGAAATTTTTTTGTTTAAAATAAACTAGAAATGTAATAAACTATTTAAAAAGAGAAAACATTAAAATCAAGTGTAATCAATTATTCCCATTTTTACTTATTCCGGTTTAATTTTCCGTTCACTATCGAAGCTAGACAACGATCCAAATAAAGTACTTATCAAAATCAAGTGTAATATGAGTGAAGAACCTTCAAGAAGTCAAAAACAGTAAGAAAGATCCAAATACAAACCAAACTCAACGTCATAAAGATCATTATTTACGAAAAATATTATAATATTTTCTCTTTCAATGGTTCCGGACATTCTTATTTAATAAAAAATTATTTAAATATGCTTATGTATAATTATAAAAAAAATGCAGATTTTTAGCGACTCCTGCTAGGCAGCCATAAGTTTTTTGCCTTACTAGAAATAGGGCACATTTCCATAAAAATAAATAACCGTTCATGGTCAACCATAATATGTACTGCAAATTTGCACAATGATCATTGTAGAAATCCTTATAGATCTACTTTATGGCTCAACTACAAATAATTCAAAAACTTTAACGATGTATAGAAAAAATCGTAATTTTTAGGACAAAAATCGTCAAATCGTTACTTTGCTAACCCTGCATTTAGACATACAAGTAATCTCATGCGAGTGCTGAATATGTATTATCAACGAAAATTTCTTCGAAAATCTCGAATCTCTTGCAATTTTCATTTCTGTCTACACATGCGAGTGACAGTTCATTTTAAATTTGTCGTCAGGACGTGAACTTCAAACAATTCGTTTCGTTCATATATTTTGTTTCTTTGGCGGTTTTTATAAACTGGAGTTGCCGTGTTCATCACTTGAGAATATTTTTAGAAAATAGTTGACATTACTTTGTATTATCATTATATTATTGACATTAACGCTTTATAATTTAAACATTTATATCTATTATAGTATTAGTTTTAATAAATTAACATACAAACTAGCTAAAACGTAGGTTTTAATTTTATAATGATCCAGTTGATTTGTTTAAAATTATTTACACGGTAACACTGTTTGTTTGTTTGTTTGACATTTCATTGCATGGAAGTGCCAAAAAAATCACTCGCATTGAGTTTTTCGAACTCTTACTCGTATGTCTAAACACTGGGTAAATCTGAGCATCAATATCGTCAAAATGACGATTTATCGTCAAAATGACGATTTATCGTCAAAATGACGATTTATCGTCAAAATTACGATTTATCGTCAAATCTGGCAAAAACAAAAAAGTTATCGCCTTGGTTATTCCCCAATGTTTATCAAATGTAATCCACAACTCAATGTGGAACACAAATTAACGTGCCGTTCATAGAACACAGACGAGCAACTCGTATAGAAAATTTGTATGAAAGTTACAAAATTTTTTGAGTGATTTCCATATAAAATTTTTGTGTTGTTTTCTATGAACAGCACATAAAATTAATTTTTTCTTTAGAAATGCATATTTCTTTGCTTTTTTTTTAATTTGAATTTTGCATTATTATTTCTTAATTTTCTTGAAATTCCATAGGAAGCAGTTGTTGTCTCTTCTTGACCCGGAATTCCGGAATACAACAAACTTATCGCTATTTTAGCTTCTAACATTTATACCAATAAAAAATTATAAATAGCTTGTTTTCTATGTTTCCCAACTATCTATATGTCGACATTTCATAGGAACTACCCTAATCATCAGTAGATTTTGGAAATTTTTGAAAGGTGTAAAGAAATGTTAAGAGACATGTGTAAATTTTTTTTTTTTTTTTTTTGACAGGTATTATTAGAGCACTTTTCTTTTTAAACTTTCAACAATTTATTTAGATTGTTGGGATATAAAGTTGAAGTTTTGAGAATATCTTTCAAAAATTTCCAAAGTCTACTGATGATTAGGGTAGTTCCTATGAAATGTCGACATATAGATAGCTGGGAAACATAGAAAACAAGCTATTTATAATTTTTTATTGGTTTTTATTTTATTTTTAAAACTTTTATTTCGATTTCATCGGCATACACACATACATATTAGTTTTATACATACATACATATTAGTTTTATTTAATTTAGTGAAAGCTGTACAATTGTCTTTAACTTGAGAATTACACTCAAACACAAATTGATCATATTTTAGCACCGATTGTTTATATTCAAATGATTCTCGATTTGAGTTCAAGTTTTGAAATCAAACCATTGAAAAATGCTTGACTCGTTTTATATCAAAGACTCGACATGGTATTTGTTGGGTAGTTAGAACTTTTCTTGAATATATTTCCAGTTCGTTTTCTTATTTTCAAAATGTTCTTTTATTCTTTGCATCCACTGCAGAAAACATGTTGTTCCTTCGGTGTATTGAATTGGCTTATGACGGGTTAATAGACATTTAAGTGAAGTCTTTATTTCAACACTTTTTTTGTCCTTATTCATAAAAAATATTTCACGTTTATTAAACTTTTATTTGACAATTTTCTATACAAAACATGTCAATGTTAAACTAGATTTAAATTCTCGACAGCTGAATATCACCTTAAAATAAAATAAATCGGCCGGCGGAAACGACAGTGTCTCGCTTTCAAAAAAAAAAAAAAAATCTTTAGCACTGACGGACAATTACTCGTAAGTCACTTGCGTTAAATAAAAATAATTTTTTTGTTGGAAGCCAGTTGATGGATTGTATCTCCGTCGCATGTCTGACTATTTTTCTATAATACATTTTAGCATGACAAAACAATTTCCTTAAACTGACAACAGACAAATATTGTAATAGGCGATTGAAATCTTTAAAGCGGTGGTGGAGGTGGGGGTATAAAGTGGGAAAATTTATTTCCAAAATATTTGACACTGAAATTTCTAAGAGATATTTAAAAAACCAAAGAAAGTAACAATACGGGAAACTGCAAAAAAGTTATGTGTTATGCAAAAAAAATAATAATTTTTGAAGGCTACCACAAACTACTATTATGAACTAAGTTAAACTTTAAGAACCCAAGCCAGAATTAAAGTAAAATTAATTAGTTTTTAATATATGCAAAAATATGGTGGGCAATTTATATTTCCAAGTAAAATAATTTTTTATGCAGTGCCCAGTTTGATTCCCAGAATTATTATTAATAATTTATATAACAATAATTTATGTAATACTAATTTTTATAATAATAATTTATATAATAAGATTTTATATACAATTGAGTTTTATCCATTATCCTGCTGTTCATAGAACACAGAACGACTTGTCGAAAAAATTTGTATGGAAATCGCTCAAAAAATTTAATAACTTGCATACAAATTTCTTGACAAGTTGCCCTCCTATGTTCTATGAATAGCACACATATTAGGTTCTAATATTGGTACCAATCACAAAATTTTAAACAGAAAATTATAAAGAAAAGTGGAGACGTCTGCAAAAGAAAATGCCTGTTTTTTGCGTTTTGACAGATATTATTAAAACATTTTTCTTGTTGAATTCTCAATAGTTTATATAGATTGTTGGTATATAAAGTTGAATGTTTGAAAGAATCTTTCAAAAATTTCCAAAGTCTACTGATCATTAAGGTAGCTCCTATGAAATGCTGGGAGACATAAAAAGCCGTTTATAATAAATTTATATAATAATAATTTTCTGGAGAAAAGTAAAAATAGGCTGAGTAGTTTTTCTTCATTTTTATTAAGGACTCCTGGATTTTTGATTCTGTAGGAAGCCAGTTTGTTAAGAACAATAAAAAAATCAAAAAGTTTAGCTCTTAAAACATAGTGTTCATTCAATTAAATGTTTATCTTTTAAAGAGTTCTAATAAAAAATTAAGACAACTTATACACAGGCTTTTTATGGATTAGACCAGGGGTGCCCAAAAGTCCTATATGGAAGAGCAAACACCAATACATTTAAGGAAAAAGTAATTTTATTTAACAAGCAAGCATACGAAAGTGTTGTTGCTTTGCACCATACAAAACAAATGAGTTCCAAGGGAATAGGGCACTTCTGGATTAAACAACCGATAAATTTTTAATAGAAATTTAGAGTGTCAATAATTTTTACATAAACAAATTTAGAATTTCCCATTTCTTATCTACAAACTTTTCTTTAGGAAAGTGAAGTTGCCAATAATTTTTCTATGAAAAAATTAAGTTATCGATATCTTTTCTAAAGAAGATTCAAGTTAAGGACAACTTTTGTAAGGTCGACTTATTGACAAACTTCACATAAAAAATTTGCACAATCACTAGCTTCGCTATGATAAAAACAAGTTATCAATAACTTTTCGAAAGAACAACAGCACAGCTTGTTACTTTAAATTATCGATATCTTATCAAAAATTTAAAGGCATCTTTATTTTCTTTTTTATAGAAAAATTACCTATAAGAAAAGTTGCTAATATGTTTTGTTTTCTTAAGGTTTTGGAAAAGTAACTAATGTGGTGTTTATGAGACGCGTATGAGTAATACGTCAAGAAAGTTGGTATAAAATACACTCAAAATAATGAGTATACTTCAAAAAAAAATTTCTAGGCATATCACTGATTCGAGTCCCATAAACACCACATAAGTTATATAAAAAAAGTGTTTGATATAGGGTTTATGGGACTAGAGTGAGGGATACGTTTAGAATTTTTTGAGTGTATTTCACACCAATTTTCTTACGTATTACTCATTCGTGTCTCATACATGCGGTACGTATAACTCGTTTGCCTGGAATTTGAGTTTTTGAATGTTTTTAGTACATGTCGCGAAAATACATTTCGTCATACCTGGAGGTAACTACGAGTAAATGTGGTGTTTATGGGACACGAATTAGTGATACTTCTAGAAAATTTGTACGAAATACACTCAAAATATTCCATACAAATTTTCTAAACGTATTCTACAAAAAAAAAAAAAAAAATTGAGTATAAATCGTTTACCTAATGTAGAAAAATCATAAAATTTTTTTAGTATTTGAGTTTTTCAGTGATCCAAATATATTTCGCCCAAATGCACTTTGTAACAGTTTACAAGTATATTTCAAAATACCGTTTCAACTATTAATTGTTTTCTGTTCTTGGAATTTTGGTGTGTGGTGTTTATGGGGACACAAATGAGCGATACGTCTAGAAAATTTGTATGCAGTAAACATTTTGGTATAGGTCGTACAACTTTTCTAGGCGTATCACTCATTCATGTCCCATGAACACCACATTAGTTAAGGCCTTTCCACATGAGACAGACCGACGGTATATAGATTTCTTGGCTAAGCAGTGGACGTTTTAGATTACTGCTAGATTCTCTCTACAGTATTTAATCAGATATGTATTGCGAAAGCTTTGGTGAAATCTTTAATAATTTCTTTTAAAGATGAAGAAATTGACCTACTTATTTATGTATGTATGTATATTAAACATGCCACCTCTTTATTCAGGTTTATTTGTTGGCGATCAATTTGAACAAAACCAGAGAAATTTTATTTTTAAATCAGTAGCCATTTCAAGTCTGTTTGTGTTCGCTATTAAGTTTAAAAGTAGATTTTAACAAATTTCTCTTTTATTGTTCATCAATATTTTTTTTTAATAAAATTTAAAAGTTCTTTACCCATTTTCGTAGCTGTTTTTCATTTAAGCAAATTGATTGTAGTTGTAAATTAACAAACTGATCAACTACAAACAGCTGATACCGGTTCAAATGTTGACGAGAGATTATCATACTGTGAACACAAAAAAATTGTAATTAAAAAACTTTTCTAACACTATTAATCAAAACGAAAGAGATAAACAAAAACTTTTAAAATAATTTAATATTTCCTTGTGATAGTTTTTTTTTTTTTTTTTGTAGTTTTACTTATAAAGACATATTATGTGCAAATGTATGTATGTATGTTTTAAGTTTATGGGCATTTTAGAATCATTTCATTTATTCATTTTGCCTTGAGGCTATTTTTTAATTGTTTATTTTTTTCTAGATTTTGTATTGTTTTTTTTTTTTTTTTTTGTTCTATGGTTCTATGTAATAATAATCTAATTTGTTTTTCTTTGTCTAGATAAGAAATTTCGTAATCGAAGATAATTAGTTAAAACAATGTTTTTTTATATACAATTTAAACACTTGAAATATTAATTATACTTATTTTATATATTTCTAGTTTTAATGCCACTTTGCTGTATCAACTTTTCTTTTAGATTTATGCAATTACTAATAATTAGAACCACACGCAAATTAAAACTTACATCCAAGAAGTGTAAATCCGCCTTGTCAACAACCAGCACGTTTTAGCCAGGCCATTTTGGTTGATATCGTGTTGTTGCACGAACAAAACAAAAATCAATTCAAACACAAGTAATTTTCTTTTTAATTTCTTGGTAACCGTATCCAAATTTTGTTTCAAACACAACAAAAAAATAAAGTTTTCTTTTTTATTTATTTTGGTAACTTGGGGGAAAAAATATTATACGAACTCTTTTTCCGCCGTCAAGCACAACCAACACGCACGAATTTCAAATTTGAACTGAAATAAACATGAAACAGTCAACGTGAAGTATCACACCGAAAAACAATGAAATACATACAACACAGTCAGTCATATGCTCACTCACGCTCACTTAATCGTGCACACAAACGTTTGTACACGAAAAAAAAACAACAACTTAACAATTTATAGACGAGATTTGTGTTCTCAAAACCGCGATAAGTTTGCTGGCTGCCTTGCTCTTTACGCCAAACGTGAGTCAAAGAATTTGAACAGAAAGTGTAAATACAACAACAAGAACCACAAAAAAGGAAAATAATAAATAAACGGACAGAAAATCCCTCCCAACCATTATCATCACCAGAGCAAGTTGAAATTAAATTGTTGTCGTCACGAAAAAAACAACACACGGAACAGTAGCAGCACAATAATAAAACAAAATTAGAAATACACCTCCAAATAAATTATTGTGTTATCGTTTGTATTTAAAACAGCAACAACCATTATCAAATTAATTGAATTTATTTAATTATTATTTTTAGCATTTCAAAATTAAAAACAAATTTCATTTAGAAACCCCAATAGAGATTTTTGTATGAAGAGTTGTCAAGAGTTTGAGAGAGTGAGAAGAAGAGAGTAAACAAGAATTATTGCAAAATAAAAAGAATTATCAGCACAAAAATGGAAGGGTCGGTGTTATTTACCTTCAGCTTTTAATAACAAACAAAAGCGGTTTTCAAATAAATGCTAATAAAATTCTAAGACATCAAACAACATGCAAACACGAACATAAAGACATATTTATGATGTTAACACATTCTGTCTTAATTGAGAAACTCGGTAATAAGACAGGCAGACGTCTTAAGGATTTATGACTCGCATATAGATGGCTGTCATGTTGCAATTACGTTGCCAACGAAAAGTTTGTAGTTACTAGGAAAGTGGCTTATCTAATATTTGAATTCATTGATGTATTTTTATATGATTGTTGCTACCCATCCCAAAAGCAATTAATTTCCACTTAATAAATCTCAATGAGTATTTGGGAGATATATCTGATGCAACAAGCGAAACTCGGATCATAACAGATATTGGCTAAGGAGTAGCAGCTACCTACACATTACTAAAGTATTATTCGACAAAATAACTTACAAATAGTTTAACACCACTTAATCTACAAAATTGGTTTTTTAGCACTAAAATAATCTCGGCTCAGGATGGATTTAAATTCATATATTTTTGTTTGTTTTTGTGATGCGATTTGCAGAAGTAATTTTTGATTTTCAATATACGATAGCAAAAAAAAGTATGCTGAAAATTATGGACTGACTGGAGACAACGACAAATTGGCAATCTCTTTATAGGCTGATCATACATATGGGCAATTTACATTTATCGCAATTAATAAATAATAAGTAAATAAATAATATTTCATACAAAAATTTAATAAAGTTAATTGGTAATAAGTACAAAAAATTGCCTAAATATTGCAATAAACTTGAAGTACAACTTTGTAAAAAACATCATTTGTAGGCAAAATTAAAGAAATAGTTTGCAACACTATACGAAAGTCAACAAAAACAAAACAAAACATTAAAAATGGAAACCCAATCTGAAGGTTTTTAATATTATATATTAAGAAAAAATAATTGAAATATCTGATATATTTTGTATACATAGTACATATACTCGAATAGCCAAAAAACCATGCAAAAAAAGATGGACTGAAATGAGGCTGCACTATTGAACAAGATCAATTTTTTTTTTCATTTTTATTGATTTAGCACCACAATTTCACGAAAAAAAAAAACAAAATTTTGTTTACAGGTCCTTTCTACATGAGACTAACGATATGTAATTCCCCATGTATTTTTTCATGTCTGTTAAAATTATAATTTTTACGGACGGTTTGTAAAATTTGCTTACAAACATACACGTACATTTTACGTCTGACATTGTCTATGCTTTTTATTATTACGAAAAACTATTATTTAAAACATATTAAAATATTAATGCGCTAAAATTTCCTGAAGCCAAATACTTATACCGTCCAAAATCAACAGCCACTGAATTGTTCGCAAGGCTTAGAGTTCTAATTTCAGATGTTTAAACATAACAAAACAGAACACACTCACTCTGTTTGAAATTTTGTCAGATGACTTTACTCATGTTTTGTACAGAAGCAATGTTTTTGAGGTAACGACGACATGTAGGCATTTTACATTGTGGAAAATGGCATCTACGTTGCTAACAACATATCGTGTGTTATCTACTTAAGACGTAAAGAGAAACTAAAAATTTTGTATTTTTTCGAAACAAACATTTTGAGTTATGACGTTCTCTTAGTAAATGGGCGATATGTATGTAGTATATGTCGTTACTAAAATACCCAAATAACCTGAATTAAAAAGATTCAAACCTCAAAGAAAAACTAAAAAAAAATTCTTTTTGAACAAAATAAACACGTTAAAGTGAATACGTACATACATACCCATGTAATGGAATTATAGAGCAACCAACCATATGGTGTGTATAAAAAGAAATATAATTATCATATGTTTGCTTTCTCTGGTGATGATTCCCGCTCTTTTTTTGCTACAAAAAAATTTCTCTCTTTAGACTTTGGAAGTATATTTGATTAAAAAACTCTGCATGCATGAAAATAATTGTATGAAATGAAATTCAAACCAATAAGAGTATCAGACAAAAAAGAAAAACAAAGAGTAAGTATTGCAGTCAAGAGTAATTTTGTTATTGTTGTGTTGTGTAAGCTCAAACAATATGCCCCCATTGTGAGTGATATTACATTGTTATGTATTATTATTTTTTGTATTCTTTAAACTTGTTGTTGTTATTAACTGGCTGTCATCCATCCGTTGGTAGTCGTGAGTAGTAAAAGTACCTTTTATGCACACAAAGCGCCAAAAAGTGTACTTATGGTTGTTGTGATACAACTCTTCTAATGCCTCTACAAATTAAGAGCTCTTTTACGTTGAGTGCGTAGTTAACCATTATTTTAATTCCTCCTGCATGTAATTGAGTTTATAAATGTGACTGAACGTTTGTTGGATTATTTCTTTTTTTTTTTGTTTTTGGTATTTGTTGCTTACTGTTGGTTTATTGTACTCTTAACTTTTGTATAAAATATTTCTTTGGTTGGCTGAATTGTAAATCTCAATGCCAACACGCAAAACACCAATTACAATCATTCATATTTTACTTATCCCAATTGAAAATGTTGCCAGATTTCAGAGATTATTCGATATATATTTTTGGTTAATATTATAAAATGGAATATAAGCCCGATTATAAATAACAATTAGCTGGGAATTTTTTTCTATTGCCAGTTCTCTTATTGTAAATATAATCTCTCCGCAAAATGTGTCTTCTTTACCTTCTTCCAAATGAGCTTAAAAAATGGGAATCTTTTCGCTGGACATAAATTAAAAAAAATTGCGCTAATGAACTAAAAGGAGAATATGATGACACATTTTGGGGGAATAATTTCCCTCAAAAATTCAAAGATAGCTGTGCCGAAAAATATAAGTATGTACTCGTACACATTTAATGTACTTTATAAAAAATGTGATAAACTTTGTAATCTATTCTTAATTTCAGTTGAACCAAAACAAATAGGTACCAGTCAGTGCTGTGCATTTCTATCCACATATTGAACACGGATATTTTAAGGGAAACAAAGAAAGCTAAGCAATTTCTTGGCAAAATTGAACTTAGCTAAGTCACCTTTTCAAAGTAAAAAATGTTGTTATAGAGATATAGAACTTTGAAATGGACAAAGATGAATGTTTTAAATTGGTATGAAATTTATTTTATTCAAAATATTATCTTCTGGCATTATAATTTAAACATGACTTCTGGCATATGACCGCCACAGCTGGCAAGTGCGTAGCTTAATCTGCCGGTCCAATTTCCGATGAATTTTTCCAACACTTGTGGTTGTAACGCGGCGAATGTTGTTCTCCAAGGGCGCAATCGCTTCGGTGTAGACTAGCAACTTCACATATTCCCACAGAAAATAGTCCAACGGCGTTAAGCCGCCATATCGAAATAATATAAGGTCGAAACGGGAAACCATGCGGTTACTAAACGTTTCCTTCAATAATTCATTTGTAACACAAGCTGTGTGACATGCTGTACCGTCTTATTGAAACCACAGCACCTGCTTATTGTTGTTCAATTAATGAACGAAAAAGTCAATAATCATTGCACTATAGCGGTCACCATTGACTGTAACGTTCTGACCGGCATCGTTTTTGAGGAAGTACGGAGCAATGATTTCACCAGCCCATAATGCACATCAAACAATCTGTTTTTTTTTTTTTTTTTTGGATGTAACGGAGTCACACACTTGAGGATTATCATCACTCCAAATACAGTAGTTTTGTTTATTGACGTATCCATTTAAATAAAAGTGAGCTTCTTCGCTTATAAAAATCGGGATTAACGGCAATCTTGTTTTGAGGCCTTTTGCTCAATTTGGAATTGTTGTTCAGGCGTCCGTCATATTAAAATGCCAAACGAAACTAAACATAAATCACTTAACAGCTGACAAAATAAGCTGCCATTTGAAAATATGTTGCCAACTCAAAGTTTTATATCTCGTTAAAAAAACACGCTGTATTTAATAATGAAAGAAGATATGGAAAACAAAATAAATCCTTCATATCACAATTGATACAGGAAATTTTTTCAGTTTTATTGTGGCCAGAAAAGCAGGTAGCGCTTAAAATTAAAAATTTGCATAAGAAATAGCTTCCCACAAATGACCACTTGTTTACACAACTTAACAGCAATTTCAATATCATTGTGTCAATCCTCTGGCAGCCTCTCCCAAAAGCCTGCTAATGATACCTTTAATCAAAATGAAATGAATATGTTGTGTAATAATTTTATAATTGCTATTTAAGGTGTTGCTTGAGGGATGATTAAGAGAGTAAATAGCAGTCTATAACAATAATTCAATTACGCTGCCCCCACTCACCACAAGCTAAACCGATTAAAGGTAATTAGGTCTTCACTTTTTTTCGTTCTTTCTTTTGACAACAAAAAATTGTTAAATTTCTAAAGATCACAACAACTTGCGTTTTTTTTTTCATTATTATTTATTTTTCAATGAAATCAAATAAAATAATTTCTACTTTATTTTATTTGTTTTGTTAAGAAAACATTATATTCGCTTCAAAACGCAGGTAGTTTTGCACATGACGTACTTGATGAAATGCTCTTGACGGATCACCGGAAAAAAAAATTTAGAAAAATAACAAGAACAACATCTCTGTGGCACGAAAATTGTTTGTTTAGTCTGTCTCAAACGAATTTTAAATATTTTTTATTCATGATTTTTTATACAATATTTTTTTTCCTTTACTTAATTTTTTTGCGGTATCATGCCGTAGATATTTTTTTTTCTCTCTTTTTAACTTCAAAATTCATAAACATTTTATTGTGTTCCTTATTATCGTGATCATGGCATTTTTCATCATCCGTTCTTTAGAATGTGTTTAGACATTGTGTTTTTACAGATGACGGATCATAATCCCAAACTAAATTCTATTGTTGGATTTTTTTTATTGAATTTATTTAAGGAAAAAATAATAATAAAGTGTAAAGTTTTGACAGCCAACTGTGTAATGATCACACGGTTGGAGAAAAATATGTTCCCAATTTTTTATTATTTTGTTCACAATTAGAAAAATTTAATAATCTACTCAGTTGCATGTAATCTCTATTGGAAATTCTATAACAAAATATTGGTGTCTTTACGAGCATCATGTTAATTATCCTGCAAAGGATTTAATGCATAACGATTTTATTGTTGTCTTTTATTTGCAAAGTTTAATTATTTTTTCTTTTCAATAGTAAAATATCACAATGCTTTAAATAAAATATGCTGGTTATCAATCGTCTAGTTTTTTTTTCATTAGATTTTATATAAAACAAATTGTTGATACCAATAAAAAATTATAAATAGCTTGTTTTCCAAGTTTCCCAGCTATCTATATGTCGTCATTTCATAGGAACTACCCTAATCATCAGTAGACTTTGGAATATTTTGAAAGATATTCTCAAACTTTCAACTTTATATATCAACAATCTAAATAAATTGTTGAGAATTTAAAAAGAAAAATGATCTAATAATATCCGTCAAAGCACAAAAAACAAGCTTTTTCATTTATACACGTCTCAAACATTCCTTTACACCTTTCAAACAAATGAACAACAGTTAATAATAAATTTTTATTGGTATCAATGTTAGAAGTTAAATTAGCGAATAAAACGTCATTTATATAAATTGTTGATGAATTTTCTATGGAAGACGATTTTTTAAATAAACCATAGAGAATATAAGTTTATTTTTAAAAAGTAAAAATAAACCATAGATGAAAATTTGCAACATGAGGTTGATCATTGTCATGCTCTAAAATCACTTATCAAGTCTCTCGTTTTATTGCAATCGTTTGTCTTTCAATGCACGCAAACGGATTAGTGCCAATTCCCCGATAATGAAGTTGGTCGTTCTTTCGCACAATTATATTTAAAATAACAAAATTTTGAATGTTGTAGATTTTCGAAATTTTTTAAAGATATTCTCTTACATTCAACTTCATATCGCAACAATCTAAATAAATTATTGAGAATTTAAACATTTTTAAATTCTCAATCATTTAAATTAAAAGGCTGGAAACTAAAAATAAAATAAAACCGTTATAACATCATATTGTCCTCCTGTGAGTACTATGCAGTAACTTGCTCTCATATGGTTCTATAGCATAGATCACCACACAATACTCTCAAGAATAATCGCTCTTATACATTTACATACTAAGTGTTCTCTTTGTGGGAATCACTGTTCTATAGAAATGTCCCAAGTTATCTAAAATGTTCATTAGGGCTGCCTGCCGTCATAGAATTTTTTGAGCTCACATACAAATTTGTTTACCTATTGCTTACTTCTTTAATTTCCAGCTAATTATTTTAATGATAATGAGATAACAATTAACTGCTTTCCGACAAACATTTTCATTTAGCAGGCAAAACGATAACAACCTCAATAATTTGTGTGTTAAACTAAATCATGATCACTAATTTGGAACAGAAGCCTCCTGTATTGTTTTGATTTTATAATTTCCTTTTCCTTGCGTGCAAAACATTTCGGTAGTAAAACCATTTTGTTACAGATGGGCGTAAAAAGATAACAAAAATGCGGACGGCAAACAACCACGTACTCGTATTTGAATGATGTTTGTTTTTCACAAGGACAACAATCTTCTATTGTCCTTGAATTGCGTCACTTAAACAAATAAATAGAAAAAAGCAAAGGTATGTGTACGAAAAAAGTAGTATTATTCTTTTCCTAACACTTTAATTTCAATTGTTTTGATTTTTTTTTTTTTTTTTCTTTATTTATTTTGTGTAAAAATGGTTTTCGTATTGAGCAAGGACCATTTCACACGTTTATGTGTCACACAATTGAGAATTCATTATTCTCGATACTTAAAATTTAACAAAATTCTTGTTGAAAGCACTTAATTATTGTTTGGCAAATATTGACACATCTGTTACTATCTGCAACAATACATACGTACATATAAATGAAATCAAGTAAAAATATTTACATTCGCTTTTCTTTTAAAAGTATGAGGCCATTTAAAAAGATTTTTTCATAACTGACAGCTTTTAAAACTTATATTTGTCACGATATATAAAGAATGTCCGCCGGGAAGGTACACCACTCGCAGTAATTTCGTTGTTATTCTGTGTTACTTCCTAATTGAAATATACACCAATTCTAGTCTAGTCCAGGAAAGCCGGACATCTTTAAATAAGATGGCGAGACATTCTAGCATAACCCTAAAATGAGTACGTGGACATTGGTCCAACAATGGCAACATAGCTGACGAATTAGCCAAAAAAGGGACAGCCCTAGAGGATAGGGATATAGAACAACATCGCTGACGAATTAGCCAAAAAAGGGACAGCCCTAGAGGATAGGGATATAGACCCCTTTTGCGGACAACCTATATCAGCGTGTTGGAAAAGAATAAAACTCCACACGCTGGAACATGCCCAAGAAAAGTGGCTTAGAGAGCCCACATGCTTTATATCAAGGAGCCTGTGGCTGCACATTAACTATAAGAGAACGGAGGAGCTGTTAAAACTTTCCAGATCTCTGCTAAGAATGACGGTTGCAGTCATCACTGGACATTGCCCGTTTGGGAACCATGCCAGGAGACTAGGCCTACCCTATAACGACTTCTGTAGAAGTTGCCAGTACGAGGAAGAGAAGGGGTCGATCCTACATCTCCTCGGTACATGCCCGGCTTTGAAGCACCATCGTCTAAGATGCTTAGGCGAGAGGAGCTTCAATAGCCTATCATCTCTGGCCTTGGTCAAACCGACTGCAATAGCTTCTTTCATAAGAAGTAGCGGATGGCTAGTAAATCAGCAAGTAATGCCACATTAAGCAATTTCCCACCTTTCCTTTCCCTCTTCCGCACTCCTTCTATATCCTCACAACTTTTATTTTTTTCTTCTATTATACCCTAACTTTTCAGGCAATCACAAAGGGAACGACCTTCAGGACCCAAGTGAGCTGGATTTATTTAGATCAAGTGTGCCCAGCCGTATGCGCTTTATACTCAATTGCTTTTGTAAAAGCGCTTAGCTATAGGGCTGTGCTTTTTAACACACAAATACTGCGCTCAGCATTAGCAATGAAAAATACACAAACATCTTCGTCTTTTATATTTTTTCGTTCTTCACCGCATACACACAAAAGCAATAACACTTTCGCATGCTTTGTTGGTAAACAGTGACGACAGCAATTATCAGTGTGAACTTTGCTTTTGTAAATGTTTTGCTTTTTACAACAAAAAATATTAAATAAAAATAGTTTTTCCTTAAATGTATTGGTGTTTACTCTTCCATATAGAACTTGTGGGCACCACTGGTTTAGATTGTTGGGATATAAAGTTGAATATTTGAGAATATCTTTCAAAAATTTCCAAAATCTACTGATGATTAGAGTAGCTCCTATGTAATGTCGACATATAGATAGCTGGGAAAGAAAGATTGGTATCAATGTTAGAAGCTAAAATAGCGAATAAAAAACTCAATTATTTTTATAAGACTTTTATTAGTTTTTCGATCCCTGTTAGTTTGTTTCATCATGATCTTGGCATAAAAGATTCCAATTAAAATAAAAAATACATTTTGACGACACAGCTTCTATCACCTACCAAGATGGCATCTACAAAAATTAAAACAAAAATAAAATATTTCATAATAAAATCTAATGTGAGATGAATATTTCCAAATGTGCCCCTTGTGACGCAGCTTCAGGGTAAAAACCTACACAATTTCGTTTGAACTTAGTGACAAAATATAAATGAGTAAACAAAATTCCTTTAAATGGTTTCTTAAAATTCATTTGGTCATTTCTAATTAAATTTTCTTATTTTCACTTTTTAACAATTAAATATAAAAATCGAATCTTAACAATAATAATAATTATCTGTAATACTACAAAATATACATACATTTCAATTAGAAGATGAAAAGAGCTTTTTTATTTCTTCATTGGCCAAAATAAAGTAACAATTCACACTTTCCCAAGTCAGCCAGTGCACGTACGAGCACAAGCAAACAGCCAACAACAGCAAGAAAAAGTCTTCCATTAATGTAATCAAACTCTATTTACATTGACTTGTTTGTAAAATATCAATAATCATGTGGTAAAAAATAAGGAAAAAAAATTGAGAAAATGAATAAAAAAAAAAAAAACACAAAAGAAATGAATTTTAAATACGTCCAACTCATTCTGGTTAACAAACAATTTTAACAATAAAATCATGCCTGGGGAATAAATGATGACTTTAATATTTTTTGTGAAGCACTTAACGTTGTTTAGCCTTTATTTTTGTATTCTTCTTTTTTTTTGCTGTCTTTTTTTTTTCTTCTTTAAGTAAAACAAATGCGTTTAATACTCATTCCTTGTTGTGACCATCATCAGTCGCACATCAACGCACCAAAAACAAAAAAAAAAAACAAAACACTAAATGTTTGTATTTGAAGTCTCTCGTTTTGTTGCTAATGTTTTGTGTTTCATTTTTTTATTTTTATTCTTTTTAACCCAGAGCATACAACTCAAATATTTATGGTAGCATATGGATGAGCAAATATACACTTACATACGAGGGGCTTTAGCCAAACAATTTTCAAAAGATTACAACAATATTCAGTTTAAAAAAAAACAAAAAAAAAAAAACTTTTATGAAATATATTTAAAAGATTTTCCAAAAAAAACGTTGTTTTCAAAAAGTCTTTGAGACATATTATTATTTATTATTATTGGCTGGGATATGGCCCTCATCGAGCACTTGCACTGCGACCAGTGTTGATCTATTGTCGGTCCCCTTGTCTCATTGCAAACACTAAATGTTTGTATTTGAAGTCTCTCGTTTTGTTGCTAATGTTTTGTGTTTCATTTTTTTATTTTTATTCTTTTTAACCCAGAGCATACAACTCAAATATTTATGGTAGCATATGGATGAGCAAATATACACTTACATACGAGGGGCTTTAGCCAAACAATTTTCAAAAGATTACAACAATATTCAGTTTAAAAAAAAAACAAAAAAAAAAACTTTTATGAAATATATTTAAAAGATTTTCCAAAAAAAAACGTTGTTTTCAAAAAGTCTTTGAGACATATTATTATTTATTATTATTGGCTGGGATATGGCCCTCATCGAGCACTTGCACTGCGACCAGTGTTGATCTATTGTCGGTCCCCTTGTCTCATTGCGGGTTAACTACGTCAACGTACAAGCTCCTTCATTGACAGTGATATTAAGTCACATTCACTTAACATATGAGCTTGTAGTAGCCTATATCTTCTGTATCCCAGTGCTCCACACTAGATGATTAAGTGCTCCATTGACTCTCTCTTCATTACCGCAAAGTCTGCAAATGTCTGTGCTGGAAATGTCCATCCTGTGTAGGTGCTTAAGGCAGATATAATGACCTGTAAGTGCACCAGTCAAAGTTCTGAGACTTTTCCTGCCCAGTTTTAGAGCACATTCGGCCCTCTTTGTATCAAAGGTCAGAAATTTCTTGGAGTGTTCAAGACCAGCTGTCTCGTTCCAATGTTGCTCAACGATGGACTCCATCTACTTCTTTATCTCCTCATTAAGGAGACTCTTATTGAAGCCAAAAGTTGGAGTGGGTCCAATAAAAGTCCCCTCTGCTCCTTTTTTGGTGTAGATGTCAGCCATTTCATTGCCCCTCATGTCCTTGAGACATAACTATCACATATCACATACATATTAATAATTACAAACATTTTTTGTATGAAAAAATATTTGCCATTATTATTCAGTATTCACAAATATTAATTTTTTGTTAGAGGAAAAAGTCAGCGGAGGTCAAGTCCGGTGAATATGGTGGTTGAGGCATGATAACGATTTTGTTTTTAGCCAAAAACTCACGCACAAGGATCGATGTGTGAGCTGGGGGGTTACTCTCTATTGCGATGCGAAAGAAAAATCGACGAATTGGTACCCTGTATTGCGTTTTCGTATTTTCTTTTCGCATTTAATTTTCCCTTTCGCACATTTTATTTTATCATTCTTCACTATAATTTATTTTGTGATATCAATGTTACTTAATTTTTAAACTTTTTCGCGAAAAAGTTTGCGCAAACAGCACAGAATACCAAATTATACTCTTGTCGCATCTACTTTTCGCATCGAACTTATTTTCGCATCGCAATAGAGAGTAACCCCCCTGGTGCGTTATCATGGTGCAAAGTCCATGATTGTTTTTTCCACAATTCTGTGCGTTTCTGACGAATTGGTTCGTGCAAACGGCGCATAACTTCAAGCAGTATTTTTTATTGACCGTACGACCTTGTGGCTAGAATTCATGATGCACCACGCCATTGCAGTCGAAGAAAACACTAAGCAAAACCTTCACGTTTGACCGAACTTGACGTGCTTTTTTCGGTCTTAGCTCTTTTTTGGACGATTCCATTGGGATGATTAGGCTTTGGTTTCAATGTCATAGCCATACACCCACGACTCGTCACCTTTTTGAGGAAATCTGGATCATCGCTGACGATTTTTAACAGCTCCTGAGCGATGTCCTTGCGACTTTGTTTTTGCTCAAAATTTAGCAATTTTGTAACAACCTTCGCTCCCGTCCGTTTCATGCCTAAAACATCCGTAAAAATTGCTTGGTATAAGCCGAACGATATGCCAACATCACCAGCAACCTCTCTGATAGTGATTCGACGATTGTCCAATATAATTTTCTTCACTACTTCAATGTTTTCCTCGGTTGTGGTAGTGCTCGGGCGACCAGGACAAGCATCGTCACTGACATCTTCTCGGCCTTCCTTAAACCGTTTATACTGCAATAGAACTTGTGTTCTGCTCATAGTACACTTGCCAGCATTTCCTATATCCTTGCGCATTTAATTTCATTTTTTACACAAAACTGAATACAGTTTTTTTGACCCATCTTTTCGAATAGTAAAAAATCGAAGAGCACACCGAAACACGAATTACATTTTTTCTCTGTAAAAAACAAACTGAAAATCCAAAATGGCTGATATTGCCAACATGATATTACAGACATGTGTGCCAACATAACATAAAAAAAATGCAAAAATCAAACATACGCAACTCACGAAATTTTAAAATAAAGGTTATTTTTTAATCAGATCTCGTATTATGAAATTAATAAACAGTAACAATAGATTACAGAAATACAAAACATATTTTTGGCAGAGTACTATATATTAAATAAAACATATTATATTAAAATATATAAAATATATTTTTTTTATCCTAATTTTTCGACCTTTTTCTTAAATTAAGTTGTAATGATCTTCAAGCTTGAGGTTTTTTTTATAAAAATTTTTTAAAAAATTGTTTATTTAATTCAATATTTCGTTTTTTTTTATAAATTATAATTTATAAACAAAAAATCAAAAAATTTTCCTGAAGAAGTCTTCCGAAGGAAGACGAAATATTGAATTAAATAAAGAATTTTTTAAAAAAATTTTATAAAAAAGACCTCAAGCTTGAAGATCATTACAACTTAAAATATATTATATTAAATTTAGAACAAACTGTTTTGAACAATAATACACAATGTTATAACATATACGAGTTCTCGTATACTAGTATTGCTGTAAGCAAATACCAAACTGCGTTTCATTTGCGCGTATTTTTTTTTTTTTTTTTTTTTTTTTTTTGTTCAGAACAAATGTTCAAAGTGGGTGAGTCGTTTCAAAACAAACTCTCAAAAAGCTAAAATTGGTTTCCAAACAAAATTTTTGTTCGGAAATAATGGGTGAATCCAGGGGGGCTACTCTCTATTGTGATGTGAAAGTAAAATCGAAGAATTGGTACCCTGTAGTGCGTTTTCGCATTTTATGTTCTCTTTAGCACATTTTATTTTATCATTCTTCGCTATTGCTTATTTTGTGATACCAGTGCTGTTACATTTTTAAAGTATTTCGCGAAAAAGTTTGCGCAAACAGCACTGAATACCAAAGTTCAGCGGCTTGTTTAAGGTTTTCGCTAAAGTTGCTTAGTGACGCATTAATATCTTCAGGAGTTCTTAAAACAATATTCTCAGTGCAATGGGTACTCAAATTTTTTTTATATTTTAGCCAACTCTTGTCGCATCGAATTTACTTTCGCATCGCAATAGAAAGTAACTCCCCAGCTTTACGCTTGACGCGTTAATTTAGTTTACGCTATAAGTTTTTTTCCGTTTGAAAAGTATTTTCCGTTTGTCTTCGTTTGATGCTAAACGAAGACAAAACAAACTGATCTAAACGAAACTAAGCTAAATGCACTTTATTCCCTCACAAACAATACGTTTTACATTGTTGAACGCGATATGTAACATACATATGTAAGTATGCATGTGCATATGTAGGATGTATGTATGTACATATACATATGTGCATATACACATAGGATTGTATATCTTAAATCGTTGTTGCTTCGAGATGTTGGGTTGCTGGGGCTGCTTTCGTTGCCCGGTTGGCCACTATGCTGCTCATAAATATACAATGAGGACGAAATATATTAAAAAAAAAAAAAAAAAAATACAGAAAAATAAATAAAATAAAACAAAATAAAATGCTCCCAAATGTACATTCTTCGTAGTTTTATTCTTCTCATACGCCAAAGTAAAAGAATGATACTTAAAAATGTATTTGCTCAGAGTAAATAAAATAAAATATATAAATAAAATAAAGCAAAAAAAAAAAAAAGGAAAACAAAAACAAAAAGATAAGTGCGTTGGTAAAAGAAAATAGAGCCAAATCAAACAGACGGACAGGCGGGCACAACACATTACAAATAACAAAAGCAACAACAATAACCATATCAACAAACAAATAAAAGGTTTTCCTTCAAACAGTAAACAATTATTTTTATATTTTCTTAACAAATTGTGCAAGCAGCAAGCAATAAGAGAAACAACATGCAGCACCACGTACTACTCTAAAAATAACGAGAGAAAAAAGTAAAAGAATTTTAAAGAAATTTTGCAAAACAAAAAAAAAACATCAACAAGATTTTGCAGCAAACAGTCTTACATATAAAAATATATTTTAAACTAAAAACAAAACATTAAAAAATAAACAACTAAACCACGTTGCAATACTTTTCCTACACGCATCAACGGGCGAACGAACGAACGAACGGACGTACGCACCGCACCGTTCGATCACTCAAATGCCAATCAACTAACCAACCAACCAACCGACCGTCCGATAGAAGAAGCTACCAGATGAAGAACAACGGCCGGGCGAACAGTTTTTAAGTTCAAACATAAGTAGACAACAACAAAAAACAGCTTTTTCAAAGAATTAATTCAATTTGAAAGCAACAAAAAAAACATTTATTTTCCACCACAGATTTAATTATTGCCCCAAATACGAGAACGTGAAAGAAATCAGAAAACAGACAAAAAAAAAAAAAGAAAACACAAAATTTTATACGAAAATGTCACCACCACACTCTCCATACCCGACCAGACAGACACTTTTTGTATTGTGCTAATTTCTAAAAAACCGATAATGAAAAGTTTTTTTTACGAAAAAAGAAAAAACCAACAGGAAAATTCAATTATATACTTCATTTACTTCAATCAATGACCGGACCACACACTACACTTCACTGCTTCACACACATGAACTAATTTTCGCTTTGAGCATTTAAATGTCAAAACTGACAGGAGTAGAGAATAGTAAACAATAGAATTCACCTTTAATTTGGATAAACTTTTTGGGGAATGTTTTTAAAGCTGTTGTCATGGAAAAGGACTATACGCATAAATATGTACAATGCGTTCGTTCATGGTCATTAGAATCAAAATAAAAACAAATTTGAATTTGAAAGCCAATGCCAAAGTAAACATGGCCTACATATGTATATGCACGCACGAGTATGTGCTAATTTACATACATATGTGTAGATACATACATATGTATATACCCAGCAAACATTTTCTATCAAAAATGAGACTAGAAAATTATGGCTAGACGTGCACAACTGACATAAACGTTACAGTGCAACCTCAATAAAGGCGTAAAGCGCAACATAATTTAGCGCTTTAGCGCTTAATATGTTTTCCTAACGATGATAACAAATTGTTATCGAAATATTGAAAATAAATACTGTTGAATTTTTTATAAAAAATAAAACGATCTTTAGCTGCAAAAAATAAGATATATTCACTTAACCAACATCAAATAATTAAATTTATACACATATGTCGAAAAAAACTATGTAAATGTACAATACATGCATCAAAATATCAACTACAACAAGTCGAAGTCTTAAGAATGCTGGGATTACATTTAAACAAAAGATACACATGGGATAATCATATAACCAACCTAGCAAACTCATTAAATAGTGCTTTAAATATTATAAAATTCTTATCCAGCTTCAAACTTAACTGCAACGTACAAAGCTTACTATCAGTTACTAATGCATTAATTATATCAAAGTTAAGATATTCTTTACCATTCTATGGATCTTCTTCAAAACCAAAATTAAGCAAATTAAACACTATTTTAAACTCAGCTGTAAGACTATCTCTAGGAGCGTTCCGTACAACGCCATGCAATAATATGCTCTACGAAGCTAGCATGCAACCTTTAAAAACCCAATTAAGCATATCCTTGATTAAATTAGCTAGTTATTTAATATTCGGTTCCAATTCATTAGTAGGCACCATAATGGGGAAGTTATATAGATCCCAAAAATCTCCAAAGATCAGCTCAACGCTTCATTTAATCAAAGAAACTATAATCGCAACCAAGATGTCTATAAAAACATTTAGGAAAAACAAAAACAATTATCCTCCATGGTTCCTAGATTGCAAACAAATAAATCTCTTCCTAACAAGGTTCAATAAAAGTCAACATAGTCCGTCAATATTCAGAAACTTATTCAATGAACTTCAAAAGCAATTCCATGATTATATCGGGTGGTTAAATTTCAAGGGCCGATGTTGAATGTGAACCACACCTAAACGCCAAGTTTTTTTCCGAATTTTATTTGACATTTCTCTATTTCAGACTTACTCAGTTTGAACCATGGAGAGATACACAATCCAACAACGTGTTAAAGTTACCCAGACTTATTATGAAAATGATGATCAATTTTCGAAGAAAATCATTTTCAGTGATGAGGCACATTTTCACCTCAGGGGATTCGTCAATAAACAGAATTGCTGCATTTGGGCGAAAGAGAATCCAAGATTGACTGTCGAAAAACCAATGCACCCACAAAGAGTGACTGTTTGGTGCGGTTTATGTGCTGGCGGCATCATCGGGCCGTATTTTTTCCAAAATGAGGCCGGTCAGGCAGTTACTGTGAATGGTGTTCGCTATCGTGAGATGATAACGAACTTTTTATGGCCCGAATTGGAAGATATGGATGTAGACGATATGTGGTTTCAGCAGGACGGTGCCACTTGCCACACAGCTAACGAAACAATTGCTCTTTTGCGCAACAAATTCAATGGCCGTGTTATCTCACGTAATGGCGATGTCAATTGGCCGCCAAGATCATGTGAATTGACACCGTTGGACTTTTTTCTTTGGGGTTATTTGAAAGAAAAGGTGTACGTCGATAAGCCAGCAACAATTCAACAGCTAAAGGATGAGATAATTCGGCACGTTAACGGCATAGAACCTCCATTATGCCTCAGGGTCAAATAATCCAAATAAATTGGATTGTTGGGATATAAATTTGAATGTTTGAGAATATCTTTCAAAAATTTCCAAAGTCTACTGATGATTAGGGTAGTTCCTATGAGATGTCGACATATAGACAGCTGGGAAACATAGAAAACAAGCTATTTATAATTTTTTACTGGTATAAATGTTAGAAGCTTAAATAGCGAATAAAAAACTTAATTGTTTGAATTTATAACTTTATTTAAACAGCCTTAACAAAATAACAATACTCAAATCGAGCTTAAGGCCTGAGTCGCTATAGCTCATCTTCCTAACAATTAGCTCATAAATTTTAATTTTAAGTTAATTTATAATAAATAAATAAATAAATAAATATCAAATTAAAAACTTTTATTAACAAAATTTTGCTATGAAATAATTTATTTTATAAATTTTTTTAATCGATCACTTTTATTAGAGATAAACTCTTCTAAACTCTTATTTATAAGATTTTTCTCTTTTTGGTGATAAAGACTTAACGTTTGGAAATAACAATTAGCAGCGGCACCCCACGTAATATATTTTTTTAATTTAATTTAATAAAACGTGACTAGTGCTCGGGGAAATGGAAAAGAATTTATCAATTTGACTTCCTGGCCGAAAACTATTTTGGCGATTAGCATATAAAATTTGAAGAAGAAAAAAAAATTGAAACTCAAAACTAAACACAATACAATGAAGAAATCTTATTTAAAATTTTTGGTGACTTTGATTTCAATTTTCTTTTGTAAAATTTCATGAAAAAAGGCAGAAACAGACATACAAACACACGGCCCAATAAACACAATAGAATTGAATTCAATTTGTGGCCGGCCGGCTTCACTCTTACATTTGGATTTGCTTACATTGATTATATGACTCAGATTCGGCATTATTATTCTTTCTATATTTAAAAGTTTGTCTTCCTTTATTTTTTAAATCTTTTTTGTTGCAAATGTACATACATATGTATGTACATATGCCTGATGTCTGTCTGTGAACAACAAACATGCATAAGAAAGAGTCCATAGAAAAGCAAAAAAAAAAAAATAAAAAATAGAAGAAGCAGTAGGAGGAAGAGGAGGAATTTCACTAGTACCAACCAGTAGATTGTAATTTAAAGTGTGATAGCATGTAATAAAAGAGTGAGTGGAAGGATGGCTTGGCTTGGCTTAGCTTGGCTGGCTGGGAACGATGACAACGACATTGGCGATGCGATAATGATGTTGTTTGCTGCTGCCTTAAAGAAACGTGTGTGTGCAAACAATGAATTGTTTTATTAAAAATTATTTTTCAAAGTTCATCACGTACGTGTTTCTGCCATTTATTTAAATCATTCTAAGCAACCGTTGTTTTATTCTTTTATTTAACCAAACGGTTCCCTCAATGGTCTTATCCTCCTACCCCCTCTCTTTCATACTGTTTTACGGCTTTTGTTGCACATACAGTCGTGAGTATTAAAAATGTAACGCCTACTCTTCAAATGTGCTTTTGGGTAAATTCAATAAATTTTAGAGCAGAGACTTACGGGATGTTCATAGAACACAGACGAGCAACTCGTCTAGAAAATTTGTATGAAAATTACTAATGTGCTGTTCATAGAACACAGACGAGCACTCGTCTAAAAAATTTTATATGGAAATAACCCAAAAAAATCGAGTAACTTTCATACAAATTTTCTAGACGAGTTGCTCGTCTGTGTTCTATGAACAGAACATAAATTTTTTGAGTGATTTCCATATACAATTTTTTAAACGAGTGCTCGCTCGTCTGTGTTGTATGAACAGCGCATTAAACTTTTGTTGACACAATTTTTTTCCAATTATTTTTTAAAGTATTCGTATGTTGGTCACTAGTATACTAGTAGAACCCTTATTAGTAACTTTCATTCATCAACACAGCTCATGCCACAATTGAAGGAAACTTTTGATAACCACATAGTTTTACTTCCGGACCCGTAAAAGAAAGAAAAACCTCGTGCTAAATTTAATATGCTGTTCATACAACACAGACAAGCATCTCGTCAAGAAAATTTGTATGAAAGTCACTCAACTTTTTGAGTGATTTTCAAAAAAAATTTTAGACAAGTCGCTGTTCTGTTTTCTATGAACAGCATATAAGTATTTTTTACTTGCTTTTAGTACGAGTCATGGTGCAATTATTAGGTGGCAGCATTAGAGTTGCTGTACTAGATACATAATAAATTGTTTGTGTAAAAATTCCACATACTGTCAAAAACATTTTTACAAAACAAAGGAAAATGAAGAAAAAAGTGTATATAAAGAAAATTAATTGTGTATTATTATTTTCATGAATTGTTCTTAACGAATTTTAAGGATCAAAATATTTTTGAGCGGCCGTATTAAAAAAAAAATACATCATGTTTACTCGTACATCATGTCCCCCAGCTTTAGTGTATTCAATTATTTTTTTCTCCTGTCTTCTTTGATCAAGAGTTATTGATCGCAGCAATTACCATCCCATCATATAATATTAGAGATATTAATGAAAACTTTTTTATTGTTTTTTTTTGCACTTTTTCAAGATGTTTAAAATATTATTATTATTTTTTTTCACTTCACTTTGTGTAAACATAAATAACTTTTGACACTACCGGTCGTTTTAAATAAAAAAAATTGTCACCTGCGCTGGTGATGCCACCTGATTACTGCCCCTTGGTACGATCGTACTCAAAAATTTAAGTACGAATAACACACAAATGTTTTTAAAATAAGCAGAAAACAGGATTGTTCAAAAAAACCGATCGTACAATGACTTAAAATAAGTATAAAATTTCGAACAAAGACACAAATACATCCACATGTGAATAAATTGATGAGATAGAAATGAAAAGCAAAAAAAAATTGTTTTTATTTTACTTGTGAAATACTATTGAGCACTTTTCGTTTTCAATTCTCATTAATTTATTTAAAATAATGGAATATATACTCACAAGAACAATGACGTTCATATCACCATATGGAAATACACATCAGAACTTTCTATAATTTTCTTGAAGGCAAAATGAAAAATATTACCGAAGCTTTTATGTACGTGTGGCAATTTTCCCACTACATTCATACATATATTATATAGGTATAACATTTCCCTGAATGTGTTAGAAAATAGCATTTGAGTGTATTATTGATGACACCCATGGTCGTGATACCTGATCAAAATATTGTTAATTGCGGCCGGGAATGCCTCTTTTGTTGTTTAATGGACTGGGTCAACGTTCCTTGGTTTAATTTTTTTACAGCTCTTGTTTGACATAACTCAAAAAAGTCTATTGCAATCATGTCAGCTGACCTGAAGAGCCTGTGGAAAGTGTAGCTGGGAAGTTTTCATTGAAATTCCGCTATAACCAATCTGACTATGTGTCAGTTAAAATGGACACATCTTCGGTGGAGTTCTGGATAAAAATCTCATACAACATTTTTAAATAATGGCACAAAGTTATTACATTTTGTAGTATAGCATGATTCGTTAATTACACTATAAGTGTATGTATATATGTACATTTGTGTGTATGTAGGGTAAAAGTTTGGAACAAGTAAACAACTGACTAACATTGAGTAAATTCTTGAAAATAGTTCAAGCATGTATTGTAATACAAAGTCTACAAAACTTATTTTACTTATAAAATCTTCAAAATTAATTTAAATTCTTCATTTTGCCAACGCTGGTCTTGAACTAAGTGCTACCAAGGGAAAAGAGAGCCACTCTCTTTGCAAAGTAAACTTTCTGTATGTAAGAGCGGTGTAAGGAGTAACAACACTGACCAGCGACTCATCTAGAAAATGTGTTTGAAAAGAACTGTTTTCAGAATGCTTTCCATACAAATTTTGTAGACGAGTCGTACGTCTGTGTTGGTGAAACACCATATTAAGTAAAAGGAAAATTTCTATGCTTTTGAAAAGTTAATTTAATGAAAATATATTCGATTTTTAACAATTTGTGAAAAACGTATAAAATTAATAACAAAAAAATTTGGTGCGTTTTCTTTGAGATAACGCGTTTTTTCTCCCATTTTGGTGCGTTTTGAAATTTCAAAGTTGACAACGCTGAATATTAGTAGCAAATAGAGTAAATAATAATAGACTCAATTGCTCTTATTTCAAGTACGGATTCAGGATTGAGTTACTAAAATTGAATCAATAGCATTTTAAGATTGATTCGATCTCAGGTTTTCTCAAATCAAACTCATTTTCGGCTGATTTCAAGCCGGGATAGATTGAAGTACGAATTGATTAAATTTGGCTTTCAGTGCAACTATTTTCTGTAGGGATATATGAAGTCGCTAGTATATGCCGATAAGCCCCAAACAATCATACACTTGAAGGACAATATTCGCCGCGTTCTTGCCGATATATAGCCACAAATGTTAGAAAGTCATCGAAAGTGCAACTCTAGGTTAGACTACGTGCGAGCCAGCCTTGGCGATCCAGTGCCAGAAGTTATATTTAAATTATAATGCCAGAATATTATATTTGCAATAAAATAAATTTCATGTCAATTTAAAAATGCATTTCTGTTTCACTTCATTTCAAAGACCTACACCCCTATAAAAACCACCCTTTAAAATGCTGTAAGTTTATTCAATCTGAAACAAAAGAAAGCCAAAAAATGGGATAAAATTGCTTACTATTGCGAGTATTTTGAAAAAGATTTGCTGGACCGTTGCATTATTTATGCTCCGTACTGTACTTACTCGCATTTATCCACATACAACAAAAGATTATTTATTTTTGATATTAAATCGATTTCATCACATCCCCTGACAGGGCGTGCGAAATATCAAATTGCAAATAAATAAAGTATTAAAATTTTTATATTTATTAAATATATGTATATTTAAAAAAATATATTCTACAATATACACTGCAAGCCCAAAGTGTGAACTCAAATAATTTTTGGTTCAATTAAAAGGACAGCAGTAAATTTTGCATTATTATTGTGGTGGGCAAAGCAACAATGAGAAAAGCAGATGAGAAGAAAGACAAATAATGATAACCAAGGGAGTTAGTTGCTGTTGCTCTTTTCAAGGTTCGTCAATAATATATACTTAACAATGTTTATTATTGTTACAATTCATATTTTGTGTTTGCAGCAAAAACAAAGACCGTAAGGATCTTCTAAAATAACAAAAACCCCGATGGAAATTCAAGAACAACAAGAAGCGTACGTGTAGTTCTGTAAAGCAGCACTTTCTTCGATTATAAATCAGCCTTAAGTATTATGACAAATAACAAAAATATACATATGTATTTATAATCGAACTAGAGTATTGATTTACGAACAGCGTACGTAATGTAAACTTGCTAATGTGTCGATGCCGCCGTTCTCAACTCACTGCCAGCCAGTGGTTAAAGGAAAAACGGTGCTAATAACAATGCCATTGATTCAAGTAGACAAATAGACACGACAGACAAACAGACAGCCATACAGACACACAGACACATGTGGGGGAAGTCAATGTTTTACTTACACTTCCTGTCTAATAAACTCAAGAATTATTATGTTTAATATTCAAGCAGAAGAACAACCACTTACTTACACACAACACACACACAAATCGTTTGGTTAATTTGGCAAAGTTACAAAACCTGCTAAAAGGTTAATAGGCAACAAGTTTATTAAATGATTTTCTTTTTTGTTTTTTCTTTAAATTGTTGTGGCAGCAAAAATAAAAGAAAAAAAATTCAAAAACTGTAGTTTAATTAACGGAAGCACAACTAGTGAAAGTAAAGTTAAAGAAAAAAGTGTTTGAAAACCAGCTCTTCCTTCAGATACAACTACTTGTAATACGACAACAGTTTGATAATTCCGTGAAGTTTTCTATAAATGAAATGTTTCCTCAAAAGAAAAAATAATAAGCCATATTGCGGGTATTAGGTAAACTTCTGCATTATTACGCTGAAACGGCATTTGAACATATTAATTTGCTTTTTGAATGAATAAATCTTCGTATCACAAACAACTGACTACGAAGTGACTCATATTCTCTTCTAATAAAAACAAAGAAATTAATACACAAACCGAACGAATAATGATATTAACTCGACTCGTGGAGACACAAACACAACCACATTCAAATAAAACGAAAGCAAGAAAAAAAAGTTTCAAATATATTATCATTCGAATGATTCGATTGTATTTATACATATGTATGTATGTAACTGTGTACAATAACATACCATCAAAGTTCTTTTACCAACTCCAATTTAAAATTTTCAAAGCTTATTGCGCACATTTCTTAAAAGCAAATTACGTCTTTACAAAATATTTTTCTTTGTAGCATAGCGAATGCAATGGGCATTCGAATTATAATCGTTTTATTCATTCATTCATTCGATATTTATTGTACTCTATCAAACAGTTATATTGTATTTGCGTGCTTTTGCTCTTACAAATAAGAGAAAATTTATATTTGAATTAGAAAGAGTATACGACAGAATCTATTTATTACGACCAACTAATAGGTGATTTTATATTTCAGAAAAATGCATGAAATATTTATTTGGATCGATAGTTAGGTCGATATAATTTAATGTTTGAAGATTATTTCATGCAAATGTTGGCCGCGGCTGCGCCTCAAATGGTCCATCCACTTAGTCCAATTTTGGCATACTCTTTCCAACATTTCGGCCGGTATCTCACGAATAATGTTGGCAATGTTGGCTTCCAGTGCGTCAATCGAAGCGGGCTTGTCGCTATAGACATTAGCCTTAACATAGCCCCAAAAAAATAGTCTAGAGGCGTTAAATCGTACGATCTGGGCGGCCAATTGACTGGTCCCAAGCGTGAAATAAACTGTTCACCGAACTCGCCTCTCAATTGGTCCATTGTTTCGCGTGCTGTGTGGCATGTGGCACCGTCTTGTTGAAACCACATGTCATGCAAGTCAAGCTCTTCCATTTTGGGCAAAAAAAAGTTTGTTAACATCGCATGGTAGCGCTCACCATTCACAGTAACGTTGTGATTCGCATCATCTTTGAAGAAATACGGCCCAATGATGCCGCCAGCCCATAATCCGCACCAAACGGTTGTTTTTTGTGGATGCATTGGTAGCTCTTGCAATGCTTCTGGCTGCTCTTCACTCCAAATACGGCAGTCTTGCCTGTTCACGTATCCATTCAACCAGAAATGAGCCTCGTCGCTGAACACAATTCTTCGATAAAAAAGTGGATCTTCATCTAACTTTTCAAGAGCCCATTCACCAAAAATTTGGCGTTGTGGTAGGTCGTTTGGCTTCAATTCTTGCACCAGCTGTATCTTATAAGGCTTCACACCCAAATTCTTCCGCAACATTTTCCACGTAGTGGAGTAACAGAGGCCCAATTGCTGCGAACGGCGCCGAATCGATAATTCACGGTCATCACCAACACTGGGCGATACGGCTGCGATATTTTCTTCAGTTCGAAATCTACGTAAGCGTGTTGGTGGTTTAATGTCCAACAATGTAAATTTGGTGCGAAATTTTTTTACAATAGCCCGAATAGAAGCCTCAGTAGGTCCATTAAACTGACCATTAAATGGAAGAAGCGCGCGATGAACTTTCTAAACAGAGCACGCATTTTGGTAATAAAATTCAATAATTTGCAAGCGTTGTTCGTTTGTAAGACGATTCATGATTAAATTATAGACCAAACTGAAGATGTTTGACAGTGACACAAGATATAAAACGTGCGTGAGCTGTCAAAACTAGTGTTGCCAAAAAGATAATAGCAAAAAAATCACTCGTTATAAAACGCAATTCATTCTCTTTTCTGTTCTTCTCGCTTTGCTTTGTTAATCTCTCTTAAAGTATTCGATATTTGAATGAATATTGTATTTTCAGTTTGCACACAAACAAATGAATGTATTCTTGCAGCCTATTAGTATTAGGTGTACGCCTTTGCTTCCGCCGTTTTGCAATAGATTGCTGTAGCGATAAGTAGTAGTCGAAATAAATGGATCGTAGATGTCATACAATTATTATATTTTTATTTATTATTGGATAGGATATGGCCCTCATCGGCCACTTGCACTGCGACCAGTGTTGATCTATTGCGCGTCCCCTTGCCCCATTACGGGTTAAGTATGACAAGAAAACGGACAAGCTCCTTCATTGGGAGTGATATTAAGCCATATTTACTTAACATATGAGCTTGTAGTGGCTTAACACAAAAGTGTAAGTTTTTTTTTTTTTATCTTGGACCAGTACTCAGGGGATGACCCCTACATATGCAGTGCATTGTACTGGAACTAGGAAAATAGGTTATGATGAGGTAGGAAAGAGGGAGTAGTGTTCGTGGAGGTTTAACTTAAACAGTAACAACACGAAAGACTAAAACAAACTCTATTGCAGCATTTAAAATGTTGGAATTAAATTATTTAAAACTGATCAGTGCCCAGTGTATATACCTTCGACACTGCTCAGATTAGCAAAATTTAGTGTAGACAAAAGTGTGAATTTAATTATATGTACTAGTTTTCAGATAGGATTAGTGTTCCTGAATCAACATCTAGATTGGCGGTGCCTAAGTGAATTAAAAATCAATCGTCCTTATTGTGGCTGACGAATTTTAAAAACGCCTACAAAAGTTTTGTAATAGATTAAAGAAACCAATGTTACTTATCCATTAATCTATTACAACATAATTGTAGGCATTTTTTAATTTCTACATTAGGAGAAATATTTCATATTCAACAATTTAAAATTCTATTCCTGGTCGGAGTGAAAAATCCATTTTATTTGAAAGTTATACGTTTGCACAATTTTATATCTTAATTATTTACAAAAAAAAAATTATATTGCGTTTTGAACATTTCAATTAAATTTATAATATAAATCAAATGAATAAAAATATACCGCGACATTTTACTAATTTCCTTCAGTTTCTTACTCAGGTGCTGTTTGTCAATAATAATTTCTTAATACGGCTTATGAATATTAAAATATTTATTGATACTATTTGCATTTTACAAAAAGAAAAAAAACATACAATAATAATAATTAAAAAAAATTTTTTTCTTACAAAAAAAAAAGTCATGAAATAGCACGAAATTGTGATTCATGAAAGAACTTCCTTTTTGAAAATTATTAAACAAAAGAACTAAAACTTTATTATGTGTATTTAAAAAGCAATTGAAAATGTCAAGTTTTGATACGAGAAGTAACTTGCTTAATTTTTTTCTTTCTTTTTCTCCTTTTCCTTTTAGCGTTTATTAGGGTTGGTTAAAAGGAGGCAAGACCGAACACCGAGTAAATAAATTCAATATTTACTTGATGTTTAAGTATTTGTTTAGTGTTCGTGCGAATGGGGGTGTTTTGTTTCTAAAATTTTGTTTCGAACTGCATGCAGCCTTTTTTGTGGAAAAATTAATGCAAAAAAAAAATTTTTTGAATTTCTTCAATGAGGGTATGAAATCATCAAATTTTTAATAATTTGCTTTAGACATGCTACTACTTTGTTGTTATGTAAAACTTTCTAGCAAGAATTTTAAAGAGCAAAGTAATAACAGTTTAGCAAAAAAAAAATTATTTTCACAAACTTCGTTACGTTTTAAATGTGGAGTACATTTATTTCACATGTCAAATATTTAGAACAAGAAACTTGCACTGAGGATTAAAGTTGGAGAAAATAAAAATTACCTCCAGTACAATTTGTTACTAGATTAATGAATTTTCTTTAATCTATTACAAAACTGCTGCAGGTATTTTTAAAATTCCAAAGGCAACCTTTGTAAAAATTCCGATGGTTTGAGTGCTGAGGAAGTTATCAGAGTAATTCAGGGTTAATTACCTTTGATTTTGAGTAATTAAGCGGAGAACGCATATAAATGAATTCGTCTAGTCAGCCTGCTGAGGTAATTAAATGAATAGTTCTAATTAAAAAACGCCAACAACAGTTTTCTAATGGATTAATGACGTCGTGAAGAAGCAAGGATGTAATACGAAGTATTGAAAGTGGCAGAAGTATTGAACAATACTGTATGTACATATCGCCCTTTTATTGCCACAACGTCATAACTCAAAAAAGCTTGAAAAACATTTACATCCTGTTCGACGACATCGAATAATAATGTATGCGAAAGAAAGCACATTCAAATAAATTTCAAATAATGTCACTATTTTGACACGTCGTTCGGATAGAATAAAATTAGAAAAAACCCAAATCAATTTTCTTTCGCCTAGAGTGCGAATGAACTTATCCTTTCGACATCGACAAACTGGCTGTTAAAATTTTTAGTTTCCATATACGTCTCATATTTTAGAAAACAACTCCTAAAAAAATATTTTATTTCTATGTAACTATACAGTTGCAAAGTATAGGATGCACAGTATGGGCGGGGTGATGGAGACCATATGCCCAAGATGGTAGTAATAGTACGTTTGTAGCGTCGCTGTGACTAACTATAACGACCTATGCCTTCACATAGGAAGTTTTCACGTTGTTAACAATGAATAACCTCTAAGAAAACTGTAAACCAATACAGTTAGTTGAGGCAAACCGTTAACCAGTGCGAGTGAGACGCAAAACTCTCGAAGACCGAACAACAAAAACAACAAGCCTGATCGCACTTAAGAAAAAATTACGATGACGTGAGAGCTGTTCTTCAGCCCAGAGCTGCTTTACGACTGGAAAAAAATATATATAAATAAAGGGTAGCATAGTTAACAATTCTGTATTGCTAAACCGAAAACCTAATTTTTTGAGATATGACTTTGTTGCAATAAAGGAGCGATATGCATCCACGTTGTAAGAAAATGAAATGAATGGGCGATACCACAATTTAAAATTGTTATTTATTTAAGCGATTTAAGATCAAATTTAAATGACTTAACCAACAGCTCCAAATGGTTAAGGAGGTTGCCTCTTTGCAGATATATGGACCGCTCCTTATGTCGTAAGCTGCTTTAAAATTTATTTATTTTCATTTTTGTTTTTTTTTTTTATTTCACCAATTCGATTTTGTTATCTCGTGTAAATGACTGAACAAAAATAGTACCAACTCAAAGGGTTAAAGTATCTGAGTAAAGAAAAGTTGGACTACTTTGCTTAGAATTGTGGAGATGTTGAATCTACCAGAAAAGGTGACTATAATTCTCGCGGGATGGAAGAATTATAATAGGGGAGGGGTGGAAGAAATAAAAGGTGACGTTAAATGTTTGACTTCAGGCGTTTATTTCATTAATTTTATGATAGCTGGTCACACTGAGGATGGGAGAGCCAATTGAATGCTGATCAATCACAAGTTAGCAAAGCAATAATAATTAAAATTCCATGTAATGGCGACCTTCAACCATGATATTCGGCCTTGGGAAAAATTTGGGGTCTGGAAGATTTCCAAATTTCCCATCATCAGTGTGGTCAACTTTACATATTCTTTAGGGTGCTACATTTTAGGTAAGTATAAAAATAGATAATAAATAAGGAGTGTAGTGGCAGTAGTAGGCAGCAGGATCGGGCAAGGCGATACGCCAGTGACCTTTCTCAAATGATTTGCAAGAATTGTGAGTTGTATTGCGAGTAGCCTCAATAGTCCAATTATGGTATTCTTGTGGCTTAGTACGTTGGCTTGAAAAAATGAAACCACCGGTTTTTTAATATAGATGTCTCCTTTTTAATTGCCATCCATTGAATGATTAAAATTATTACAAACAGGAGCTTACTTGAAGTTTTGAAAATAATAAGTCGTCTAGAATATAATGTAAATTACAGAGAGTAATGTCCAATACATGGTGCAATTAACCAGGTGGCATCACTAGCGCAGGTGATAATTTTTTGTTTCATAAAATTGTGGGTGTCAAAAATTGTGGGTGAAAAAATAAAAATATTTTAAACAGTTTGAAAAAGGGCAAGAACACAATAAAAAAGTTTTCAAAAATATTTTAATTGCTTAAAATGTGTTGAAAACAATTCATAAAAAAATTATACCTATTAATTTTCTGTGTTCGTTTTTTTTATATAAACGTTTCTTTTTTCATTTTCTTCTGTTTTGTAAACATGTTTTTGACAGCGTCCGGAATTTTTACACAAACAAAAAAACTTATGCTGCCACCTAATAATTGCATCATGGTCCAATACATATTAATTATGATAAAAAGTGATATTTAACAGAGATATTGGAAGGAGAGTTAAACTGTTCTGTTACATTCTCTCTATACAACATAAATTACAAAGAGCAATATTTAATATTAATGACTATGATAAAATACAATGAGAGTGATATTTAACAGAGATGTTTACACTCAAATTCATCGATATGTAATAGTGCATTGTATATATGTTCTTATGTATGTATATATGTATGTATTAAAGTTTACTATAATGTATTTATTTATGAAAGTTTATTATCAGGGTTCGGAAACTACGTCAATAAAATGAAATAAGAGATGAATATAGTTTGTTCTGCTACAAGAGAGTATAATTCTATGGTAAGTATGAAATTATGGTTAAAAGAAACACAACTAATTTAGATTGTCCAAATTACTTTGGACATGACATTCCACTTCATTTCATTTAATTTTATTTATTTTATTTTATTTTTTGTTTTGCTTCTGAAAATGTCAGTACATATTACGACATTTACTTAACAATTAGAAGATAAATAAACGTTAAGAGCATATTAAATAAAATCTACAAACAACAGCAAAAAGAACACATTAAATTAAAGTAGAACTAAAAAAAAAGAAGAAAAAAAGTTTAAGGTAATTATTATAGCAATTGTCAATCAAAAAACGACTATTTTTAAACACATTGTTGTGGTAGACGTTGACAACAACGGACGCATCATCATCATCATCATTGCAATGGACAACTTGAATGGGGGCAACACAAATAACACAACAACAATGATAACAGCTACATGACGTTTAAGAAATTGTGTTTAGTAAATAATTTGAAAGTTTGTTCTCTCTGTGTTGTTGATGCGTTGTTGTTGTGTGTCGTTCACATGAAACCGTGTCTTACTGCCGTTTTTATTGTACGACTCGTTCGTTCGTCTGTCTGGCCGTCCACAAAAGTGTGAATTATGATTTTGATTTGAATGGTCATGCGTTTGTTTATTCATTTAAGGGTGTAAAATTGTTATATGGCGTTGATGAGGATGATGACAACGACAGCATATTTAAGTATTTTATTTATTCACTTTTATATTGTAATTATTATTTTTATCTACACAATTTAATGCTGTTTGCTGTCAATACGTGCTTAAGTTTCGTTGTCGCTTAACGCACTCACTTTTCAATAGTGACTGACTGACACTGCCCTCCACAAACTGCCGTCTGTCTGCAGCTGAACAACGTACATTCTCCCAAACAAATGTGCTTGTGTGTGTGTGTATGTGCATATGTGTATTTCTTGTGCGATTATTATTATAACCGAATTATAATTGCAACCCACGGCCGCCAGTAAAACAGCAAGAAAAAATTATTTTGCTGCTTAGCGGCTTCAAAAAGTCAACGGCAACAGTTTTTGCAACATTGTGGTCAGATTAGTATCATTATGGCAAACAATTGTTTGTTTATATTGTCCTGCTGAGAACTATAATTTGTCAAAATGGATATACGAGTATACGAAAAGTGAAATGGTTTATACATAATAAAATTGTGGAACAGAAATTCATTCGTTATGCGTGTGGCAGCAGGCAGCATTGTTGACGTGTAAAATATTCTATGTCGCAGTTTATCATCCTTAATTGTTATATACACATTTCGTGATTTCTCACATTTATGAAAAGGTAACAAATTTAAAATCATTTTACTGGGGTGAATGTATTTTGTAGGCAAGCATTTTTTTTTCGGCAAGATTTGCCATTTAAACAATAAGAAATAATAAGGAGCAATGCTCGACCTAAAATTATCCCTGTAGTTTTTAATAAAAATCAAAGTAAAGTTGGATTACTTAAAACTTATATTTTTTTTTCGAAGGGAAATTTCCTTAGCACAAGATTTGCAAAAATAAATTTAGAAAATATAGAAAAATTATTACACTTTCTCATGCTAATTATGTTTCCCAAAACATTAGAGTTTCTAATAGATCAGGGAAAAATCCGGGTAGTTACTAAATTTTTTAACAAAATCTTGAATATGTAATTCGAAAATCACTATGGTAGAAAATATTAATTGGGATTTCTATTATAAACTTTTTATATCATTAGCATTATATCATAACAGCCGAGATAAAACACAAACACTGAATTTCACTGAAAAACTATATTTAAGATCAACTTGAAAATAAAGCAAAATTACAACAAAATTTTACCAATAATACAAAAAATAATAATTTGAGAGAATAAAATGGTATAAATGGTATTTAGTTATTAATCAAACATAACCAACTATATATAGTTATTATGCACACTTGCTATTAAATATATGTGCAAAATTGTTTAAAAATTAGTTTGTTAGAAAGGCTTTCTTTTTGAGAAATTTTAGCTAAAAGAACAATTTGAAAAAAATTTCCCTCGATGGGAAATTTTTAAAATTAATTTTTTTTTTATTGAAATCTGCATCAAGAAACGTTGTTTAAGTTTTACCGGTCATTTAATAAGAAAAACGTAAATATCCTTAATTGGGAATTTTTTTTTTACAAAAATCTACTATAAACACTATATATGAAATATAACATAGAATATCTATAAAAATTATTGTAATAGTTAAAAATTGCCTTAAGTGAGAAATTTTAATACAAAGAAAATGTTTACATAATTTACTCTAATAATGTGTATATGTATTTAAGATTTTATGAAATTGTAGTTACAAAATTTTGCATGAAGAATTTTATTGAAGATTTCCCATAGTGGGAATTTTTTATCAATAAAAAAAATTATTCATACAAAACAATTAAATTTTATTTATAATTAAGATTCGAGGAAGTCTTAGCTAAAAATTTTTTAATAAGCTGTTAAGTTAAAAAAATTCCCACAGAGGTAATGTTTTTATATAAGCCTGTAGCAAAAAACGTTCTGTTTTAGTTTCACCGGTCACTTAATAATTTAATTATTTTGTATAAATATGTAAATATCCCTAATTAGAAAATTTGTTTTTTGGCACAAATTTCTGAAACAAATCTATATATAACATAGAAAATCTATTAATATATTTAGCATGAGCAATGTATGTATATAGTTTAAAATTTCCTCTAGTAGGAACTTTTTATCGACGAAAATTTTTCATACAAAGTAATTAAATTATATTTATTATTGATATTCTAGAAAGTCTTTGGCCCAATTTTACAATTAGCTGTCAAGCTGAAAATTTCTCCTGTGGGAAATTTTTAAGTCATTTTTTATTAAAATCTATATTTAAAAAACGTTCTGTTTAAGTTTCACCGATAACGTAATAAATTTACTATAATCACTATATACATAAGTAAGATAACATAGAAAAGCTACTGAATTTTTTTTTTGCACGAGCTATTAAATTGAAAATTTCCCATAGTAGTCAATTTTCATCAATGAAAATTTTTCATACAAAATAATTAAATTATATATATAATTAAGATTCTAGGAAGTCTTCACCACAAAATTTTGAATAGGCTATCAAGTCGAAAGTTCCCCTTATGGTTGAAAATTTCATATACGTAGTAGGAACTTTTAATCGATGAAAATTTTTCATACAAAATAAGTAAATTATATTTATTATTGATATTCTAGGAAGTCTTCGCCACAAATTTTTCAAAAAGCCGTCAAGTTGAAAATTTCTCGTGTGGGAAATTTTTGACAGTAATATTTTTTTATTAAAATCTATATCAAAAACGTTCTTTTTAAGTGTCACCGGTCACTTAATAACAAAAATGTAAATATATTTAATTGGGAAATTTCGTTTCTGGCGGACATTTTTTATAGAAAATCTACTATAATCATAATATACATATATTTAATATAACATAAAAAAGCTATTAAATTTTTTGCACGAGCTATTAAGTTCAAAATATCCCAAAGTGGGAGTTTTTTGCCAACAAAAATTATTCTTAGAAAATAATTAAATTATATTTATGACTAAGATTCAAGGAAGACTTCACCCACCACAAGTTTTTCAAAAAGCTGTCAAATTGAAAATTTCCCTTAGTGGGAAATTTTTATTTAATCAAAATTTTTGCTAAAATTAATCAAATGATACTTATAATTAGGATTCTAGCAAGTTTTCATCACAAAATTATGTACAAGCCGTCAAATACAAAATTACCCATAGTGGGAAATTTTTATTTGTAAAAATTATTGCAGATATTACTAATATGATGTTTGCAATTAAGATTCTAGGAAGATTTGGTCTCAAAACATTGCAAAAGCTACAAAGTTGAAAATTTTCCTCGTTGGGATTTTTTTTTTATTGAAGAATCGTATTGAACAAATATTTAGTAATGTAAGTTTTTTTTAACAAAATTATTATAATGTGCGTTAAAATTAATAAATGAAAAAATTTAAATCGACTAATTCTTTGTATTGATATTGAATAAAGAATAAATAAATAATAATTTAAATTAATATTTTTCTAAAGTCTAAAAAACAAGAGGTTTAATGGTTCTTTAAGAATCATGAGCATATCAAATTATTCATTATGGTGTTACGTTTTGTTATTGACAAAAAAAATGTTATATTTACTTTGGCTAATAATATTTTAAGTACAAGTAAAAGTATAAAAATATAGTTGTTTAAAAAAAAGCTATTACAAACAGTCAATAAATCAGCAATTTCAACAGTAGCAAAGTCAAAAATAAAAGGAAAAAACGTATTTATAAAAAAAAAAAACAAGCAGCACACAAAAAACACTCTTTCAGAAAACAATATTCATATTAAAATGAACAACATAATAACCAATAAGAACTACACCAAGAATAATCAAAGTATGTAATTACAACACATACAATCAAACCTGTGTTTCGCACACAAGGCTGAGAAAAAAAAAGTAAAAAAGGAGCTCCAATGAGGAACAAAAGGCCAAAAACCTCTGATATCTTGTATGTGATTTCAATGAATTGGGAATATGAGAGATGCGCATTCGTTCCACTTATTTTTTTATGCAATTTATCCACATTTTCCTACCAAATTTTATTTTCAACTTGTTTTCGCGTTTAATGATTTAAAAAGATAAATACTCCTCGTTAGAGAGCACAATTTAAAGGTATTTAAAGTATAAACGAACGAACAAGACGTAATAATATTGTATAAAATTAATATCAATACCATCAACTGAAAAACGTTTACCTTCACCAGCTGCTTAAGATATTTTTATCTCATTTTGATTTTTTTTTTTTTTTTTATTAAAAGCTTGTTTTATTGATATTTTAAATTTTAACCTCTAAATAAAATTCATAAAAATAATATTAATTTCTAATACAAAATTCGTTCTAGAAATTTCCTTATTTGGAAAGTTTTGTTTTATTTTTAACTACTGATACTCAATAAAACTCTATTGAAATAGCATTAATTTCTAATTTCAATGCAAAAGTTTAGTGAAACACTTTTTTGTTTGTTTTTATCTTGGACCAGTACTCAGGAGACATATGCAGTGCATTGTACCAGAACTAGGACTATACGTAGTGAGGAGGCGAAAAGAGGGAGTAGTGTTTGTGAAAATTGACTTGAATTTTCCAACGTTATAACAGACAGGAAACACAGCTGCGAGCAACTTATTCCACAGGCGAAGCGTGCGGCTGAAAAACGAATATCATCAGAGCAAAATTCACTGTAGTAACGATAGAACTGAGTAACGCGCCCTACACTGCGTCGATGCTCCAGTGAGTCAATAGAGTTGGATACCCTACTGTCACCGATAAGCTTTTTCGCCCTCTCCTGCACACGGTCGAGTAACCCCCAAAATAGACTTTGATGCACCGGCCCAAACATGAGAGTTGTATTCCATTTTCGGTCGGATACAGGTTTCAAAAACCCGAGACACTTGAATGAGTCTTTAGAGACATGAAAAATGTGTTCAGTCCAGCGGATATCACACTGTACCTTCATTCTATCTTAATCCTTAATATTTATACCATCCATGAGTACAGATGAAGCAGCACTTAGGTTAGGTTAGGTTGTACAGGCCGCCAGTTTCATGAAACCAGCCCACTTGGGTCCTTTTGGTCCCGTTGTGTTGCTGAGGGAGAAGTGCAGCCCACGAGACTTACACTTCCCCCGACGGTTCAGATTCAAACCAACCCGAAAGCCGGATAAAGGAATCCAGTCCGTTCACTCGGCATTCCGATATATCTGCTAACCCGTGCAGCATCGGTCCGCCTAAATACAGCGCTCTCATAGAACTGAGAGCCGGGCATCGACAGAGGAAATGCTCAACACTTTCCTCCTCGTCCTCATCCCCGCAACTTCTGCAGAAATCATTAAATGGAAGATTTAACCTCCTAGCATGCGTCCCTATGAGACAATGTCCTGTCAGAACTGAACCAAGGTACGCAACCTTTGACGGGGAAACCCCTTTAAGACCGCAGTTCTACTACGATCATACGCAGGCCATGTCAGCCTTGCTGAAGCAGCACTTGCGGTCGTTTGTTTGTGTGTTAATAAGTGTGTAAATAGTTATACATAGATTGATGCTTAAGGCAAATAAAACAAAATTGATTATGTAATTTACTTTGCAATATAGATTTATTCGACCTATTGTTGAATTTTAAGTTGTGCTATAGTTTAGTGGGCTTTTCAGGTCGTTTTTCCTTTTTAAATAAAACTACTGCTTTGTTTTATGTGGTTTTCATTTTACGTTTCTTTGGATAATCCCAACTTCTTCAGAAATGTTTTATTGTGTATTTCGAGACACAAACGTTTTTGACCGTAGACTGTGACATTAACAGCCCAGAGCTGCTTTACGACTGTCCAAAAATATATATTTTTATGAAAAGAGTTTCGCTTATTTAAAATTTTCTTGAAAGGGAAATTTTTTATTGAAGTTATGTGTTGGAATAGAAATTCTTTTAAAGTTCTGTAGCCAAAAAAAAAAGAAAACCGAAGACAAACTGCAGTAGACCGGTGTTTTTTATTCTGCCGCCACCGCCTTTTCATCATGTTTATATTTTATTTTATAAACTTAAAAACCTACAAATGATCAAAGACCTGTAAGTAGTATGTATGATTGCCGATATGTATTTGCTCATACAAAAGTTGACTGCAAAGATTGCTTTAGTTTCCAGTAAAATGCCTCCAAGAGTATTTCTTAATTTTTTTTTTCTTTCTTAATAAAAAACCAGTTGGATGTGTGTGTGTGTGTTTTATAGTTGGAGCATCGATTCAAAATATGAATATGGACGAATTTTGATTTAAATGGAAATGAGAGATGTTAAAAACGCGTGCTTGCGCTCCAAATATCATCAAACCAACCGCACAACGAAAGTATTTAAATCATAATGATGATGATCATGATAGTGTGCTGGTATATTTAAGTTTATATATTATGGCAATGCCGGATGGAAATGCATACATTGAAAAGCATTTAAATGAAACGGTAGCATAAATTCAACAACAAGAATAAAAAGAACAAGTTTTTTTTTAGCACCAGAGCCAACAAGCAATTCGCGATCTTTCACTCACATGTCGTCACAAGTGCACAAAGAAAGAAAAGTACAATTCAATGGGCTGGTATCTTTTTTCTTCATATTTTTGTAATAAAACTTTTGTATTTGTATATGTTTCATGTTTCTATTATAAATTTTTTTTGGTTATTTTAAATTCTACGTAGTATTTAAATATGCTGTTAGCAAAAGTTGCACTGTAAATTGAGGAAGTAATCGAAGAGTGTGTGCTCTAAGAGTAGTGTTTTGTTGTCTGCGTTTGGCTGGATCAGCATAATTGAAGATAAAATATGTATGTTTGTATTGTACATGCCCGTACATGTCATTTGATTATAAATTATTTGTTGTGACAATTCATAAAGATTAATTTTTGTTCTTTTTTTGAATTCGTTTTGCCATGAATTCCGGATGATCTTTCTTTCAATTTCTATTATTAAACTTGCTTGGAAACCTCAAAATTTATAGCAGCTGAATTTTTCATAGAATACAGTACTTCACGGACAAGTGTATCACGCCTAAGAAGGTTCAAACTTCGCAGGAAAGTTATTCTGAATAGCGATGCCAAAGTCATGGCGATGCCCAAATGAATTGCGATGTGAAAGGTATTTGGTATTATGTAAACCTATCGCATTCGCAATTAATTTCAAAATGTGGCCGTACTCTTCCAAAGTAAACAAATAAACGTCGCAATTATTTCTTATTCGACAAGTTTTACAAGTTCAAAAATTGTTTGGTGGATTTGAGTATAAAAACTAAATAGTTTAATTTAAAAAAAAAATATCTTATTTTCAAAAGTGGACTGTGTTGCACTATGGTGTAATGAGGAAGATGGCAATGAAAGAATAGACAGAAAATTGCTTAGAAGCAAATCCAATATTCAAAGTGTGAGTGAAAATATATGTTTAGATATATAGTCGCAAAACTATAGAGGTGAAAAATATACATATGTATACTTAGCATTTATTTAATAGCAAATTACTCACAAAAATCGTGTATTATTCTCACATCTTTCAATATTGTTTTTTAAATCTTAACGTTTCAAAATGTTTTCTCTACGATTAATTTAAATAGAGGTTTTATTTTATTCAAAAAGCATAAAAATTTAAGCTGCACAAATTTCAAAAAAAAAAAAAAAAACATTTTAAACAATTTAAAAAAAAAATGTATAAAAAAGATCTCAAGCTTGACGTTCATTACATCTTAAAAAGAAAAAAAAACTATTCACTTAAGCAAATTTTGAAAAAATCTTTTCAGCATATCAAAAACAAGCAAGATAAAGGCAGAATTAGTTTGTACGTTCTTTTCCGTTCTGAATCAGCTGTTTCGTTTGTGTTTAATATAAACTATATGTACATGGTTAGTTTTCACTTTTACGTTCTGTTCTGTTACGGACTAATCTGTTGAAAATAGAATCCAACGTTAAATGACGGCCAGATATGTGTATGTTTTACTTTTTTCAGGTATGGAAACATTAATTTTTTATTCAAATGTATATAATTTATTTTTGTCAAAAGCTAAAAAAAATTTGATTCAATTAAAGATTTTTAAAAGTTAATACATTTTTATCAATTAAACAACTATGAATTATCAAAAGAATATTATTTTAGCAAGGAAAAAATTATATTTTGTATAAGAAGTGTGATAAACTCTGCAGATTGTGAGACAGAAGTGTGCTATTTGATCACCATTTCTGAATTATTAATGTGTTTCTTTTTTTGTTTTTTTCATACAAAATAGTATTTATGTATAGTATTTTATATTTCATTCCAATGTTTTTTTTATTTATGCCCTACTGTAAAAAACAGCTGAATATTTTCACGGAAAAAGTAATTGTAAAATATTTGATACAGAAATGAACGTCACAGAACGGCAACAGAAAGTAAAAACTAATGAGGCCTTAAATCTTACGATCTGGCAGCACCTTTTAAACGTGCCATAAACGCATTTAACGGAGATTTTTTTGAAATAAGACTCCCGCCTTTAGATATTCATTACAATTTGTTAAGAAGTGATCTCAAACTTGGTAAGCCCATATCTCGAAAACTATGCGAGTCCCTCAATTTCAACATTCATATTTTCTAATTATTTTGAACTCTCTATCACACCACATACTTTTTATTTAATTTGGTGCAACACGCAAAACTAGATTTAAGCTCAAACTATTTCTGAGGAATTTTCAATTGTCCATTACTATTGTGTTGGATTAATTTAATATTTGCGAAAAAAAAAATATTAACGTCTTGGCCAGCAACTGTCCATAACTTGCACCTACGATATTTCTAACCGACCTTAAGTAGAACACAATTCAGATGCCGATTGAAGATTGACAGTCCCATATAAAATTTTCAAACAGACATGTATGTACGTACATACTTTACGTAAGTGCATAATTTGTAATATGCAACTTGCTGGGAAGGAAAAAATGTAAAACAAGCCAAGATGAATAATAAAGCACAATCATTTGTTCAGTTAACTCACCTATTGCTGATTAAGTTTTTTTTAATTTTCAATGAATTATCCCATCACTTTGCTGTTCAAGTAATTTAATTTACTGACTTGCAATCCCATGCAGGCATGCAAATGCTCTTACACACGTATTCACTAATTCAAGCAAATCAATTGCCCCAAATGTTGATGCACTTTACAACTTTTGCACATACATACATATGCAACAAGTATGAGCGCCAAAGAATCTGTAACAAAACTCATCTTGTTTTTGTTCTGATGTTTTATGGCTTTAAAAAACCAAATTATTCTCATATGCGTTTATTTAGTCTAAACATCCAAAAATAAAATTCAGATTTAAATGTTTTTACAAAAAGACATTTTCACCCACTGTATAATTAACAAGCTGTTCAGAAATCTCACAATATTGTGTTAATTATATGAGAATCATAACTATTTTCTATATATTGGACAAACGCGAGAACTAAAACTTTAAACCAAAAAAGGAAATCTTTTTAAAAGTTGTAATTTATTGGCAAAAAATCTATTTCGAACTTTACTTAGCTAAGATTCTTCGCTTAAAATGCCTTTTACACAGTTAATAAAAAAAACTACCGTTTTTTTGCAACAGTCCTCTGTTAACAGTATTCTGTTAAAGAGCAATAAGCACGGCCATATTCAAAACGCAAATAAAACCACTAACCAACACTATAGGTACCACCACATTCATTGAATGATTGTAGAAGAAGAGGCATTTACGACATTTCACTAGAGTTGCCAGTATCATAATTCAGTACAAGAAATAATGCTTGTTTATTTTTTGGATATATACATTTTTCAAAAGTTTCTTATACAATTAAAAACTTGCAGCGGCCATAGCTTTTATGTGTTTAAAATTAAATTGTGAATACAATTGTGAAAATGACAAAACTTTATAGTTTTTAGCCATACCATCAAACTCCATTCGGAAACTGAATTGATTCCGTATTTTGATTCTTTTAAAAACTAAAGTTATCGGAATGAAAATTGATTCCGAAAAACTTTTTAGTTTTTCACTTTCTGAAGCACTAGAAATCGGTTTCAACTCTGGCTCTCCACGGCTCTTACCAAAATAATTGCAACTTTACAGGAGAAACAGAAACTGTATGTACAGCATTTAACTTTTTTATATAATTGTTTGCAAGCTATTTTATTAAATCTTAGAGACGTGGTGTTTTTGTGTGAAAAGTATTAGAATCACTAGAAAAAAACTCCATTTTTGGAAAAGTTAGTATTAGTGTCGTTTTGTGCGAGGCCAGTGATATATTTTCCTATGAATGCTAAAAGTTTGTTAGAACAGATAAAGTTGTTAAATTTAACTCATGGCACTCACAATAATTTTAATTTTACTGCTGATGAGGCACATAAATTTTTAAACGAAATATTACTAAATTTTGTTGAGATTTATATGTTAAAATCAAGATCTAAAACTGGAGCAATTTGTTTAATATATGTACATTGAAATAATTGTTGAAACATTTGTGTTGACATATTAATACGGCTATTTATGGTACTTTCAAGTCCACTAATTCCGCTTTTACTTTTAGACAGACGATGGACGAAACCTTTTACATTTAAGTAATTGATTAAGAGATAGAAACTTTTTGATTCTCCTTTTTTTCTTTTTTCTTTAAAATCCCAAACTTATGTTGCGCTATTTTTTGATAATTTCTGGAAGACGGCAACCCTGCTACTACTTTATGCCTTTTTGGATGTTGTGTATAATTTTCACTACAAACGTTTCTTCGTTCTAAACTTTAATTTAATTTTAATAAAAAGTGAAATATGTCATCACATTCTTTTCCTAAAATTGATCAAAAAGAATATTTAAAAAAATATCTATCCGGCGATAAAACGAAGAAAAAGAAGAAAGACAAAAAACACAAGAAAGCTTCCAAAGATACGGTAAAAGTAAAAATAATTGACGATGATTTGAATCATTTGGACACTGATCCACAAATTGATGAAGAATTATTGTTGACAGGAGAAGATGCTCCGCAAATAGTAGGAGAATATATTGAAGAACTCCCTGCCGACCAAAAAGTGCCCAAATGGAAAAGCATAGTCATAAAAGATGAATCTGAAGAAGATGAAAGCCGCCCAACAAGAAGCAAAGAGGAGGACTTATGGGGTCGTAAAACAAGCGATGTAAGAATAAAACAGGAATTTTCTACAGGCGAAAAACATTCAAATAGAACACCAGATATATCACCTACCAGAAAAACATCTACTCAAAATAGAAATTCAAATGACGCGGTATATCTTAAATCTAAAATTAAAACAGAACCATTATCGCCGCTGCATAAAAATCCTTCGAAGAAAGTACAAAATAATGCATCTTCAAGAAAAAAGCGAAATTCAGATCAATCGCCACCAAGAAGAAAACAAAACAGTTCATCTCGAGACAATTCACCTGATCCAAACGGAAGAAATCTTGCTGTACACGCGACGGAGGCCAGTAAGAAAAGAAATTCAACACGATTCGAAAACTCTCAAACGCCTGACAATTCTCCACCACGTCGCAGAAAAAATTCCAGCCGTTCTCCAAAAACGAAGAGACATGATAATAGATCTCCCGATATTTCGCCACCCCGTCGCAAAAGAAATGTGCATCAGTCGCCTACACGAAAAGGGCAAAGTTCGTCATCAGATAATTCACCAGTCCGTCGCAGAAAAAGTTCCGATCAATCACCACCTAGAAAATATAAAAGTTCTGTGAGTGAATTTCCTTCGGAGGCACGGCATACTAAGCACTCTGCTCAGTCAACATCAAAAGGCAGAAATACTGAACAATCATCATCTCGGCGTGGGCTTGAACAATACTCTCAAAATCGCCATAGGAGGGACTCGGATCAGTCACCTCCACGAAGAAGAAGACATTCGTCTGATATTTCTCCACCGCGAAAAAGTAAAAGAACGAAAACACCGGATAACTCACCTCCAAGAAAAAATAGGAATGCTTCTGACTCATCACCACCTCGTAGAAGACGTAATTCCGATCAATCTCCTCCGCGTCGGAAAAGAAAATCGTATGCTAATGAACGCGTAAAGTTAGAAAAACGAACACCAGATTTATCACCTCAACCAGCGAGACAATCAAGGTGGGAAAAACAAGAGTCCGAAAGGAGCCCATCTCCGCCACCCACACATAAACCAAAACCAGGAAGAACTTTAGAAGGTAAAAAAGCTGGCCTACAAAGTGCCCAGGCTCTACAAAAAGAAACAAAAGAAAGGCGTAAAAATGAAGACTTACTATTTGAAACAATGTCCTCAGACATTTCGGGTCGAAATGCCGAGGTAAAGGCTCGTTCAACCGGTCGCAAAGGACGACGAGCCAGAGAAGCGGCTGATGAAGATCCCGAAGAACGACGCCGCAAAGAAGAGTACGAAGAAAAGAAAAAACAGCAATACGATCGTTGGGGCAAAGGTCTCAAACAAATAGAGGATCATAAAAATCGTATCATACAACAGGAATACGAAGGCAGTAAACCTTTGGCACGATACGCCGACGACGAAGACTTGGAACGGCATCTAAGGGAACAGGAAAGAGCAGAAGATCCTATGCTGGAGTATATGCGTCAAAAACGCAAAGAAAAAGATAGAAAATCCGGTAAGCCTGAAATTCCCCGCTATGAAGGTTCATATCCAGAAAATCGTTTTGGCATACGCCCTGGCTATCGCTGGGATGGTGTTGATCGTTCAAATGGCTATGAAAAGAAATATTTTGCTGTGCAGAATGAAAAGCAAGCGCGACAGGATGAAGCCTATAAGTATAGTGTAGAAGATATGTAAAGATTTCACTTTTATATTCTTTTAAGTTTAAAAATATGAATGAATGTATGTTGGTAAATTATTAGTTATTAAAAAATAAGATATGTTCTGAGGAATTTGCTATTTTAAAATGCACATTAGTACTTATGTACAATTTTATAAAATATTTTTTCAAAAATTATATAATTTTCATTCGTAAAATATGTTCGAAAGTGACGTTTTTAGTAGTAAAATAAAAAAGAAATTTACTTCGTGCTGATGTATGTATATATCTTTTTTATCTGTAAAGGTACATTCTCAAGTTATGATGCTTTGTAATGTTGTTATTTTGGCCATGAAGGCTTTATATTACTGTACAAAATGAAATAAATAAAAAATCAAAAATATTTAGTTACATTTTGAACAATTTGTGTAATAGGTCATGTAATGTAATAGTAATGGTGAGGGGAATAACATAATAGCAAAAATTGAACATATATGGCTTTATCCATGAGGAGTGTTGGGTCTTAATAAACACAACACAATTTTTAAGCTTATTTCAAAACTGAAAATTAAGCTGGTGGCCTTGGCAGCCAGTGCTTCTCTCTTTATTATAATTATAGCTATACAATTTTAATATTAAGCAAATAAATAAATAATTAAAAAAAAGGTTTCTTATGAATTCGACCGATTAGTCTTAAGATAATATACTGTAAAATATTGTAATATTTAATATCAACTTAGATGTATAAATATTGTAGTTCTGCCAACTAGGCCAGTAAAGGGCTTGCGGCTTATATATATATAAATAAATAAATAAAATATTTAGTTACATTTTGAACAATTTGTGTAATAGGTTACATATGGGGCCAGTTGTATAAGAAATCACAAAAAGGAGAGAAAATTGCAAGGTCTGAAGCAAGATGTAGGTATTTATGCAATTTAATCATGAAATACATCAAAAGGGGGAAACAAATGAAATGTTATGGTTTTTACGGATGTTAGCTTAGAATGGATTTCTCCGTAACTATATAATAGAAAGCAAATGGTGTGTTTAAAAGCGCTTTCAAGACGTATTAATGTTTTGTCAGGTGTGCCACACCTACTGTTACAGGTGTACCATAGCTACTACGAAACAGCGCTAGTTGTCCCACAGCTAAAGATTTGATTATTATTTTTCTTGTCTTCTTCAATTAAAAATTATTGATCACAGCAAATTTGTATTGTAAAAAAAAAAACACTTCTTAAGAAAAACTTGAACTAACACCCGATGAACAAAAACTAAAAATCTAATATAAAAAATTATATAAAATTCAACAAAAATATAAATTTATTGAATTTTTGATGAACTTTTTATAATTTTTTAAAATAAATTTTTGGTTTGTACAACGGGTTATAGTTCAGGTTTTTTTCTTTCTTAAGTTTTTTTTTTTTCTTAAGAAGGATTTTTTACAATACAAATCTGCTGTGATCAATAATTTTGATTGAAGAAGACAAGAAAAATAATAATCAAATCTTTAGCTGGGGGACAACTAGCTGTTTCGTAGTCGCTACACTACTCATCAGCACCCACTGGGATTTGAACTCGGGACATGACGTATCATGATCTACTGCTTTAACCACTAAGCCACCGAGCATTTAATTATTTTCTATCTGTATTCATCTCATATTGAATCACATATGCATTTTGTTAATTGCCCACAATCCAAAATATGGGATCCCATTTACCAAAAGTACTCTAACGCGGTGCAAAAGCAATTCCTGATTTTTTTGTCTTCGTAGTTTAAACTTTAATCCAACTAATCTATCACCTTTACTAATAAGACTTTTTCTTTCTGCCAACTCCAAAAAGACTTAGAACTCTGCTATTTTGTTGTAGGACAACCACATAGCATTTAATGTCTCTCAATGACATTCGCGTCATTTGGTCCCACTGGGAATAAATTTGTTTAGAGGCAATTATACCAATGCTGATCCCTTTAAGGCGCTAAAGTTGTGTTATGAATATGATTTTTATTTACAAAATAAATTACATATGTATATAATAATAATGAATAAATAAAATTTATAAAAAAAATCTATTTAAACTCGCAATTTCTATTTATCCTAAGTTCGGCATGACGGAGACCACATGCTCAAGATGTTATTAACCACAGAATACATTATTAACAGTGAACGTCGCCACAAACTACAGGGTGGCCCAGAAAGACCGAAGTGGTGTGAATTGCTTATAACTTTTTATTTAAGAGATATTTTTTTAATTTTTTTTTTTTTTTTAAATACATTAAATTTATGGGGAATATTTTTGGATTAGTTATTAAAAATGATATCCCGCAAGTGGTGGCCATATTCTGCTTCGCACAAATGTGCTCTTTCCAACACATTTTCCATGACCTTTCGCAAAACTTCCGGTGGTATGTTGTTAATTTCTTCTCGAATATTGGTTTTTAACTCCTCAATAGTCCTAGGCTTATTAACATAAACTTCTCCTTTTAAATAGCCCCAAAGAAAACAGTCTGGAGCGGTTAAATCCGGGGAACGCGGAGGCCAATTAAAATTGCTGTTACGACAAATTATTCTTTCACCAAAGATGTCGCGTAAAAGAGTCATTGTGGCCCTCGCAGTGTGCGCTGTGGCTCCATCCTGTTGGAACCATATTTGCGGATGGTTTTCCACGGCTGGCCTTACAAAATTTTGCAACATGGCCCGATATCGATCACCATTGACGGAAATGGCGACACCTTGTTCATTTTCAAAAAAAAATGGGCCAATGATCCTTTCTGAAGAAACACCGCACCAAATGGTACACTTAACTGGGTGCAATTGTCGTTGATGAAGTACTCTCGGGTTTTCCGTAGCCCATATCCTACAGTTTTGCTTGTTAACGAACCCATTTAATTGAAAATGGGCTCCGTCACTCATTATTAAGTTATGAATAAAATTTGGATTCTCTTGTGCTTTTTGCTGGAAATAAATTGCATAGTCAAGTCGTTGCTGGTAATCTGTTGGTTTCAATTCTTGGACAAGTTGAATTTTGTATGGAAACAATCCTATGGTGTGCAAAATTCGCTGCAGCGACGTCCTTGAGAGGCCCAGTTGTGACGAACGTCTCCTGGTTGATGTTTCTGGATCCTCCCGAATACTCTCCTGTACCACTTGAATATTGTCAGCCGTGTGGACAGTTCGGTGTCTGCCGGGACCAGGAAGGTTCCTTACTGCTCCTTGTTCTCGAAAATTTGCAACCAGACGGTTTATTGTTGACTGAGAGGGTGCAACCCGCACATTAAATTGACGACGGTATGCACGCTGAGTCAACACAATGGACCGTTGATTTGAAAAGTAAATTTCAACAATTTGGGCACGTTGTTCAATTGTGTATTGCTCCATTATAAATTATCCAAGTCTTCTTTACAAAATACTGAAAAGAAAAGAAAAAAAAAATTATAATAAAAAAGTTATAAGGAATTCACACCACTTCGGTCTTTCTGGGCCACCCAGTACTTAGAATTTAACCGTCAATTTAAAATAAAATGTTAAAAAATATGAATAGTTGAAGGCAAAAAAAACTCGAACTTGACGACACAAAGCTTTTGAGTGTGAACGTATTTAAATGCAAGTTCAAACAGAAATTAAAGCAGAATTGATCAAGAAAACCTGATGTCTGTAAACTGCGACATTTCATTTCAAATATTTATATTAAACCAAAAATATATGCAAAATACTTTAAAAATCCAAGCGTGACAACTTTTGTCCGTTTAAAATTCAAATTAAAAAAAAAATATATATAATGGCTACCCAGTGCTAGATAAGTTGACACAAAAATACGAGTTTTTTAAGCACCCAGTGTTGGAAAGGCAAACAGTACGTGAATAGTTTTGGATTATGGAAAAAGCTTTTATTATTATTCATGTGAAATCAGATAATTTATTTTGATACACAATAGTATATATTATTGTATTGTAACAAAAAATCACTGTATTTCATGCTTTCTTCTGATTTCGCAGAATCATTTCGCATATAACATCCCTGTGCTTTTGCAAGAAGTGTAATGAATATGCAAAAAGAAACAAAAACAAGAAAGAATAAAATAAATGGGCTACCAATATTTCTTAAAATATGAAAATGTAGGTATTTGTTGAAATACAAAAGTCTACATATACAGCGTTTTCACAACGGAAAGTTTACGCTGCAATTTTGTTTTTGGCAAAAAAAAAAAAAAAACTTCTCCAGGAAAATAATTGTTACATTTCCACAATTTTTATATGTTAAATTCAATTTTAGGTGTAGATATGCTAAATCTTATTTCGTATATGTGTGTATGTTAAATATTTTATCATATTATATGTTTTCCTGCCACAAAAATTTTTTCGAGTTTTAAAAAAAATTGTAACAATTATTTTCCTGAAGAAGTTTTCCAACGGAAAACGAAATATTGAATAAATTTATTTAAACATTTTTATAAAAAAAAAACGACCTCAAATATTGCAATTGATTTAAGACAAGAAAATTATTTAAAAAAGGTTAATAAATTAGGATCAACACAAATTTACAAGAAAAGAAACACTTTTAATTATTAAAGTCTTAGATTATAGAGCTTGGAAAAGTGAAACTGGCCAACCGGATTGGGGCGGATTCTGCATCATACTTTACTCTCAAGCTACAATACATAATTTAAAAAATTGTTACCAATAAACAACTTTTTTTTCAAGTTTCTTTTAATTATTTTATTGACATCTGAAACAGATAAAAATGTAAAAAAAAGTTATTAGTAGCGCTGTCAATCTCATCCTGTGTTCATCTTGCATCATACCATACTTGTGAGTTTATTATGACTAACACAATAAAAAAACCTAGTGTAAACAAACAGTTTGATATGTTGTCATGTCGCTTTTAAAAGACAAATTAACTGCAAAAACCGTTTGGCAAATTCACCCTTACCGTTTGCAAGATATAAATTGTTTTATATATCGTTATAGCCTCTATTTCTTGAGATTATGTCACTATAACTTTTGTTTTCTTAAATTCTACAAAGAATGTAAACTTTTATATTATTCTAAAACATTAAAAAAATTATAAATAGCTTATTTTCTATGTTTCCCAGCTATCTATATGTCGACATTTCATAGGAACTACCCTAATCATCAGTGACTAGGGTAGTTCCTATGAAATGTCGACATATAGATAGCTGGGAAACATAGAAAACAAGCTATTTAAAATTTTTTTACTGGTATAAATGTTAGAAGCTTAAATAGCGAATAAAAAACTTAATTGTTTGAATTCTAAAACATTCTTTTTATTTACCACTTCACTCTACAAAATTTGAATTGGAATGACAATACAAACATGCTTCATATATTTGTACAAACAAGCAAAGACTCTCATAAAAAACGCAAATGTTTGCACATATCTAAAATTTTGATATGGTTAGCAAGTGTAATTTATGTGCCCTTTTGTAATTATTTGTATCATTAACATTATTTCTACATGTAAAAGAATTCTCTAAGGTATTATATTACATATCGATGGCTTAATATAAAGAGAGTATATTTTGTTTTTTATAAAACTGCGTTTTAATTATTTTTCGTAGTGTGGCTCATAAAACATGTAAAAATGAAAAAAAAATTGAATGCATTGGTTGCTTTGATCTGAAATTACGATATTTTGTCTGTCTTATTTTCAAGATTTTTTGAATTTTGTTCAGTGTTTCGGGCTTCTGCTAAGCATTAAAAATCTAGATATTCCTTTTTAACATGAAGCCATTGTAAGTACCCTTTGTTAAAGGCCCTGATTCACTATCCTACACGATCGTACGAATCAAGCACAGGAAAAAATCGTTTCAAAATGGCGTTGTAGGCCACACTATTACACAAGTATGATTGAAATAATTTAAATACACAATAAAACAATTAAAAACTCTTATTAATATAATAATTTTACATTACTAAAATTCTTTTCTTGAGGCACCAACAATATTCTTATATTTTTCACAATATATATCACACTGATCGCACAGAAACCATGTTTTGAAAAGTTTCATAAAATTTTTCAAATCGCACGATTTGTCAAAAAGTCTGTTGCACGATTGCATTTTTAGTACTTTTTCCGCACACATGCTTTATTTTGTAGATCGCACGATCGTGTATGATAGCGTAACATGGCCTTAAGGGCACTTCAGACTATCACACTTTGTATTAATACTTTTCAAAAATTCAAATAAAACGTGCAAATATGATAGTGTGAATGTAAAGCGTTATGAAAATGAGAAATAATACGGTAAGAGATTTGATATCCCATAATACTTCACCATTTTTAGAAATTTGTTTAAACAATGAGATTTTTCATTGGATCAGGGTTGCATTTTTTACAAAAGCAAATAATAAAAATACTAAAACCAGACGTTAAGCAAATTGGCTGTTAATTTTCAAATATATTTCTTATTTAACTTTAGGTGTGATGGTGTGCAACAGTGATTATCAAAAATCTTGTTTCTGGTTGATTAACTCATACACTTAAATTTGTAATCAACAAAAATCAGGCAACAACGTTCAACGCTCAGTAAAATCAGCTCGTCTTGTAAATATTTTAAATTTGTAATTCGAAAAAACCAAGCATCAAAGTTCAACGTTGAGTGAAATCAACTCGCCTTGTAAACAATCAGAACTTGTAATCAACAAAAATCTAGCAACAAAGTTCAATGTTGAGTAAAACCATCTCGCCTTGTAAATATTGCTCGTTCGTTTTAGTACTGAATAAAATCGGCTAAGTGTTAGATGTTGCTTCGATTGTGTGTTGTATAAACAAATTTGAAACATATTTACATACATATTTTGTTTTTAGTTTAAAGGGCAAAGTTCATTTAAAAGCACAGTGAAACAAGTGTAGTTGTTTTTATATGTATACCATTGTGTTTTTTACATTGTTGTTCAAAAATAAATACATATATACATATGCACATTTGTTTTTTTTTTTCAAGAAAACCTTTTGTTTCTATGTATGTGCATTTTACTTTGATTTTTTCAATAGAAGCATACAGAAAAACTGTTGAATATCATCAACATCACTGCATTGATTTTCGTTAATTGTTTTTTCTTCCAAAACAAAAATTCAAACACAAGAAATTAATGCCGAACTATATGCGCATTCATTTATATTCAAGCACGAACCTTAACGATGATTTCACTCACATAACGAAGTTGTCGCTCATTGTGTTTACTGATTAAAAATCAACTGGGCATTTGTGCGGCTGAATACAAAATCATATTTGAACGAAATGAAATAGTTTTCATGCTGTTGAGCTAGTATGATTTTTTTGCAATCACTAAAAGTTGTTCTCTGGGGATAAATTCCGCAACGATGAATTTTGAAATGTTCACCAATTTCAGTGTTCACTTTTGGTTTTTGAGCCCGCAATGGTGAAAATGAATAATTTTGACATTTAAAGTGTACACTTAATAATAATTTTTTCACTCAAAAATCTTCGGTGAATTTTAGTTTTTTGTAAAATATTTTAAACTTGAAAAAAATAAACAAAAGGATTATGTATGTATATTAAAATTATCTATTCAACAATTTGTGTGACAGAGTTAAGTTGACAAATCAGCATATCATTCAGCCGGAAGAAATACATTCAGCGCAATTAAATTCATTGTTTTTACGGAATCGCTTTTTAATGAAAAGTGAACACTGTGTCCGCCAGTGAATTTTATTTTGAGTGTTCACTGGTAAAAAAAATTCATAGTTGCGGAATCTGGCCCCTGAAGCAAAATGTAATGGTACGTTACAGCTCGACCACACAGGCAATCTGATGTGTCTTAATACTAGCAATAACGCCGGCAGAATTACGTCATCAAATTGCTAATGTTCAACGCTGTACTTTTAGTTGGCGAACATGTAAATCTCTTAAAACATAATTTAAGATATTTTGGCGAAGAAGGTTGCGCATGTTTTAATTAATTGTAATTGTTTTATTTTTTTTTTTTATTCTTTTAAAAATGAGTGCTTTAAATGCATCAATCTCCGAGCACTTCATTTCTTTTTTTATGAACTCAAAAATGTAAATAATTAAATTTTTTCTGTTGATAAAATCACTTTCTATAATCATTTGTACATTTGTTTATATATTGAAACGTATGTTTGTATGTATGTTCATAAACATCACTCAATTTTGACAGCTTATGTTCAAAGATAATTGCTCAGCAATATCTTCTAGCAATAATTGCTGAACATGTGTTTGAATACATATTCGTGCGGTCCACACGCAAATATCTTGTGTCGGCAATCGATTTTGGCAGTTGCCACGGCAATAATTGCCTATCAGATTGCCCGTGTGGACGGGTAGTTAGATCAAAATCTTAAGACTTGAATGATAGTCTAAAACGTCCTGTAGCAATAGTAGCAATATTTTAATTTCCTAATATTTAAAAGCATATGTATTCGCATGATTTTGTGACTTGGCAGCTCTGATAAAATTGTTTTATTTTGTTTCCTCTGTTTTTTGTTTTTTTCTTCGTGTCATCCCTGTACAATAAATATGTGTTAATGAAAGCATGTTTATGTGAAAACTTTTTATATTTAAATCAAAAATAAACTTACGGTGTTCAATACCTATAAGGAAACATATATTTTATATTTATAAAGTGCCTTATGAGCAAGAAAAGTGCTAACATTTGAAAGTATTCAGAGAATTATAACAACGGAATATTTATATATGTATATTTAACAAACGGCCGCGTAAACTGGTAAGCCATTAAATGAAATATTTGATCTACTTTTTGTTTGAAATGTGCTTTATCATTTGCTATATACTATATACATTTAAAATTATACTCTTTGTATAATGAAGTAAATAAATTCATAAACAAAAGTTTTTTCTTGAACTTGCACTTGAATATTAGTTCATAACATACAAGGGCATTTCTTTCAAGCACACATATGGATGTGTGTCACAACAACACGAAAAGCTCCAAAAATCAACAAGAATGGCAGCCGCATTAAAAAAACGAACAACAACAAAAGCTATCAAATCAAAACAATACACAGTCACCCAACAAACATGCGGGCTTTATGTTCAATGAGTAAACGCCCTTATGAGTTTTTCATCAAATTAGTTTTACAGCCAGTTTACCAATCTCGACAGCCTGCTTGCGTTCGCAATCTAAGCGAAAGAAAACTGATTTGGGTTCGTCTAACTTTTTTCTATGCGAACGATGTGTCAAAACTCAATGAAAATACATAAGAATATGCGAACGAATAGTAGTGAGATAGACAAACCCAAATTGATTCGAATGTGAGTGACTGGCTTTCTTTCGCATTCATTTTCTTTCGAAATTGGTAAACTGGCTGTTAGATTTTTAAATTATTCTATTTTGAAGTTTTCACAACAAAAATGGCGCCGAAAACTCAAATACAGTGCTGGACAAATCAATGAAAACTTGAAAAAATCCTTACTCTGCAGTTAGAAGTCGAAAATTACAAATTTTTCTGGAATAAAACTAATAAATCAGTCGTAAAGCAGCTCTGGGCTGAAGAACAGCACTCGCGTTGTCGTAATTATCTCTGAAGAGGGGGCAGGCGCCTTGGACATATGGTCGCCGCCCATGCTGTGCACCCTATACTTTGCAAATTTACGTTGCAACTGTATAGTTACATAGATAGAAAACTAATAAATATTATACAATTTTATTCTACTGACTCTTTTTTTATATATTAACAGAAAATAACATAAAATAATACATTTTAAGAATTATAGAGCAAAAGTTACGAGTGCTCAAGTTTTTATTATTGGCATAACAATGGAAACTTTTACTTTTCTGCCTGAAATATGACTAAATGTCGGGGCACATAGAATCCGTCGTACGTTAGCCGTCTCCTTTTTTAACTGATATAAACGTACCTACACTAAGTTGGCGCAATCGGTACTTTGTTGATGGATATAAACTTAACTGTTTTCTTTTTATTTTAATTTGATTAAAATCTTTTGATTCATTTTTCAGACAAAGCCCAGAAAATAGAACACAATTCGTTTTTAATTTGCTTTATTTTTGTACGACAAAATAAATCAAAATTTACAAAAAATATAAACTGATAGTATTCAACGTACGCTAAAACTTAAAAGTTGCTCAACTTTAATAATCCTTCTTAAGAAAAAATTAAGAAAAGAAAAACTTGAACTAAAAACCTGTTGTACATATGTACAAACCAAACAATTTTTAATTTAAAAAATTATAAAAGTTCAACAAAAATTTAACAAATTAATATTTAATAATTTGCGTTGAAGGAAAAGTACGGAATGTAACAAAGCTCATAAGACTACATGTATTTTAAATTAGTTGCTAGTTTAAAAAGGGCAATGTACATATAACGTACGACGGTTTCTCTCTGCCCGGGCCTAAAGTGGATTAATAAGAAAACGAAGCAAATGCAAAGAATTTAACCGTTATATTATAAAATATTTAACTATCTTCTTTATTAAATATTTTAAACATAAGAATCTTGAATAAGCAATTAGTGAAAATGGTTAGAGTTAAAATAAGCGATGATTTAAAATCAAATAATAATAAATGATTTTAATGCTGGATAAATATTCAACGAATAAATCAGCTGTTTCAAAGATAGTCAAGAAATTTCGTGAAAAGGATACCGTTAAAACTCCGCATGTAAAAAATATTATGGTCTGGGGGAATTTTTTAGGACAGGGAATGATTCCAATTCATTATAAAGGATACATAAACTCGTGTTGGTTACAGATCTATTTTAAACGACATTATGTATCCATATGTACACGAGAATATGCCACTACTTTGGAGGTTACAGCATGACAATGATCAAAAACACATCTGTAGGTTTGTAGCTGACTGGTTACAATCCAATGAGATGCATGTTTTGAAGTGGCCTGCTTAGTCACCTTACACTGTCACCTGATACTCATATTTGAAACATTTTCATTCATTCTGAAATGTTTAGCAAGCAGAAAGATGAAAGAAAAGAATGAATTAATTCTCTTAAACTTTCTGAAAGAGAATGAACGATTTTGCCCAACACTATTGTGTATTCGCTTACGGCTTGCCAAAATTGGATTTACAGATTGTAAAGCCTTGACGCCGTGCCTTTTCTGTTAGTTTCATTCATTTTGTATGTGCTTGAGGATGCTTGACAGATAAAATAGGTTGCGCTTTTAAACTTCAAAATCTGACTTTACTGTTTTTACTTTTTTTTACATATTGTTTGTGTGGCAAAACTTTTTAAAATCATGCATCCGAACCAGCGGCATTTCAGCAAGACGTTAAAACGTGTTTATTTTCTTATAAAATACACACACATATACATATATTCTTTAATAATTTATGCATTAAATGTAGCACGAATATAATGAACACATTTTTTCGCTTCTGCTGTCGATATCATACTTGTGTGTTTGTCTGTCTTTTTGAATTATTGCCGTTAAACATTTTTGATGCAGTCAAGTTAAATGCACACAAGCACTCGTTTAAAATCGTTGTTTTTGTTTGTTCAGTAGAATTTGTTGTTCTAATAAACAACAAACCTGTTTGCTGATAATTTGGCGCGATTTTTTTGTTTTTTTTTTTTGTTATTCATTGTTGTTATTTTATACTTTCGAAGTTAAGGAGAAGGTGTTTTGCAAAGAAATTTGAAAAGAATTACGGTATTCAAAGGGTTGTAATAAAGTCATAAGTCTTAAAATATTAGTTTGAAAAAATATGAATACTGTGAGCATTCCGACACAAATTATTTTAAATCTGAGTCAGCTGAGATGTTTACGGTTTAGTTATGGCAAACTCCGATTAAAAACTCTTATTACGAGTTCTTTTTGACTTTTTTGTTCGAAGAATAATATAAAATATTATGACATGAGACATCGTGTATACAATTTTATATACCTACATATGTAATAATCACTCTACGGCATGAGTTTCGAGATTTGGAAACATACAAACAAGCATACATACAAGTGAAGCATACAAGTAAGTTTTATCATGCGTCTGCCCGACTTTAAATGTGAGCTACTACACATATGTAGCTGCGAACGTAAGCGAACGTATTTGCTTTGATCGCGAATAACTAAATCATACTGGAATAAGTAGAACGTAATAAGTGGAAGTGAAGTGTTCTTCACTAGAATCAAGTTCTTTTGCAATGTCGGGGACGTGGCGTTAATTGGTGATGAAATAATATGTACTGGATAATTAACAGTCAAATCAACTGCAAATAATTCCGGTATCATCAATTCAATTATAATAACAGTTAAGGTAGAACGTATACAAATACTACATCTTCCTTTCTCCTCCCAACATAATTTCCTAGTTCCCGCAAACTCAGCTCTGCTCCAAGAAAAATAACAGGAAAGAAAACAATCTGAGTTGGTTAAATCCGATGAACACGAAGGCCAATTGGAATCGCTTGTACGTGAAATAATTTGTTCACCAAAGATTTGGTTTGATAGTCCCATTGTATCTCTTGCAGTGCGCGCTGTGGCTCCATCCTGTTGTAACCATACTTGTAGATGGTTTTGCACGGCTTGTCTTAAAAATATTTCAAAATTGTTCAATATCGAACATCAGTGATTGCAGCATGTTCATTTTCAAAGAATATGCGCTCGTTATCCCTTCGTACATTGTAAGTAATATATGTGTGGACCAGTTTTTCCACAGACGTTTATAGTACGTTGTGCGGTTTATGAGCTAATCCACCACGAAAGGATAAGCGCTGGACGATGAACGTTTATTATGTAAAAAGTCTCGGGTTTCGGGAACGGAATCGCTGATCTCCTCAGAGCAACAATATTCATTGCAAAGAGTGGTCCAACCAAAACGCACGAAAAGAAAAAGTGTTCAGAGAACTATCTTAATTTTTTGTTATTATGGTACAAGGATCTATGAAAATTACTTATGTGTGAAACAAAATTTCGACCAAATGCTCGCCACGGCTTCGTCGGCATACCTCTATTGGATCTGGACCATATTTTCAATGACTCTTGAGATATAATTGAGGTTTATTGTTGTTAAAGTGTCGAATTATCTCAGCTTTTAGCTCTTGAATGAATTGATCATGGCTTGTTAATGAACACTCGATGGCTGATTTGGTAGAGCACTCGACCAACAGTCTCGAGGTCGCAGGTTCGATTCCTCCACAGACCTTGGGTGTTACTGCAGACAAGCAAAAAAAAAAACCAGCTTTGCATTTTTTGTGTTTGTTTATGTAAAAAAAAAAATATTCCCAAAGAAATAACTCCAAAGGTGTGAAATCATATGATCGTGGTGGACAATTCACAACGCCACGACGTGAGATCACACGGCCATTGAATTTCTCATGCAAAGGAACCATTGTTTCGTTGTCTATGTGGCAAGTGGCATCATCTTTTTATTAGGATAAATGTTTTTTCTAGTTCAATTATTAGTCATGGCAATAATTCAACAACTAAGCTAGAATAAAATTTATTGCCATTAGTGCTAATTTTTTGAGCGCAGCTGTATGTACAAGTCCTTATTGAGTAGAGTATAAAACTGTTGTTTAAATCTGTCGTTTTTAAAATATCACTTGGTACAATTTTAATGCAATTTCAAAATTCCGCAAATCTTTTTTTTAGTTCAATAAATTTTCCAACCCAAGCTAGTTTATATCCTGTAAAATTTGGCTGTTGCTTAGGGAAAATATATCTAATGTTGTGCAGCCCTTTTTTTTTGGCAACTCAACTCCATTTAAAAACTGTAGCACGTGGTCGTTTTGGACTATTTTCAGCTACTGCGCCAACAACCACCATAATAAATACCAAACTATTGCAAATACTTCTTTGCAGTGCTCGATTTCTTCTTATCCCTGACAATGGCATCAATTCGAGCACCACGTTTAACAGCAGGCTTTAACAAGCAACTTCAAATGTCTTAACAATCAGCAACAGTGAGATTTTTTTCTCATTTAAAATTCTTTTGTATTGCTATCTGCCGTATTGAAGGCGACTGCAGGAGCAAGTAACCCCAGTTTGTTGAGAGTTATTTTCTTTGGTTATTCTTAAGCGAAACGTCACCCAAATGTAATGAAAATTTAAAGAAACAACCATGAAAATAACTATAAACTAAATGCATAAATAAGAAAACAAATATTCTGCAGGGTTTTAAAAGAAAGCATTAACGAGTTACAATTGATTTTTCATTTACAATTTTCATATACAGAAAATTAAATTTTTGAACGAAAGTAGTTCTTGAATCTAAACAGTTTAATCAATTCCAAAACTTAAAACAAAAATCCCAAAAACGGATTTTTTTAATGTTTCTCATCTGACATATACAGCAATTATAATTGTTTTTCATGTAGACATTTTCAATTGAACTGTTGAAACAATTGATTTTTAATGACATTTCCTCATTAACGTAAGAAGAAAACGGGTTTGATAATTGTTTTATTAAAAAATTACAACGAATTAAAATTTCCCTGGAAATAAAATAAAAAATTTCCCTGGAAATAAAAATATCTCTTGAATTTTTCGTACTTATAGACAGTTTTCGGTATACCAATGTATGGTAATTAATTTTAAAAGGTTTTTAGTAAAAATATATTTTAAATTAAATTTTCCTTTAAAGGGAAATTTTTAACTAAAAAGCTTTTCCAGCATTTTAAATTTGTTTTTCGTATAATATTAAATAAAAAGTCGTTTGAAGCATGTTTTAATGAAAAATTAACATTGAGTACAAATTTCCCATAAAGGGAAATTTTCATATTGTATGATATTATTTTATTTTCATTTAGATTTTGTATAATTTCCCATAAAAAGGTTGTTTAAAAGGAATTTTAATTCAAGACTCGTAACCAGGAAAAAATTCCCAATCTGGACATTTTTTTAACACCGCCATAACAAAATAATAAAACATAGAACGTAGCCATAATAAAAATATTATTGTTTATTTTGTATTTATTGCTAACAATAAGGTAAAGCATGAACTTTCTCTTAAAAAATTTCATTTAATAAAAATTAAAAAAAACATGTTTTTTTTTATTAAAAATTTCATTTAATAAAAATTTGCTACAAAGGGAAATTTGCACATTGAAAGCTACAACTTAATTTTTAATAATTTCTTGTGTAGTTTTCGCTAAAAAATTTATTTAAACAGACTTTTCATCAAAAACTTATACAGTTGTGAAAAAGGTTTGCATCAGCACCTGCCTTGCGGCCTTATCTGATGATGGACCAGTTCCACAGAGTGAACTATTCACGATTCACCAGGGCGCCCCCGCGTGGCTGACTAGGCTTACACAGGTAGCAAATTATGCCATATGTTTGTAGCCATATGAACAACTTCTTGTTGAGGAGTTCGGGCCTTCTAATCCCTCCTGTATGCAATTTCCCAGCAATCAATGGAAGACAAAACTTAATGAGTGAAAAGCTTGTAAACACTACACTTTACGCTAAATACTACTGATGTAGATTTTACAATTGCTTTAATTTATTGCACTAAAGAGAAACAAGCCATTAAATATTTTTATTAAATACTCTACATAATATTAAGCTTATTACATTCATTTAAAAAAATTGCTTAAATTAGAAATTTCACGACGAACCATTTCAGGGAGAATTTTGCATTCTCTCAAATAGCTGTGATAACCTTCGTTGCTGTTTCAAACATTACAATGTACTTAACAACATTCAAGCAAGGAAACTTTCCTTGCTTGAATGTTGCGTTGCCAATCAAATATACGAGTAACGAGAACAACAACATGACATCGCAGTCACCATAAGGGAAGGTCCTTTCCTTCAAATATCCCTTTTTCCTTCAGAAAAAAAGTTATTCAACGAAATTATTGTAAACAGGGGTACAAACAAGTTATTCTTTGTTTTAATTTCAACTTAAATTGGGGTTGATTTCTATTTCTATCATCTAGTTACTACTCTTCATTGCCATCAAATTTGATGATAAACTATTTTGCTTGAGAACAATACTGCTGGCATGAAGGAAGAACCACTACTTACATCCCATCCCGGTAACTTTTTTTTTTTTTACTTACATACGACTAGTACATACTACATTCCTTTGGTTTTATCTGAAAGTCTTCATAATTGTGTGAGAATGCTTTTGTTTGCAGTCGCCAGCGAATAGTTAAAAGTTTTTATTATTTTTAATTTCAACTCTTGTGAAATAACTTTACATCATTTTCATGTTCCGAATTGAATGCTGTTTGCGCTGCCTGGTTTCTTCGTTCATTGTTGGTTGTGTGTATGAAAAAGTAAATCCCTCTTTTGTTTCGAGATCTCATTTGGCTTTGATATTTAAATCATTATTTTTGTTGTATTCTTATTACTTACTTGTGTATTGTTGTTATTTTTTTAATGTTATTTTTTTAAATGATTTTTTTTTTCCTCTTGAGTTGGTTTTTGTTCTGCTAACGAAGGGATGTGCTACCACAACCAACAATGAATGCTTTGGCTTTTACAGGGCGAAGAAGGATCGTTCGATCACCTTCTCGCTGAGGTGTGTAGTACAGTGTGTTATATATTTTTTTTTTTTGGCTTTTCTATAGGAAATTTAGGCTTTTTTCATTATTATATTTTTACATATGAATGATAATTGTTTTACAAGAAAAATCATAAAGCGGAAGGAACCAGAATGTACTGAGAAAAATAAGATTTCTTTTGCAAGAAATTTCTTCTTAAATAACTTAAATAGAAAATAGTTTATTATAAATGAAAAGCTTAAATTGGCAACACTGCCATCATCAGTTGAACAATAATTAACTGCAACTAACTAGCGTTTTCTAACTTCTGAAATTCCATAGCGGCCTTCAAAAGTTTGAAAACTTTGCAACAATCCATAACCAATCATCTATTGCTTGTTGTCGATGGCGGCTTTTATAATAAGCGCTTAGGTCTTTGCTAATAAAGTGGTTGCTTTTCCTACGATCACTTGTGATCTAGAAACTACAATGCTCATAGTGCTGCTGCAAATATGACATTATAAATAATTTTGGCTGTTCTGTTCTCAAACATTTACATACATACACTCATAGAAAACCTGTCATAACTATGATGTATTTTAACATCAATGCAATGCCAAATGTCATCATTTTTGACCCCATGACACTTGTCATAGCTGTGATGTCAACCATTACATCAGTTGCTCTAATTATCAACAGCGGCAATTATAACAAATATTTCATCAATGAAATGTCACACTGACATCATGGGGATGCTTTATCGGAATACGTTTGATGAGAGCATGTAATCAATGCAAGGAAACTCCAATACCCAGGAAATTACTAAATGATGTCAAAACATCATCAGTAGAGTGGCGCACTAACATCAGACCAACTATAAATTGGATTGATTTGGAAGTCAATTTCATAACGACATCATCAACATTAACCTCCGGTTATATTTTCTGATTTCAAAAATATTTCAAACACATAACTTTATATTCTACCATCTTAAAGAAATCAATGAAAATTAAAAATCTTCTGATAATACTTTTGATGACTTCCTGCCATCAATACAATGCCTGTGTGGCGTATTATCATATTTGAAGTGCGTGTATGCTGTGTATGAGGCAATATGATGACTAAATGTCATTAATATGATGCATTTTTTTTTTCTACTTCTTAAAAATTAATTTAAATTTAAAAATAATAATTTTAACAACCTAATTCCTTTTCAACAATAAATATAAAATATTATAACACTATGTAGGCTTTTTTTATAATCAATTTTGACAAATTAGATGTATTATACGTATTAATAAAATGTATCATTGAATTGATGTCACCACAGTTGTAGCATTGATGATACTCAATATATGACAAAATTGTCTGATGACTTTTGTTGTTGAGATTGATGTCAGTTGTCATTTTACTGATTACTATTTACATACTATTGATGTCACAATTCTGATAACTCGCCGCCATCAATATGAAGATGCTGTTTTCTATGAGTGGAGAAACGATGGAATTTTATGTTTCATAGTTTTCGATGCGAGAAACTTCTCATTAACCATACACCACCTTGTCCATTACATCAGTTATTGTACATTACCATACGTAATGAGGTCGACGAGTAGTGTTGGCTTCCAAAGCGTAAATTGTAGCTAGTTTATTCCTAAAAACCTCAGACTTTGCATAACCTCAAGGAAAATAGTCCAAAGATATAATAATCACATGATCTAGGTGGCCAATTTGGCGTAACAAAATGTAATATTCAGTGCTGCATGGCTCGTAATACCGTATTGTTGAAAGCAGCGGCTAGAATTTCAGGAAGCACAGAGTCCGTTAACATGCCAAAAACGACGACGAATGAATTTGACACGGGCCGGTTCAAGTGCGCTCTAAGTTCCTCGAATAACACGAAAAACATTTCTCAGAGAACGCTGTTTTTCATAATACAGCTTAACAATCTGGGTGTTGAGTCTTTCCATGATAACTGGCCAGAAGACACTGAAATAAAATTACTAAGCGGTTTGATATGAGTCATGCGTGATCTGTCAAAAACAGCCTATTGAAAGTCAAACCTCAAGATGAATGACCCTATATAACGTTGGTCTCATGCAGAAAGGCCCTAGCTCGCTTTTTCCCTAAATTGAGATTTTTTAGGGATTCTACTACGTTTCAAGATTTAATTAAATAATTTCATATATATCGCAATTGAACAAAAAAAGTTTCTTTTATATGTAGCTAGATATACAGTTTCCATTACGATTTTTCTTTGTGCTGTAAAATTGCAATTATGTTTGTTAAGGCCTTACTACATGCGACCCACGACAATCTGTTTTGCAAATAACTTTTGAAGAGGACGCTCATAATTTAAAAAATTTTTCTACTTTAGAGGTTTTATTTTAAATTTGAATTTGTATTGAAAATTGTTGCTAAAAAAAATATATATTTTTTAAAATTTGGCCTATAATTTTTATTAAATATTTTTGATAATAGAACTTATTCGCCAAAAAAAAAAAAAAAATGTTAAAATGGGTCAAAATCTGTTTTGTAATAAACAAACATACACAAATTACATATGTACTTATTTATGAGAATATCTCTTTCGACATATTCTTGTATATACATATGTAAGGCCAAAAAAATATTGGCCCTTATTATTATGGTTGGTGAATTAAAAACACGCCCACGACAGTTTTGTATTAGATTAGAAATCCGTCTGTTACATTAATTAATCTAATCTAATGTTAAACAGTTGTAGGCGTAGGGATTATTACAGCAATTTATTATATTATTCTAAGCCATTTATTTTAAATCAATTAACTGTAAAGCATTGAAATATATTTTTAAATTATATTTAATGCTTTACATTGACAAATTTTAAAAGTATTATCAATCTTGCAGACAGCTCAGTTTCTAAATATTCCCAGGCAAATTAATTATCTGGGAATTCGTTTCTCCCGAGAATAAAAAACATCCCATTATTCTAAACAGTCTGAGAGGGAGAGAGAGAGAGAAAGAATTGGAAATATGCAAAGTTATTTGCTAAGATTCTTTTGTTTTATATTGAATTTACAAATAAATTTTAAAAATATATCACAATCTTGCACATTTGAGGCTGAAAATTTCTCCAATTGCAAAAGTGACATTTTTGGGTGTATTTTGATAGTGTAAGGTAAAAATATACTCCACTATTTTGCCTCGATGGCTGATTTGGTAGAGTACTCGACCAACAGTCTCGAGGTCGTAGGTTCGATTCCTGCCACAGACCACAAGCAAAAAAGCTTCGCAGTTTTTGTGTTTGTTTAAAAAAAAAAAAAAAAAAAAAAAAAAATGCAATGATGCAGGACCATTCGCACAAGATTGTGAATAGGGCTAATGTGTTTGTTGCAAAAGAACTATTAAACAATATATAAAATGTTTATTAAAGTATTTTTTATAATGGGGTGTTTCTCTGTCATTGTCATGTATATAGCTTTCATTTACCTCATTGGTAGGTACTCTCTGAAGTCGGTTTTTGTATACGTACAAGGGTGGATTGATATACCTAAGTATATATAAGTATATACCTAGGTTAGCTTAGGTTGTACAGGCCGCCAGTTTCATGAAACCAGCTCACTTGGGTTCTTTTGGTCCGGTTATGTTGCCTGAGCGAGAAGTGCAGCCTATGAGACATACACTTCCCCCGGCGGAAGTATATACCTAAGTAGGAAAAGAATTTAATTTTTCAAAAAATGTTTATTGCTCAACATAATCTGGTTTTAGCTCAATACACCTAGTAAAACGATATTCCAACTTTTTTACACCATCTGAATAATACGATTTTGGGAACTCCTCAAAATACGCATTAGTTTCGGCAATTACTTATTCGTTTGAGATGAATCTTTTTCCTGCAAGCCTTTTTTCAAGTCTGGAAACAGGAAGAGGTCACTAGGATCTAAATCTGAACTATATGGGGGATGATCAACCGAGACGAAGTGTATTTCACATAATTTTAGCATCGTATCTAATGCTGTGTGAACTGGTGCGTTGTCTTGAAGAAATTCTTCTTTAAATGTGGTCGTTTTTTCTTCATTGCATCAATCAATTGATCCAATTATGCACGATCATACTTTCCTGTCATTGTGTAGCGTCTTTCAAGATAACCGATTAGCAATATTCCCTGTGCATCCCAAAATACAGGGGACATAACTTTGCCAGCCGATTTCAGCACTTACACCAGCTTCCACCCATTGTTTCGATTGACCTTTGGTTTTGGTGTGAACCCACATTTCATCAACAGTTATTAATCGACGCCAAAACTCAACAGTATTACGCTTTATCAAGCCCAAATACCGCTATGAAGTGGTCTGTCGAACTCGTTTTTGTTCGACACTGAGTAAACGCTAAGAAACTAAAGCCAACACCTTGAAATTTGGCTCCGCAAAAAATTATTTTTTTTCCCTAAATTTTAGTTTAGGAGATATTTTTAATTAAAGTTAAAACAATATGATTCCTTATTCAAGTGGCGGGCAGTGTATATTCTTTTCAGTGTATATGCTTGGAAATATTTTCAAGCAAAATTTTTCATGAAAAACAATTGAATTCCTTGACTCTTTATTAAAAAGCAAAATGTTTCATTTAACTACCACAAACAGGAATCATTAAAGATTTTCCTAGAAATTCTACTGTATTATTATAAAAAAGAAGAAAATGTAAAATTTCAGAAATTTTGAAAAGTTTTAAAGCTTTTTTATTATTATTATTTTATTTATTTTTTTTTTTGCTGTTAAGAAAAACGATCCTCTTTACAACAGAAAACGCAAGAGGGGATTACTAAAAGGGATAAAAACTAGTTTTTGGAATCGTCAAGATACAAAGGATATTCGCTTGCACGTGTGCGCTGGTTGGTCTTCAACGATTTCGCCAGCTTTAACTGCGAATGTACTCGCAATATAAATTGACCGTAATCATCGAAAAGAAAAAAAAAAAACTCAAGAAAATGCCAATTTTCTTGGCATTTAAAAATCTGGTTTAAAAGATTCGCTACGGAATTTGAAGGGTGTGTTTTGAAACCCAAATTCCTACTTCCAGCATGAAGGCTGCATTTAAACTCTGCAGGATCTTTGTTATTATTATTATTTTTCTTTATTTTTATTATAAATTACCTCTCATTTGTAAATAATTTTTCATTTTCATTATCAATTATTCTTTAAAATTGCTTGTCACATTGTTTAAAGGCATAAACTCCGCTTTTTTGATATTTAATTAAATCTGAACTTCCTTTTTGACATTTCATCATAAAAAACTGAAACTGGAAAGAAAAGGAACTTTGCTTGTTTGATTTTAAGGATATGTGTGCAACATATAATTAATCTTGTGCAATTAGCCTATGTTTTGATTTTTGTTCATTGGGTGTTTTTCTGCTTCTTGTTTTTCTTCTTAGTTCAAAGTTTTCAAAAGGTTTGTTACGAGATTCACCTTTTCCTTGTTTTCATTGTTCAACAGTTAATAAGGTTGTTATCGAAGGATTTTTAATTGCAGTTTTCTTATTGGAACAAAAAAGGACAAAATGTTTAAATTGCTTAAACTTCATGTCTACATAAATTGTATGTACGCATTGATTGCATTCGATAACCGTCGCCTGTGATTATATCAGTCAGATTTAGCTATTGATATATAAGTCATTGGAGGCTGATTTACTTGGAATTTTGCATTCTTTAAATCATGTATGTTTGTTTATGCATTATATTTTTAGCTTTCTGTTGTTTGTGTGGATGTGTGTGTACATTTAAAACAAACAGACCAAATGCTCGTACAGTGGGTTAGTAGTAATGTAGATTTGTTTTATATTAGTTTATATAAAAACTGTATCGATAAATAAAATCTTTGTGTGTAAAATTTATAGATAACAAAACCTTTCGAGAAACGCATCTGAAGTCTGGCTAAAAGATTTATTGCTGCGAAAGAGTTAGTGGAGAAAATTTTTCGATAAGATAATGTTTCTATACAAATTTTAGCGGTATTCAAACGTTCGTCTAGGAAATTTATCGGTAACAAAAATATTCGATAAAAAATTGATCGATAACAAATATTTTGTACGAAAAATTTATTGATAACGAACATTTTTCATAGAAAAGTTATCGATAACACTGTGAAAATGATTTACATCAGTATCTGCCTTGACGGCCTAATCTGATGGTGGACCAATTCCACGGAGTGAATTTTTCACGATTCACCACCGCCTCCGTGTGGCTGACTAGGCTCACACAGGTAGCAATTCTTGTCATATGATTGCGGTCATATGAACAACTTCTTGTTGAGGAGTTCGTGCTTTCTAATCCCTCATGTATGCAATTTCCCAGCAATCAATGGAGGACAAGGCTTAATGAGTTGGTAGGCCGAAGCCCACTAAGAGCATCAGCCCTTAAACCAACTCACCCGTCAACCATCACTACTGGTTCCTTACAGTACAGGTATCTGTTGTATAGGCAACAGATCCTCGGGAGATTGTTAGTCCTCGAAAAAAACCATCACCAAACAATTATCAAGGATAATAACACTCCCTTCCTGCGATTTAGGTTTAAACCACAGCCAGAACGTTACAGCCGAGGTAGGCACCTCAACCATGATCAGCCCGGGTCGAACCGCAAGCAGAACTTCCCGAGGGCCATGCTGATCCCCGTTCTGCCAATTTATACCCTTGGTAAGGGTTTCGGAAGCCAACACAACATAAGTCATGTGGCTTCCTAGAGTTTTGTTTGCCGCACCAAACGAGGGACCCTTTCCCCTCTTTTCCCCGAAAAACAGAGCGCCTAAGTTAGGAATACGCCAAGGCAAAACCTGTTCCCCGGGGGGAAAAGTTATCGATAGTAGTAATTGTCTTCAGAGAATTTATCAGTAGCACAAATTATCTATAAAAATGTATGGATAGCAAAACCTTATATGGAAAAGATCGCCTAAATATTTTTTATAAAAATTTTTGCGATACCGCAATTTTGTATAGAAAATTTATCAATTACAAAAGATTGATATGAAAAATTAATAGATAACAGTAACTTCTATAGAAAATTTATCGGTAAAATAAAGAAAAAAAAAATATTTTAACAAAAATAAAAACTAAAAATAATTTTGACGAATTTTTGATAGTCACTTAATTGGTCTGAAAGCACCTAAAGTGTAATGACTAGTGGCCGCAAAGAATGAGTAACATTTGTTTTGAAGCGAAGTTTACTTAGAGACAGTAAAGCTTTCTCTCTTACGCTGTGTCAAAATTGGATTTTCTAATAGCAAATCGTTGACGCCGCGCTATTTGGGTTGATCTCACACATTTTGTATGCACATAAATTACGCTTGACGCGCTAACTTAGGTTGCCTTGTTAGATATATAGGGTGTTTTTTTAAGCTAGATAGAACTTTAAATTGTAAAAAGTAACACAAAAAATTAAATTTTGATGAAACATTTTTTTTATTTGTTTCAGTATACTCTGACAAATCATCATGAATAGACTCACGCTTGAACAACGCTACGAAATTATCCAAATTTACTTTGAAAATCAGACCCGTTGTTTTATCGCAAAATTGTGTTCAGCGATGAGGCGCATTTTTGGCTTAACGGGTTTGTTAATAAGCAAAATTGCCGCATATGGAGTGAGACCAATCCACAAGAGACCCTACAGACTCCATTACATCCAGAAAAATGCACTGTTTGGTGCGGTTTTCATGCTGGTGGCATCATCGGACCTTATTTCTTCAAAAATGAGGCCGGAGCTCGCGTTACGGTCAATGGAGATCGTTACCGCACCATGATCAATGATTTTTTGTTTGAAAATATGGATGACATTGATCCGGAGGAGATGTGGTTTCAACAGGATGGCGCTACGTGCCATACGGCGAACGCAACCATCGACTTACTGAAATCAAAATTTGGCGATAAGTTGATTTCGAGAAATGGACCTGTCAATTGGCCTCCAAGGTCGTGCGATTTGACACCTCTCGATTATTTCCTGTGGGGCTACGTGAAGTCACTGGTTTATGCTGATAAACCAGCAACAATTGACGCCTTGGAGGACAACATTGTTCGTGTTGTTCGTGACATACGGCCAGCAGTGCTCGAAAAAGTGGCCCAAAATTTGACGTCCAGAATGCGCTTCGTCAAGAACAGCCGCGGTGTCCATATGCCCGAAATCATTTTCAAATGTTAATGTCACGTATTGATCTTTCGAATAAAAAAAAATTTTGATTACAATTTAATTTTTTGTGTTATTTTTTACAATTTCAAGTTCTATCGGGCTTAAAAAAACACCCTATATGTCAAAATTGAGAAAAAAAAAATATTTTTCTGATATTAAAGATATTGTTACGAATTTTTATCAAATCTAACCCAGTGTGCAGCTGTTGATCGGCTTGTTATAAATGTACAACACAATCACACAAAGATGATAAAGTTTAAAATAGAATATACAAACATACATGATTTAAAGTACGTAAAATTCCAAGTAAATCTATAAATGATGTTGTTTTTATTCTTTCATTTTTAGTATTTCGTTTTATTATTGTTTGTTGTTTTCACTTGCTTATTCCTCGCAAGCATCTATATGAATGTGTATATGCGTAAGAACTATATTTGCATATTTGAGTCTAGAATTATGAATGATTAGATTTATCCTGATGATTGCAGAAGATGATAATGAAGTATAAACAGCAGGCAGGTCGGCGACAACGAGTCAGTTTATTTTTAAGATTTGTGCAAGCCAGTCTGTCACAAATCAGTAAGTAGCAAGTCTAGTGTTTTGGTACACAGTGGTATCAAGTATAAATAAAGTTATAAACTATTTAAGTACTGTATAACGAACAACCCGCTTTTTTTTTTAAATAAAAGCGTAACAATATGTTTATGTACATTTTTGCTCTTCGAATACTTTTTACTGATCATAATAGCAAAGAGTAAAGAGAATATTATGATTGGACTGTTTATAACAAATGGGTGTAAAAAGAAATGAGTAAAAAAAGCGTTAAAAATATGGGTCTAATCACCGCATACGATATCGAATTAACTATCGTATCCAATAATATTACGATACATCTAGATTATGGCAAACGATGCATGTCGGATGGTAATTTAAACAAAATATAATAGATTAAAGACCATCGGGTATGTTCTAGATTCTACTTTGAAGTGAAAATAGTTTGAAATCACTTCAATTTGAAGCTTTGGTGCTCTACATTCTACTCTATACTTTTCATTTGTGTTTTGTTTTCGAACATTAATTTGTAGTGAATTGTCTGGTTCTTGAAACTACTTTTACACAAAAAGTAGTAGTTTGAAAACACTTTTTAATTTTGTTATGAAAATGAATTATTTTACAGAAAACTTAGTATAATTACAATCCCATTGATATAAGAGGGTTAGATGACGGAATATTATTTCAGATACAATTGTGCATATATTTATAGGGAAAATAAGGAGAATATTATATAAAAAACTAATATTTGTTATTTTATTAACTAAAGTTATCATCTCTTATTACAGCGTTTACGGAGTCACTAATTCGTCCGAATCATCCTCACCACTTATGTCTTTTGTTTACCGCCACCCGCTATATATCAAACTTTTGCAGAAAATGTCACTTAAAAAATTACGATCATCGTTGCAAACGGAGAATTTGATAAACCTAACTAAAGGCTGTATCAGATAAAGCATTTGCTTCACTTTGCGTTGCAAATTCGTTTTGACATCTAAGATAAAACTTACATACTTATGTATATGAAACATGTCACATAAAGTACTTTTAACGCAACGTGAAACGAAAAGTTCAGCAGCTCTCATGTTTTTACTCGTTGAAGTTTTTTCTAATAGCTCCAAAGCTTTATGCACTAAGAAAACAATTAGAACCAATTTTAGAAGTTCGTCCAATAATATTTCTAACTTCTATTATCATAAGAAATAAAGTTTTTATTGTGACATACACCTTTTGCTTTGCGCTTTGCTGTTAAAGCTTTAAACATCACGCAAAGCGGCAAAGTGTTATCTGACATGACCTTAAATTTTGTTCTTATAAAAGCATTAAATAAAAAATTTTCCACGTCGTTTTTTGCGCAAAAAAATAAAATGAAATTGAAAATATGGTTTATTTCAGTACTGGTTTGTATAAAAAGCAAATAAAATTGAAAACATGGTTCGTGTCAGTACTAGTTACTGCACAATTTATCCAAGTTTTATTTTCGAAGTTCAGTTCGAACGAAAGAATGTAACACCCAAACTACTACTTTTTCAGAACAACAAAAATGTAAAGTTAACTTTTCAAATAATTTTTTATTTTCATTCCACTACTTTTCTGGAACATGCCGGCATATGTTTTCTATTCAATTCATTCGATATCGTATGCCATGATACTAAAATGAAAAAATTTCGATAATATTTGGCTCCAGGAAGATTGAATTGTTCTCGTTTTCACAATTTTCCAGTAAAAAGAAAAATATATTACTTTTAGTCTTGGCTTCAAATCATTGTAAATATAAATGTGGCCTATGATTTGCTTAAAGAATTGTGTAAATTATAATTTCTCACTGCTTGTGATTATTTTTCGCCACTTCTTCCAAGTGTATTACGAAATTGTTTAGCACCCTTTTTCCCCCAAAAAGGAATTTGATCACATTTGAAAAGTAAAATTTGTTTTGATTTATTTGAATGAAAACTTTTGGAACTTCCCCTTTTTTCTCTTCTTCACAATAAATATATTCCATATTTTAGGCTAACAATTATTGAAAAACACTTAACTTTCATGTGATTTTAAGAAAACAAACGATGACGATGGGATACCGATATTAAAATTTGCCTACTGTTTAAGTTTTGGTTGGTGGCGGGTTGTTCTGGCAAACTTCTCTCCCTCCACTCGATTACAAGCAGAAATATTTAAACACGCCAGGACTTTTTTTTTTGCCGCTTTTAGCATAAAGCATTTAAAAAACACTTATAAACCCAGCAGAGCAAAGTTGCGTTTTCATCTTAATTGCTGGAAAAACTGTAGTACGAGTAACTCTTGTAGAGCTGCCAGTCGAATGTTGCCATTACAAATTGTTGTAAATTAAAATTATAATTTTTATTTGCATTTCAATTGATATGAATTGCTGCTTTTCATCGCTTACATACAAGTCGTTAAATATTTACTCCTTTCTAACTTTCCCCTGTTGGGTTACAGACTTTTTTCTACTTTCTTTTTGCTGTTCACAAAGGCAAAGAGGAAATCCTTTTCTCAACAATGATCTGCATTTTTCGAGGAAGTCGAAAATTTGTTGTTTGTTGTTGTAAGTGTGTATGATTTTTGATTTTTTTTATTTGCTAAGCCATAAAAATTAAAAATGCATAAATTTTTATGATTTGTATTTATGTAGTTTATTTCGTTGTTCTAATATTTATGACGATCTTTTTTGTCTGGCATATTTGTGGCATGAAAAATTTCTTTTAAATACTTTTCTACACACATGTTTTTTATGCCTTCATTTTCCTTTTCGTCTTTTTTCTCTCTGTTTGTTGTAAAAAGTCTATTGTTCAAAAGTTGCCATAAATCTTACGTAAATCACTGAAATTCAAACAAAACAAAAACTTTTATTAAATATTAAGAAAAGATTTAAATTTTAATTACAAAACCTTTGAAAAGATATCACAGCGGTGTAAAGTTTTTCCAACTGGTTTTCTTACAATAAAACTTTTTTTTGAATGCTTTTCAAAGTCTTTTCAATTCCATTGAAAACCATTCGCACACATTCCTGTGTATGTGTGTGGTGTCCTTCTACTGGATATCCAGTTGTAGTTCCTAAGAAATACTATACATTAAGTAAGAAATAGAATCTCAATATTTATTCATATGGTGTTCCTGTGTGGAGGAAACTTTACAAGGCCTTTAATTCCATTTTGTCTGGCTGACAATGAAATCTTTTACAGCTACTGGTTTTCGTTTTATTTGATTTTTTTTTTTTTTGAAAAGAATCATGTCACTCAACCATAAAGTTTTTTTTTCTATTCTTTTATTTTCTATTTTTTTCGTGTCTGCTGGGGTTTCTTTTCTTTAGAACGTCTTGATAAATGATTTATAGTTTGCGAATTTTTTATCACTTTATTCGTGTAGTCGAAATAAATCAAAGCCTGGCAGTGTTCTAGTCAGAACTTTACGGGTTCTTCTTGGTTTCGAAAACAAATTTATCGATAACAGAAGTTTTCTATAGAATATTTATCCTACGATAATTTTGTGGTAACGTACAATTTTCTTTGCAGTATTATAAATTTTCTATGAAAATTGTCTACAGAAAATTACGGATACAAAAAGTCATCGATAAATACAATTTAAAACAATTTTATGTAAAATTTCACAATAATTATAAATTAATTAAAAATTTATAATATTATAAATTTTATTTGTTGATAACAAAAATCATACATAGAAACTTTAACGATAACAAAAGCTCCACAGCACAAAAGTGATGGAAAGCTTAAATTTTGAATAAAACAATTATATCGGATAATTTGCTATTGGAAATTGTCTACAACAATTAGATGGTTACAAAAAGTTATTGATAAATAAAATGTTCAAAACAACGTTTATCGCTAGCAACAATATTCTCTAAAAATTTATCGACTTTAAAAATATGTTCTTAGTTTCAAAAGCAAATTTATCGATAACAGAAGTTTTCTATAGAATATTTACAGAAAATTTATGGATACAAAAATAATTAACAAATACAACTTTCCAAAAAAAAAGTTTATCGACAGTAACAATTTACTGTAAAAATTTATCGACAGCAAAAACTTTCTTTGAAATATTCGTTGATAAGAAAAATTATACATAGAAACTTTAATGCTAACAAAAGCTCCACAGCACAAAAATTATCGAAAGCACAAATTTTGAATAAAATAATTATATCGGATGATTTGCCGGAGGAAATTGTCTACAACAATTAGATGGATACAAAAAGTTATCGATAAATAAAATGTTCAAAACCCGTTTATCGATAGTAACAATATTCTCTAAAAATTTATCGACTGTAAAAATATGTTCTTAGTTTCAAAAGCAAATTTATCGATTACAGAAGTTTTCTATAGAATATTTATCCTTTCATATTTTTGAGGTAATGAACAATTTTCCTTTCCAGAATTATGAAAATCGTGTCTACAGAAAATTTATGGGTACAAAAAGTCATCGATAAATACAATTTTCCAAAAACCAGTGTATAGACAGTAACAATTTTCTTTAAAAATGTATCGATAGCAAAAATTTTCTTTACAAGAAAATTTATACATAGAAATTTCAATGATAACAAAAGCTCCACAGTACAATAACTATCGAAAGCACGAATTTTGAATAAAATAACTGTATCGCATGATTTGCCGGGGGAAATTGTCTACAACAATTAGATGGATATAAAAAGTTATCAATAAATAAAATAAAAAAAGTTGTTCTGTAAAAATTTGTCGACAGCAAACATTTTCTTTGGAATATTTGTCGATAAAAAAAATTGTCCACAGAATCTTCAACGATAATGAAAGTTTTTTCCACAAAAATGATCGAAAACACAAATTTTCAATTAAATAGTTATTTAATAAAAAAAAAATAAAATCAATAAAAAGAACAACCACAAAAAATAAGCTTTTTCTAATGAATGAAACTCAATTGTTTGTATATTTTTATTATATATTTTTTTTAAATATCATAAAAGTCAATCGATAATTTCTTGAATATTTTTGGTTGTCAATAACTTGATCCTAGTTTTTCGATCATTTTTAAAAAAACATAATTGTTGTTTATTTGAGCTTGAGGTCACTTGTTTTAAAATTATTGGTTTATTAATTTTCAAAATATCGAAACATTAATCGATAAACATTATCGATAAATTTTTCTTATATTGGTGCTCTGCTGTTTTAAAGAAACAGCAGACAAGAAGACACACAAGGGGGTGTCGAAATATCGCAACGTTAATAAAACAATAAATTTAAAACAAGTTACCTCAAGCTCAAATAAACAACAATTATGGTTGTCAATAACTTTATTTTTATTTTTTATCGTTAAATCTTTGCCGAGAGGTTTGCTATTAACAAATTTTTTATAAAAAAATTTATCGTATAGTTCTTTTCCATGATTTTTGTTATCGATAAATTTTTTACAAACAAAAAACTGTTATCAGAAAATTTTTTGTTGTCAATAATTTCCTTTTAATTTTTTGTCGTCAAATTCTTGCCAATATTCAACATTAACAATTTTTTTTTATAAAAAAATATCACAAAACTTTTTTCAAATTTTTTTATTGATAAATATTTTAGAAAAAAAAAATTGTTATCAGAAAATGTTTTGTTGTCGCTAATTTTTTTTTTATATAATTTTTTTTTAATTTGTTATCGTTAAATTTTTGCCGAAATTTTTGCTATTGATACATTTTTTACAAAAAAAAAAATTATTACAACGTTCTTTTCGAAGATTTTTGTTATCGATAAATTTTTTAAAAACAAAAAAATATGACAAAATTTTGTTATAAAAAAAAGTTGGTTATACTTACGAGTATATGCGGTAAAATTTTCAAATATCAAATATTATTTATAGAAAGTTTCGTAGTAAATTTATTGGTTACAAAAGTTTGCTATGAAAAATTTATAGATAATCATCTTTAGAAAATTTATAGGTAAAATAAATGAAAAAATTATTGTTAAAAGTAGGGCAATAAAAAGTGTTTGGAAGACAATTTTAAAGACAGCATCTGTTGATGAGCTTAATAGTCAGACTATGGTAGACTAAAAACAGCCAAAACAATGTTTTGTTTTTTTTTTTTTTTTTAATTTCTGTGATGTAGAAGGAGGAATTTATAATTTACATAAGTGACGTAAGATTTTGTGTCTACAACATTCACGTTTGGCCAATTTATTTTTGCAGGATGATATTCGGAGATACTAAAACTCCAAAAAGTTCAACACGTATGAGGCAATAAAAATCTCAGGTAGATTTGTCAACAAAATAGCATCATAACAATAGCAGAAAAGGGTTCATTTAAATTTCATACTTGTTATACACTAATGCGTTTGGGGAATTTATATTCTGTTTCTTATAATTATTTTTTTAATGTTCTATTTCGCAATGAATCCCAAAGGAGTTGACTGATGTTTATCCTGTTGCTGCTGTACTTTTTGTTATCGAAAATATAACTTAACTTTGTTTCAGAAGTATAACTCCAGTCAATTTCAATTGTTACAAGTTTCTTAAGGGTTGGTTTGATTATTCTTTCAATGTATTTTTGTTGAGAGATTGCAGAAAAAAAAAAATTACAGAGAATATTTTAAAGGATATTTTCATATTGAAGGAATTTCCTTAAGCCAAACGATTTTTTCCTCTCTCTTAATCACTCTCTCTTTCCAGCTCTTTCTATCTCTCTTTTCTGTTGGTGTGAGTTTGTTTACAATTTAATTCTTGTTCTTGGTTTTGTGTTTTATTTCAGTGATAAAACTCCCCTTCCTGAATAAAACTTATATGTGCATTTTAGTCGCCCAAACCTGTACTAATTCAACCATACACGAACACACACACACACACAAATTGATAAGAATTTACACACTTGGATTTTTCAAACTCAATTCGCGCTAAAGTCTCTACTCAATATTAAGGATGTTATTTTTTTTCTATTCCTCATTTTATTTTGTTCCTGCTTTTCCTTGAATTGCGCTCCTTAAGAATGCTTTATTATGCAAGAGAAAACAACTCAACGACACAGTTATTTGGTACAATTCAGGGAAGTCGGTCGTTCTTTTCATCGTTTTTATTTTTGTTTTTTAATAAAAGTAACAAAAAAAATCACAGAAACTCATCGAAGTAGTTGTTATAAAATTTCTTTTATGCACCCGTTTAAAAAGTACGAGGATTCTTGTTTAGTAATTACCTATAAGGATTTCGTTTTGATTTAAAAAAAATTTTGTGATTGTTAAAAAGAAAACAAACCAAAAAACAAAATAAAAATTAAAGCATCCCCCAAGTTGTTAAAAAACTTCCTTGACAAATAAAGTAAATAAGGATAATTTAATAAACATCACTAAGTAAGTAAAAATTCAAGAAAAAAATCTTGAAAATACATATGTTTAAACCCTTTTTATAAACACAACATATTCTAGATCATTAGCTGTAAGAATTAAAACAAATAAACATAAACAAAATCAATTAAAACGAATATTGAATTCAAGCAAAAAGTTATTTGTTTTGGTTCCAATTTCATACTTTTGCTGATGGCAAATTTTATATGTATATATGTAGGTTTCATTGCGCATCAAGCAGTTTTCGTAGGCACTTTTTTATATTCAAAATATGTATTAAATAAATTTGATTTTTGCAGATTCTGATCTTTGTTTTTATGTTTTTTATAAAAAATTTACAATTCAAAATCTTTTATTTTTCGATATTTCGATAACAATTTGTTATCATCGTCAGGAAAATTATAATGCTATTAAATTTTTTTTAATAGCAATTTAATTTTCCTGACGATGATAACAAATTGTTTTCGAAATATCGAGAAATAAAAGATTTTGAATTGTTAATTTTTTCATAAACAACAAAGATCTGAAGCTGCAAAATTAAATTTATTTAACAAACGAAGATCGAATAAGATGAAACAAAATATGTATGTATTTTTTAATTTTTACATTTTGATAGCACAACTTTTTTTTTTTTTTAGAAAAATTGCACATAACAAACAATAATCGACAAGAAAAACTTTCTGCACAAAACAATAATGTCGATAACTGAGTTATCTATAGAAAACTTAGATTTTAAATTTTCGTGGAAAATTTATTCTGCATAAAACCAACGTAATGTGCAGAATGAAACCAGGACAAACATTTTTTATAGAAAATTTGTTGACAAAAATAAAAAAAAAAAAATCTAGAAAAATTATGGTTGTTAGCTAATATTAAAATTTTTTGTCGATAAAAAATTTTTCAAAAAAAAAAAAAAAAAAAAAATCAGTAATAAAAAAAAAATTTTTTTATAGAAGAGCTATCGACTACACAATTTTTCTATAGAGAACTTTTCGGAAACAAAACCTCAAGCGTTTTCTTTTTTTCATTTTTTCTGAATTTTTATTTTATTTATTTATTTAAATTTAACTATTATATCAATATTTATCCTATATCAACCCAATAAATTTCTATGAAGAATATACTAAAAACAAAAATTTTAGTAAAAAATTTATCCGTAAATATATTTTCTGTACAAATATTACAATTAATTTTTATCGCCCACAAAATTTGTAAATAAAAAATTTATCGATAACAAAAATCAATCAATCATTGAATCATTGTGGCCAACAAAAATTTCTAACGACGACCAACAAAAAAAATTTGCGACAACAATTTTCTTTTGTATAAGATTCTTAGGAAAATATTTAGCAATAAAAGCTCTTTTTATAAAAAATATATCGGTAACAGAAATCTTTTCTATAAAAAAATTTTATAAAAAATTCGGTGTTAACAAACTGTATTTTTTTTAAGCCTTTTTTATTTATTGAATCTTCAAAATGAACTAACAATAAGTATTCAAATCTTAATACTAAATTTAAAATTAAAAAATGTGATTCTTAAGTCCGGCCAATGCTAGACAAAAAGCTTTATTATGCGGGAGCTATTTTGGTAAAATCACCTATTGAGCAATCTGATGGTGGCAGCGGTATCCACTCTTTTAAGCCGATTGTGAACAATCTGTATAAAAAATTTATCGATCTAAACGTTTTTTTAAAATAATTATTTGTTCAACAAAAATCTCTATTGCCAATCAATAGCTAAAACCAAACAAAAAAAAAAAAAAAAAAAAAAAAAAATATAGAATTTTTTTTATCAAAAAATATTGACAGCAAATTATTTAGCGATAACAATTTTGTTTTTTAAATTCATCACAAAAGTTTTGAGAAAAAAGTTTAGGGATAATTTTTTTTTTATAAAAGATTTATCGATAGCAAAAATTTTAGCAAAATAAATTTTGCTATAACTAACATTAAAAAAAAATATCAACAAAAAAATTTGGCGATAAATTTTTTTTTAGAACAAATTTATCGATAACAGGAATTCATTCAAAATTTTTAATATAAAAAAATTTTCAACAAAAAACATTTTTGGAAATTTTTTTTTATAAATATTTATCTATAGCAACAATCTTAGCAAAAGATTTAACGATATTTTTTTTTTAATTCAACAACAACTTCCTATCAATAAATTATCGACTGTCTTTACTGACAGCTTAAATTTTCAATAGGAAACTTATCGATAACAATAACATTTTTAACTCGATATTTAAAATAAGTTATCTAAAATAAAATTTTATATAGTTATCATTAAAATATATTTATTGCAAAAATTAAATATACAAACTGCTCGTATTTTATGTTTGTAGGCTGTTTATATGTGGACATTTCATAGGAGCTACCCTAATTATCAATAGCAACCTCTCAAAAATATTTTCAAACATATAACTATATATCCCAATATTTCAAATAAACCATTGAGAATTTAAAAAGAAAAGTAATAACACAAAAAACAAGCATTTTCTTTTACAAAAAATTTTCATAAATATTTGCTATCATTTATTTCACAAATTTGTTTATAGAATATTAATGAATAAAATCTTTTTTTTTTTTTTCAAAATGTAAGTAAAAACTTTTCGACAAAATTAATGAATTGAAAAAAGTAATAAAAAAGCTGAAATTTCCTTTAGTGTAAATATGTATGAATGTCCAAGAAATAGACGTTATCACTCAACTTCAGGGGAAACACTGAAGTAATAAAAAGGCTGAAATCTCCTTTAGTGTAAATATGTATGATTGTCCAAGAAATAGACGTTATCTAATTTAGATCAAATAATTAGAACCAAAAATTGTCTCGATATGGTGTACCTACCGTAAATTAGCAACAACTAAAATTAATCTATTACTTTCCACAAGTTCTAAGCCTTACTGTGCAACCTAAATTAGCGCGTCAAGCGTAATTTATCTGTCAAAAATCCTCATGCACATATAAAATGTATAAGACCAACCAAAATAGTGCGGTGTCAACGCTTTGCAATTGGAAAATCCAATTTTGACACAGCGCTAGAGAGAAAGCTTTACGGCCTCTCAGTAAAGTTCGCTTCAAAACAAATGTTACACATTTTTTTGCGGCCATTAGTAATCACACTTTCGCTGCTTTCAGACTAATATAGCGTCTTTATCATTTTTATTATTCCTATTTAATGATTTTTATTAAACAAGTTTATTCAGCAATACTGATCATGGTACAGCGTTAACGTTTTTATTTAAGTTATTTACGGGCAAAACTTTTCTGTAATCACTGTAAAAATAAAATTTGGTATTTTCCCACAACAAATCTCAAGTTATGCTAAAGATGAAACATTAACAAAAGCGTTGAAGAAAAGAAGAGTTATCAATAACATAACACATACATATGTAAGGGTAAAAAACGAAAACAAAAATCCCCAAAATCCCACCCTCAAAATCTTAACTGGACATCATGTTACTGAACACACAAAACTCTTTGCGCCACTCAAATTGTAACCTGTGCCAGGAAAATTCCCAATAACATCCAGAAACTATTTTCAAAGTTGTGGATAAGAAGACAAAGTCCCATTTGTAAAAATTTTAAATGTAAATTTGCATATAAACAAAATTAAATTAATAACAATTATAATAAAACCCATTTCTTTGTTCTTGCAATACAAGTATAAACAAACAAAAAAGAAGAAAAAAAAAAAAAACAAAAAAAGGAAGAGACAGAAACAAACGAGGCAGAAAAGACAACACAAGTGGAAAAATACAACCAAATACTCATAATTACCAAACAACAAATTTACAAAAGTTAAAAAAGTTTTTGCTTTGTTTTTTTTTTTGTTTGTTTATTTTGTTGCTGCTGTTAATTTTAATTTCATCCATTTACCATTAAAACAAATATTTTTATTTTCTTTGTTTTCATTAAATTTCTCTGTCTTTCACAAAGAGGTTTGATGGGAATATTTGTGCGATCGGTCGGGCGGTGGGAGTGTCAATGAGCTGAGTGCCGTCAGAAAGTGTTAAACTCATGTGTTTGTAACGATGTGTTCTTCGACAACAGAAATAATGCCTTTTATCTAGTGCTAAATGGTACCAAGCAGCGAATGATCCCCCCATGTAGTTTTTATTACTTTTGTGGAATGTTTGATCTTTTTATTATCAAGTGAATATGAATGCAAAAAAAAAAACAAATATTAAAAAAAAACAAAATTTATAGATAACAAGATCCGTAAAATTTATCATTAAAATATTAATTTTTTATTAACTTTTATATCAGCCTTATTCACATAAGCAGTAACTTTATGCTCAACTTTGTGAATTGTATTAAAAAGTTTTTGGCAACACAAAAAATTTTTTACTCAACTGATTCTCAAAAAAAAAAAATTAAAATTCCGTACTAAATTCAATCCCGATCGGTGTCACAAGTATGGATATTCTTAAATCAAGTACGGTGCGTTTGCTGCATTGACTCAATATTCTAAATATTTAATATTAGACATACTTTATCCCGATCCGTATTTAAAATAAGCAAAAATTGAAATTGATTTGAGAACATCTGAGATCAAACCAATTTTAAAATGCGATTTATTCAAGAATTTAATCCCGAATTCGTATTTAAAATAAGCTAAATAAGAGTTTTAATAACACTCACGAAAGATTGAGTTTATTATAATTTACTCTATGAGCTACTAATATTTATACCAATTAAAAAATATATACAGCTTGTTTTTTGTGTGTGTCCTCCCTGCCTATATGTCAACATTTCATTGGAGCTACCCTATTCATCAGCAGACTTGGAAAACTTTGAAAAGTATTTTCAAACATTTAGCTATATATTGCAATATTTTAAATAAATTAATGAGAAGTCAAAAAGAAAAATTGTCTAATAATATTTTTGAGCCACGAAAACCACATTTTTAACACGCTTGTATTCATTTCACTTGAGTGTTTGTTTGCTACACTAGAAACCCATGCCATATGAGTGATTATTACATATGTAGGTATATAAAACTGTATATACAGTGTTGCTAGTCTAGTGCGAAAATTGGAGTTGCCATATTGCTTCCGGGGAACTGGGGGGATTTTGGGGATTCACTAAAAGGATTTTGGAAATTCCCAAAAAAAAAACTAGGAACCAATTCGCTAACGGGTTTGGAACCGGTTTTCATATTCATTGTCCTTTTTTTTGCCATGGAACGTGTATCTGAACTATAAGCGGTCATTCGCTTTAGTGCGAAAATTGAAGATGCTTTTGAGGAAAAGGGAATTTTGACGTTTCCTGAAACTGACTTTGGGAACTCCCAAAAAAACTCTGAACCATTTCGCCAACCGGATCGCAACCGGCTTTTCATATTCGGTGCGCGTATTCGCCGAGGAACGTATGTATATTTGAACTATTAACGGTCATTCTATTTAATGCGAAAATTGAAGTTGAAATATTGTTTGTATGTTTGCTACACTCGAAACCCATGCCATATGAGTGATTATTACATATGCAGGTATATAAAACTGTATACACAGTGCTGCTAGTACAGTGTGAAAATTGGAGTTGTCGTATTGCTTCCGGGGAAGTGGGGGATTTTGGGGATTCATGATGTGGATTTTGGGAACTCCGAAAAAAACTAAAAACAACTTCGATAACGGGTTTGGAACCGGTTTTCATATTCGTTGTCCTTTTTTGTCATGGAACGTGTATCTGAACTATAAAAGATCATTCACTTTAGTGCGAAAATTGAAGATGCTTTTGAGGAAGAGTTGCTTTTGGAGAAGTGGGGGTTTTGGCGATTCCTGAAGCCGATTTGGGAAAAAAAACTCGGAAAAAGTTATAGCGATAATTATCTGGTTATGTAGATAATTTAGGAATAAGTTTAAACAATAGTGAATGAAAGTTATGAAACTTAATGTCGAAACGTGTTTTTAGTTTTTTAAACTATATTTTATTTTTTGGAGAATCTTTTATTCCTATATCTCCACAATTCATTAATATGTATGTATTTGTGTCTTTGTTTTTTACTCCGCTTACTGCATATGCATAATTTTGAATAAAATAATTTCAATTTTGATATATACTCTTCGAGTTTCCAAATGGCGACCCCAAAAAATATTAAATATCGTTTTTATATGCCGACTATTCGTGCAAGAACGTGGTCAGGAGTAGTTCTCTGTATTTTCTACCGAAATTTATCTATACAAAAAAATAATTTTGCATATATTTTTTCTTTTCTACTTTCAGCTTAAAGTTTTTGCGCCCAAATACAATTTACTTTTTCTCACTATACGATAAAATTAATTTGTAAATAATTTGTTCAGGTAAGTTTTATTAAATGTTATTGTAAATATTCAAGCAATCAAAACGTTATTGCTGTTTAAAAAATGAAATAAACATTTAAATTTCTCTTTAAACTAGGACATGTCGAGAAGAATAATGTTAATTAGAAGTGTAATGATTAAATAAATCAAAAATATTACAAAAACGTTTGAAATGTTTTTAAAGCTGTTAGTATTAGAGTTGATCTTTCGTCCGATCTGCTTACTATTTATAGCAGATAGGAGGGCGGATTGATGTTGACACTACCTGAGTAGGGCAAAACATTTTTTTTTTTTTCAAAAACCATTTATTTCCTTTACTCAATACACGTAAGACGATATTCCAAGTTTTTTATACCATCTGAATAATACGATTTAGGGAAGCCTTCAAATTACGCGTTAGTTTCGGCAATCACATCTTCGCTTGAGATGAATCTTTTTCCAGCGAGCCATTTTTTCAAGTTTGAAAACAGGAAACTGTCACTAGAAGCTAAATCTGTATTATAAGGTGGATGATTAACTATTTCGAAGTGTATTTCACGTAATTTTAGCATCGTAGCTAATGCTGTGTGAACCGGTGCGTTGTCTTGTTTCTTCTTCAAATGTGGTCGTTTTTTATTGATTACATCAATCAATTGATCCAATAATGCACGATAATACTTTTCTGTGATTGTGGATCCTCTTATAAGATAATACTCCGTGTGTATCCCAAAAGTACAGTCACTGTCTTCGCTTTCTTCGGAGCACTTCCACCAGCTTCCCTGTTTCGATTGATTTTTGCTTTCAGCTGTGTAGTAGTAGATCCACGTTTCTTCAACAGTTATTAATCGAGGTCAAAAATCAACAGGATTACGCTGTATCATATCCAATCCCCGCTTTGAAGTGGTCTGTCGAACTAGTTTTGTTTTTTGCGTTTTCATATGCAAATGTTCATGTAAAATTTGGAACACACATTCATATGATATGTTTACCATTTCAACAATCTCACTTAAAATGACTCGGCGATCATTCATAACTGTATCGTGGTTTTTCTTCAGTAACCACCACTTTTGGCCTTCCGATTGATGGTATTGTTGCCGTACTTGTTCGGCCACGAATAAATTCAAACATTCAATATTTTACCATGTAATCTGACGGAGTAGTTTATCGAGCTTTTCTTTTGTCCCTTTTGCCGTTTTCCCTTTCAAACAATAGTGTTTAATCACCGCACGAAGCCCACTTCTTTCCATTTTTCAAGAAACACAATAAACTAATCGATGAATTTGGGTGAAATTTTAACAGCTGACGTTTGACAGATCGCAATTTGAAAAAAATAAAAAATGTGTGTTTGTGCTGCCATCTAGCGCTAGGTAGCTTCAATATCAATCCGCCCTCGTATAATGTGAAATAACAATAAAGAGTTTATTTATTTTGATTGTTTATCGATTTTTTATTCGTTTGTATAATTGAAACCAGCTTCGAGTAAACTGTTTCTTTCACCCTTTATTTTGACAAAGAAAACAAAAGATATGTACATCACTTTTTTAGGGGTCAAGCGCAAAACTGTTTGTCATCCATCATGCGTGGCCTTGAAAATAACAATTTTTGTATACACAATAATTTCTCGCAAGAAAATGATTAATACTGAATACAGATATAAATTCAACAGCTTAAAGAGAACTACATGCAAGAGGAAGAGTTCATAGAATTGGATTAAGAGCAGAACAGAACAAAAACAAAACACAAAAACACCAAATTTACCAAGCCGAAAATAAACAAAAATCGCATGTACTCGTATGTATTATGAAGATGGTGCTAAAGCATAAACAAAATAAGGAGACCTTAATTTATCACAAAGGAAACACAACAAAATTGTGCCAGTAGTAAAAAAAAATACTACCGTCAATGAAACAAAAATTCCCTCCAATAATAAAATTCAAAAAATATGAAAGAACAAAAGAAACCACTTGTATGTTTGACTCACTCCCACGAATTTACAAACGACTGATTAGATGTACTCGTACATATGTACAATATGTACGAGTACGAACCGGTAAATAATATTTACAACAGATATTTTGATTAAAGCACTCACACTATTACGAAAAAGCTATTTCTCTATGCCAGGTACAGAAAACTTGTCACGTAAAATTGTCTATTATTTCAAGGTTATATTCCACAAAAAATTTTTTCTTTGAAATTTTTCCAAATAATAAACCTTTTTGTCGCAAATTTTGAAATAAAAGTTATGCTATTTTTGTTTCCACAAAAAGTGTGCCATTTTATTTAAAACTCTTCAATTCTTCAACTCTTTCTATTTTATGTTGTCAGCTGTTAAAAAAACGGATTTTCTTGTTTTTGGCGACATTTTTTGTGTAGAAACAAAAACACTTTATAGTTGAAAATTTCTTTGAAAACTTTATCCATATAATATTTACCCGTAACGAATATTTTGTGCAACATTTTATTGCTGATAAATTTTTTTGGAAGAAATTTATCAATAACGATAATTGTCTGCAAGAAATTTATCGATAACAATAATTGTCTTGAAGAAATTTTTCAATGACAAATTTTTCTACAGGGATTATTTTAAAAAGTAATAAACTTTGCTGGCGGAGGGTGGCGCCGTTGAAAATATCGATTGTGCGGATTTGTCAGTCCCAATGTCGCATGTTCGATGTGAATACATTTTTGTTGAAGCGCTTTCGAACTGTAAATCCCATTTTTTGGAGCGACTGGGCTCATTTTCACTTAAACGGCCACGTCAACAAGCAAAACTGCCGCTACTGGCCCACTACCCTCAACTGAAACATCAAAAAATATTACATTGCCCGGGGTAATTGTTTGGTGTGCCTTATCCAAGAATGAGATAATTGGACGATTGTTTTTTTTTTTTCGAATATTCTTAGAACACAAGACTTAGTTTAAATCCGCGTTTCCATTGTAGCGTTCAATGATCTTAATAAAGCTTTGTGTCAATTATTACGTTTTTTGTTTAAATTTGAAAATATAAATGCTCTAGTAGGCACCCTGTAATGGAAATTTAACAAAAATTTTTTATAGCAAATTTGTCTATCACAGAAATTTTTCGTAAATTAACAAAATTTCATACCAAAAATTTTTCTAGCATGAATTTTTTTTATAGGAAATTTATTCATAGCATAAATAGGGAATAAAAATAATTTTCTTAAGAAATTTATCGTTAACAAAATGATTTTACTGAAAATAATACCATTCGATATATTTTCTCTAGAGATGTTATCAATATTAAAGTTATATGAAAAACTATCGGTAAGAAATTTGTGTCATAATCGATAAACATTTTCTTCTAACAATTTATAGAAACTTTATTCATAACCAAAATGTTTCTTAATTTTACGAATACAAACAATTTTTATGAAAAACTTATCGATAACGATTTTCTATAGAAAATTTGTCGATAACACACATTTTCCTTGGATGATGTTTCGGCTACAGTCTTTATGGAAAACACATCGATAATTTTATTATAAAAACGTATCGATAACAAATAGTTGTTGCAATATTTTTATCGGTAGCTGAAAACCAGCTCGAAATTTTTACAAAATCAAAAAAAAAAATTATCAATAATAAAAAATGTTCCAAAGAAAATTATCTACAACAAAACTTTTTTGTAGAAAATTTATCGACAGTAACAATTTTTCTTATTAATAATTTATCGATAACAAAAATTTATAATGGTATAAAAGTTATCTATACAAATTTTATATTTTCTACAACAACATTTTTATGCAAAAAACATATCGATAAAAATTTTCTATAAAAAATGTATCGACAACCAAAAATTTATTGCGATATTTTTATCGGTAGCTAAAGTAATTGCTGAAAAATTCCACAAAAACAAAAAATATAATAAAAAAAAAAAATTATATAAAAAAAAAAAAAAAATTCTCGCCAACAAAACTTTCTATAAAATATTTATTTATCAATAGCAAAGTTCTGTATTGGAAATTTTTCGTTAACAAAAGTTCCCAATAAAAAACAGTTCACACTAAAAAATTTTTGCCAAGCTGAATTCAAACCAGATAATTTGACGAGAACAAAAACTTGCTATCAATAAATAATTCATCCGAAACAAAAATTTTACTTTGAAAATTTTAACGATAAAAAATTTCTGATTTAAAATTTGTTTTAGCAACAAATTTTTTTAAAGAAATTTGTCGATAACAATTATTTTTCACAGAAGAAGAATAATTTTTCATGGTGCTAAGTTACCAGACAATATTAAACTTGCATAAAATATTATAATTTTTTGTTATCGCAAAAAACACTTAATTTGCTTAATTTATTTCCATTAAAATAAGAAAATTTAAATATAATTTTATTTAATATATGTTTTAAAGAATATTTCTCGATAATTTCGGTTGTAATCCTTGAATAAAACATAAAAGGAATATATAAATAGGTAGTCTGTTTTTAAGTAGGCTTTTGCTTTTTATGTTTTGTGTAGGCGCTTTATCCAAATTACATTTTGTTTTACATATTTTTCCGGCAGGTGCTTTTAATTTATTTGATGTTGTGGGGGTGATACAATATTATTATTACACAGGATAACTTCCGTATACATACATATATGTATATACATATTTTATTTTTACCCTGTCGGAAACTGAGTTAATTTTAAACTAACTTTAAGTTAACTATTCCTCAACTAGTGCTGACTGACACTTGGATTACTTTTCAATGGAAGCAACTAACTATTTTAACATTGTGATGTCCTAGGAGGTAGTCAATTGCCTGACTACACTACTTTTCAACTAACTTACAGTTAACTTGCTAAATATCAACTTTCAGTTACTTTTTTGAAGCTAGCAATATTTTAACTACTCTACCGTTGGTTACAAGTAAGGTTTTTTTTAAATCAACCATAAGTTAGTTAGTTTTAAATCAACGAAAAGTTAATTGTTGACACTGTAGCTGAAAAGTAACTTTTTGTAGCTAGCTGACACCTAACTATTATTCAATTGTAATAAATTTTTCGAAATAAAATAAATCAGTCAAAATTTTTAACGTATTTATTTGTAATTTTTCAGAAATAATTTATGAAAAACTTCATTTTTATTACACACAAACAAAAAATATTACATTGCATGTTGCAAAAACTTAAAAATTTCAGAAATAATTTAAATAAGTAATATTGGATTAAATGTTCTTTGCTGTAGTTAATTGTTTAATTTCATTTTCTTATTTTTAATACACTGTGCATGAATGTGTCTCTTCTTTATAATTTTTAATGCGTTTCGGATATCCTTCTCAACGTCTTGAGAACCAAGTGATCGACAGGCATCTGTTTAGAATATACATACATTCGTAGATAAGTATTTGATTTTTGAGAATACATATACTATATATACTATATATATATATATATATATATATATATATATATATATATATATATATATATATATATATATATATATATATATATATATATATATATATATATATATATATATATATATGTATATATACACACAATAACAGTTTGTTGGCATATACATTACGTTCTTTTTTAAAAAGCCTTCTTAAATGTCTTTTGCTAACGACTCTCATTCTTGCTTACAATTTAATTAAAATTAAAACAATCACATACAATAATATTAATAAATAATATTAATAACGTTTATTATTTGACATATGTACTTACATAAAAAATTTTATTTCAGAGAACTTTCACAAAATTGAAAAATTTATATGTATGTATATACAAAAAACTTCAATATCACGGTAGTATTAATAATAAAAACTGAAATCTACGGCGCCTACTAGGTGGCGACATTGGAAATATATTTTTGTTACAGCAAATTTTGCATTGTTTACTAGATAGCTTAAAATTGGTTCATAAAAATTAATTAAAAGTTGGCTATTTTTGTAGTCAGCTACTCATTATCCGACAGGGTAGTTTCATTTTGTTTCATTGTGTTTGGTTATTCTGCAGTTTTGGTTTGTGTGGGTGGGTTCAAGTTTATTTTTCCTTCACTGACGTAAATATTTACTACTGCCACAGTTTTGTTGCTTTTTGGCTCTTTATTTATACATATATTTATATAAAAAAGGACTGTCTATTTTGTTTTCGTTTTAATACCCCATGTTCATAATACTTGTATTTGTTTACTTTTGGCGTGGCATTTAGGTTCTTCATCCAGCTTTTATTTTTACTCGTGTTTATTATGATATTAAGCTTCTTTGCGTTGTATTCTTCTTCTTCAAGTTGTGGAGTTCCTCGTGCTTTCATGTTGTTTTTTATGGATTTTCAAAATGTGTGTATATATGTATATATATGTAAAAATGCATGCATATACATACATATATGAATGGGTATGCTCTCCTATGTTTATTAATTTTTCAAGGTTAAGCGTGATAAATTGTATGTGTCCCCCTAAGTTATGCTTTTGTATTTGTGTTTCCTTTGTTTTCTTTTGTTTAACAATCGACATACATACATATGTATGTATTATGAATATGGTTCGAAATAAAGTGTGTTGTGGAAAAATAAATACATATGCATACACATACATACATAGACATACACGTACATACATACATACATACATACATACATACATGCATACATACATACATACATACATACATACATACATACATACATACATACATACATACATACATACATACATACATACATACATACATACATACATACATACATACATACATACATACATACATACATACATACATACATACATACATACATACATACATACATACATACAAGTTAATTGCTGTATATTTGTTGTTTGATTGCAACTCTTTAAAAGGCCTTTCAAATGCAGATTTTATTGTTTAAAAGAATCCATTCCCTCCGCCTTTTTTTCCTGATTTTTTTTTATTTACCAATTTTTCCACAATTTTCTCTCTCCAAATTCTTTATTATTATTTTGTAATAAAGAAATGAAAAAAGGATGTATCCTTTTGGATATCTAAATAAAGAAAAAAATATATATAAACAAAAATAAGGTAACACTGTGGGCATGCGTGGGAGTAAACTTGACAGTGTTCTCCCTCCACAAGTTTCCACCCGAAAATGTTGCAAGCAGTAAAATGTATATAAATAAAAATAAGCTATTAACTTCTCTGGAGAGTTTTCGGGATAAACAAGACCCAAGCGTTAAAAACTCTTGAGTGGAAAGGATATTTTTGCGTCGTATTTTCCGTTTTTGTTTTGGTTACATTTTAAACTGTAAATAATACCTCACAAGGACTGCTTTTGGTTTTATTGCTGGCGGAAAGTGCTTTAAATATTTGTGGGTGTTGCTGGAAATGCCATGTAATAAAATATATTTTTAACACAAATTAAGGAAGCTTTAGATGGTCTTATTGTCTTCCCTAAATTAATATGCAATCAAATTACATACAATTTTTATAAGAATGGCTGGATTGTCATAAAAACTTTTCAAAAAAATTGAGATGCGCATATTTTTTTTAAGTGCGCGTTTTTTCCTGTTGTTGAATTATGACAACAAGGACATATTTGCATTTCTATAAATATTATTCTTTTACATATTTATGCCCTTAAAAATTTGTTATCGTACTCGTATAAAATCATCTGTGGCAAATTTATCGATCAAAGAGGCTTTTGTAAATAATGTTACGTATAAAAGAATTTTTTAATAGGCAACTAAGAAATTTTGCAGTAATCGAAACTCATATTTTTTTGTAACCAAAATAATAAATGATAATAAAAATTAAAAAAACGGCAGCAGTTCATAATACGGCAGGACCCGAGTTCAAATCCAAAAATGGGTGATCATGAGTAGAGTAGCGACTACGAAACAGCTAATTGTCCCCCAGCTAAAGGTTTGATTATTATTTTTCTTGTCTTCTTCAATCAAAAATTATTGATCACAGCAAATTTGTATTGTAAAAAATCCTTTTTAAGAAAACACAATATTCATGAATTCGTTGACAAAACTGCTTATCGAGAAGAAGTGACATTTCAACAGTATGAAGATCCGAAACATGCGGCAAAGATCCTAAGGGATCCCCGAGGGCCACCTTGCAAGCAGTGAGATCCTCGCGAGGATTGATACAAGTCCTTATGAGATCCTGCATTCACAGTCAGGTCTGGAGCTGATTTAGGAGTCGTCTCAACTAACCCAGCACAGCCAAACTTTGAGCGTACTTAAGCTACCGCATTAACCCGTGAGCCATTTCAGCACGATGTTACTCGTGCTTAAAAAAGTCACGAAATACGTTAGCTCCCAGCCCATAAGCGTCTATTCCAAGATCGTTTTGTCGTATGTTGTTCCAATTCATTTCCAGGCCGTCAACTATCCCAATGTCGCTGTCACACAGCTAGTTCACCCTCAACATTTGCTAAGAGCTATCTAGTGGCGCCACGAGAAGGCCGTATGACAACTTGGTTTGAGCAGTAACAAGGATCGCTAACTGGCTACCAGCAATTGGGTAGCAACCAGCGCTTTACCCAGTATGCTCGCAACCACGCGCCACCAATTATAGTATTGAATACCATATAGTAGATGCAACACAAAGAGCAAAAAGAAATATGTATTGTATTTATTTTTCAGAAAAACCAAAATTGTCTTCAACTTTGAAAATTCGCTTCTTTGTTGTTGGCTTTGCTAGTCAACGTGTCATCCTGTTGATATTCGTCCAACTTCCTTGTGTCATCCTGAGACACCACACACACGCCTCACACACAAAACTTAACAAATGTTTGTGTGTCGTTCAAAACGTAACTGTACTGTCAGAAATGACAAAAAAAAAAAAAAAAAGAAAAACAAATTAAAGGCAAAAAGCTTTTCTACAAGAAATACATACTTATGTATGTATATACTCGTAAAAAATATTTTCACAATCAATTTTCTATTTCCACCCCCAAATTCATGTTCATTAAATTAAAGAAGTTAAAAATCACACAACGTTGTTCATTTTAATAAAATAAATAATAAAATAAGAATAAAAAAAAAAAAAGAAAACAAGCCATCACCACTTATTAATAACATGAAAAACATGTACAAACATTTTAATACCAAACAGAGATCCAACTACATTCGCATTTGAAAACTGGGTGATAAATGAAATAAAACATGTTCACATCCCCACCCCCCGAAATGGGGATGTTCGACCGACCACACACACACTCGCACATTGACTATATGGGAAACTCAAAGGCAAAAAAGAAAAAACAACATCTCACACACGCATACACCTACGACCGAACACTTCCCCACTCCATGTTTTAGAAATTCCTCTCACACACATTTTCTGCACATGCCAAGAGACGAGTCAAACATTCAATCAGACAGACAGACATGAAACGAAAACAAAGGAAGTTCGAAGCAAATAAACAAAACAAAAATCGAATTACAAACACATCATTTCATTTGACGGAATTTCAGTGTTGTCATATCAGAAATGAAAAAAAAAAACGCCAAGTGTGTAATAAAAACGGCTGAAAAGGGTAAACTAATAAGAAAAAAAGGCGCCAAGCGAAAATAATTGACATACGCCTAAAAAACTTTGCGAACATATTTTTGTTATTGAATCTTCACAATGTGAACTAACAACAAGTATTCAATTCTTAATACTAAATTCAAAAAAATAACTAATTCCAGCCAATGTTAGACAAAAAGTTTTATTTTGCGCCAATTATATCGGTATAATCACCTATTTAAAGCTCTGATGGTGGTAAGGATATCCCTTCTTCTCAACCGAGTGTGACCGCTAAAATTAAGTATGTTTAGTGCCAAAGGGTTTGGGTGAAGTTCCAGTTTGCTGATATACAGGGTGGCTGATGAAAGATGCTGCCAAAAAAAAAAAAACAACGTAATAACTTATTTTCTGTGTAACTAACCTGTTTTATTTTTATTGTATTTTATGGATTGATATTTAAATTTAACTAAAATGGAGTATTGGGACAATGAAACAAGAATTTGGAGAGTGCAACACTTTCACGCTTTAGGATCCGTTGTTTCCGTCCAAAGAGAATATAGGCGCAAGTTTGGCGGCACTCCTCTTAGCAGATGGAGTATAGTGAGACACGTAAAGAATTTTGCCGAGTGTGGCACAATCGCAAGAAGGCCTTATCATCGAGATCCCACAATTCATTACCTTGTGGAAGGTGTTGAACTAAATTTTGCTAATCTGAGCAGTGTCGAAGGTATATACACTGGGCACTGATCAGTTTTAACTAATTTAATTAAAAAATTTTAAATGCTGCAATAGAGTTTGTTTTAGTCTTTTGTGTTGTTATTGTTAAAGTTAAACTAACTCGAACTACTCCCTCTTTCCTCCTCATCATAACCTATTTTCCTAGTTCCAGTACAATGCACTGCATATGTAGGGGTCATCCCCTGAGTACTGGTCCAAGATAAAAAAAAAAATCGGGCGCACGAAACCATCGCTACTGTTTCCTGGAGTTTCGACAAGGAGCTGTTCAAATCGGTGTCAGCAGTTAGTCACTGTAGAAAATTTTGCACCAAAATTTTAACTTATTTCCATACAAGATTCAACTAACAAACTTCCCGATTCGCTTGGAATTTTGAAGGTCATTAAAATAGTGTCAGAGGATGAAAACGTCTTTAACTGCATTTTTATGTCTGACGAGGCACATTTTGATATAAACGGCAATGTTAACAAACAAAATTGTCGAATATGGAGTAATTCTAACCCACAGATACTCAATCAGATGCAACTACAAGCAAGGTTCATTGTCGGGCCTTACTTTTTCGACGTAAACGGTCTTACTGTTATGGTCAATGGGAACCGTTACTTAAAGATTTCTTTCCAGAATTCCTCCAAAAGAGAATCCCTTTCAACACTGTTTGGTTTCAACAAGATGGGGCAACTTGTCACATAGCCACGCCTGTTATGACAGAATTGAGGCAAAATTTTCCCAATAAACTGATTTCAAGAAACTCCACATTTCCTTGGCCTCGCAGGTCTCCTGATCTCACTGTACCGGATTTTTGTTGTTGTGGAGTTACAGCAAACGGTAAATTTACAAAAAGAAAAACCCCCCCAACAAATTTGGATTATTTAAAGCAATTCATTCGAATGGTAATTGACAGTTCCCGCTGCAACACTCCAGGCAGTAATGAATAATTTTTTGATAAGATGTCGCACACGTGTCAACGAAGGTGCAGGCCATTTGAATTCAATTATTTTCAAAACTTAACGAATTACTTTAATAAAAATGTATTATTTTTCAAATGAACTACTAAAAAATAAACTACATTAACTTTGCAAAAAGTTATTTGTGTTTCTTAATGCAGTGAATTTGACCAGCCACCCTGTATCTTGTCGCGTACTTTGAAAATTCGTATTTACCACACACATCTTTATTAATTCGTGAGTTTTTACGTGCCATGGAGCTGCAGTGATCGTTCGAAGAATTTGATTTTGTCGTCTTTGAATTTTTTCAATGTTAGATATTGAGGTCGTACCCTTTAGCACCATATAGGCCACAGAATTACGTTGTATAATAAAAGCAATCTAACTTCAATGATGATATAAGTATAATAATTGCAATCTAACTTCAATGAAGAATTTCTGCAAATAAGCCAATTTATTTTACGCTGCTTTTAATTTCAACTGAACACATGAACAAATTACAAATTTGTTCATATGAGCATAAATGTCTATATGATATAGGTCATCATACAAGTACGATACGCCTTATGCAAAATCAAAACTTTTTTAACACTCGCAATAATTAATAATTACGAATAGCATTTACAAACAACGAATGGAACACTTAGGGAATTAAGAACTTAACAACTTACCTCTCAATATAAAGTTATGTTCTACACTTCCAAGATTTAAAATATTGCTCAAAGATTTTTTGAAAAGTAATTTAACAGAACTTTTATAAACAATAAAGCTTTTAATATTTCAACACACATAATCAAAAACTGATGTATTTAATTATTGAAAAATTTTTAATTTATTTCTTTGCCAACTAGTCACTCTAATGCCTCATTGGCGCAGAGGCACCAAACTAAAACTGTAGTATATATAAGGTTATGAAATAAAAAAAAAAAAAAAAACTTTTGTTCTGTATACAATTAACATCAAACGCTTGGTAGGGCCACCTTTATATCAAATTTATAAGATAACCATTCAATTTTATTATTGCATTATTATTAGTACTAGTAGCATTGTCTTTTTTGACTTGATAACAAATTTTTTTTTGTAGGTGAAATACCAAAGTATTCTTAAAAAACAAGCAAAAAAGAAAAATAGAAAAAGATGCAAAAACGCCCACCTGTAAAAGATCAAATAATTCGCAAAAAGCGTCAAAGTGGCAGCACTGCCAAATTTTTTTTTTTCAAGAGATTATAAACACGTGTATAAACAAGTGGGAGAAGGGTTGGGAGAGTGGAGAAAAGGGAAATTATTACAAAAAAGATAAAATGAACGAAAACAAATAAACAAACACATGTTTGGCTACTTTGTTTTGTTATCGTCTTTCGTTTAGATTCGTATGAGTGTTTTTGTTTCTAAAGAATATTTAAGACAAAGCAAAATAAAACTTAAAAAGTTAAGCGAAAAAAATTATTTTAGCCGACTTAATATGGAAGTACATACGTTATTACAACGATATACATACACACATTTGTTTGGTTGTGTAGGTACCTATTTGTTAATTTGCTGATTTCTCAGTCAACGATAAAAAGTTGTCCATATGAAAAAATTGGTGATTCGTACATCAAATATGATTTCAAGAAATCCCTAAGTTACAAAAATTTCAAAATCGACTTGTTGAACGATTCTTTAATTTCTATAATTTAAAAATAATTTTATGGAAAAATGTAAAAAATGTTTTTTTTTTAATATTTTTAATATTTTTTGTTTCTGCTGTAAAATGTTTTTAATGTAACTCGAACGTACTTTTATGACTTTACGCCATGATATGTATATAAAAAATTTATTAACAAAAATTTTTTTATAGAAAAATATGTAAAAAAAAAAAACAAATATGCATGATTTTAAAAATTTATCAACAAAAAGAAATTGTATAGTCGATTGGCGACAGAAATTGTTAATAACGAATTTATCGACTAGAGAAAGTTTCTGTAAAATGTAGATCGATAACAGTAATTTCTAGAAACAATTTCCAAAAGCTAGAGATTCTATAGAGTCCATTAGTAATAAAAATGTTTTATAGAACATTCATCTACAATAAAACTTTTCCAAAAAAATTAATCGGTTACAAAAATTTTGTCCACAAAATTTATCGATGACACACATTTATTGTCCAAAATTTAGGAACTGCAAAAATGTTTATTGGTAACAAATAATTTTTATAAAAGATTATATGTATTTTCTATAGAAAATTAAATAAAAACAGAAATTTTCTGTAAAGATTTTCATAGAAAATTTTTTGACAACAAAAGTAAAATAAGGTTATCGATGTAAAAAATTTTGTTAAAAATCTGTACCGGTAATAAAAATGTATTGGCAAAAATTATGTGTAGAAAATTTATCGACAACAATCATATATTGTCAAAAATTTACCGATAACAAAAACTTATAATGGAAAATTTATCAAAAGGTTAATGTAGAAAACTTATCGATAACCAAAAATTAATTAAAAGAAAATTTATGGGTAAACATTTCTCGATACTATAATTTTCTATAGATTTCTTATCGATAGCGAAAAGTTGCTTTGGGAAATGCATCGATAACAAAATTTCTACCGATAATAAAAATTAATAAACAAATCACAATGTGCCAGTGATGAGAATTACGTATGGAACACGCAGCGGCTATCAAATTTTATCGATAACAAATTTCTTCTTAAATTTGTTCATGATATAGATATGTTTGAACAGTTTAAGCGAACATAACACTTCCGTTGTTTGTTTTCACAGTGTTAAATATTTTTATCACGTTTTTATTAGTTTTTCTCAAATTTTATAACCCATAAATAGTACTGCAAATAAGGAGTATAAAAAAATTATTTGTTTTTATTGCCCTAACAAGTAAATATAAATAAAAAGAGATTGTTTAATCGTGCTGATCGGTTGTGTTCTCGTTAGGCTCTCAAAGATATTCAATTTTCTTCTTCAAAATCATAAACAAGAAATGAAAAAATGCGAAAAACATAAAAGTTAAAAATTATTTCACATAATTATTAAGTGAGCTCCACAAATAATATTCAAAAACAAATAAAAACATTCTAAAATTTTAAACTGCGTTTTAAAATATTCATATAAAACAAAAAACTTCAATAAGCTTTAAACTACGGTTATTCCGTTCAACAACTACAAATTCAATAGGTTATTCTCTCCACAATATTAATTTACATCTCTTAAAACAAATAATAATTAAAAACAGAATCTGATTAAACAAGCAAATGTTTACAAGAAGTAAGAAAACTGTTAACTTAAAAATATATATCAACGATCTGCCGAATCAGCTGATAAATTGCAATATTCGATTGTACGCCGATGATGTCCAAATTTATATAAGCAGCAGAATGGAAAACTATGAGAATAAATTAAATGTAGACCTAAATAGAATTTCCTCATGGGCAGCCATTAATGGTCTGAGCCTTAACCCGAAAAAATCAAAATGTATGTTGATCCATAAACGTTTCCATCAAGTGGTTTGCAAACCAAACGTTAGTATCGACAACCAGAAAATTGAAATGGTGAATAAAGCTAAGAATTTAGGGGTTACATTCAATAGCACATTAACCTGGTCGGACCATGTCTCAGCCGCTTGTGGTAAAACTTTTTCGATGCTCCGAACCCTGTGGCCTACACAATATTGCACACCTTTTAGAATCAGACTACTTCTCGCAAAAACTTACCTGATCCCAATTTTAACCTATGGCTGCGAAGTTTTCGCAAGCTGTGATGCAAAAAGCAAGTCAAGGCTTAATGTTACATTTAATAACATAACAAGATATGTGTTTGGGCTTAAGTCCTACGGGAATCTTTATAGTATAAACCACTACTCAAGGCAAATTTTTGGTGTTCACTTTGAGGACTTAATGAGAGTAAGAGCTCTGATATTATTACACAAAATAGTGACTTCCCGTCAACCTGATGAACTGTATAATCGGCTCAGCTTCAGTCGGTTCGCTAGAAGTAAAGCAATAATACCTCTAAGAAGTAAAACATTAGTGTCAAATTGGCAGTTTTTCATATCCACGATACGTCTTTGGAATACTATTCCGCCGGATATTAGGGGAATTAGCAACGATTTACTTTTTAAAAGAAAAATTTTTCAATATTATTCTTAGCTACAAGTTAATGACAGTGTTATGGCAATAATTTACTCGTAAAGTTTATATTTTGTACGACTTACTATTGATTCATCTATACATTTTTATTTATTTCTTAAATTTATTTCTTATTCTATTCTTTGATTTTTGTTATATATTTATCTTTTTCACAATTTTTGAATGTAAACTTTAAAATAACTATTAGTATACTTCTGCTACTCTAAGACTTAAGTTTTGTTGTAGAAGATTTCAAAATAAATAATCACAAACAAAAAAAAAAAAAAATAAAAAGTATAATCTTGTGTTCTCTTTTCGTATTTTTACTGCGCATACTCAAGAACAGCTGAGCTTTGCTTATTTATTTTTCTACAATTCTTGTTTAAAAACATTTTTGCAAAACTCTTGACGAGTAGAGAAACCTGGAATATATAGCAATAATTGCTCTTGTTTTGTAAATAAAAATATAAATAAACAGAGAATAAACACTTATACATGACTAATTTCACTTGAATTATGTGCATGTATGTGTTTTATAAGCTGTTTGTAAAATTTAACAATAATATATAATAGAGTTGCCATATTAGAAAATTACATTAAAATAATATTAAACTGAAGAGGGTAAAAATTAGGCAAGCAAAATTATATAAACGGGGTGGCGCAGAACTGCCTTTATGGCTTAAATGTTTAATAACTTTCTTTTATTAAATTGTTAATTATTATTACACAGTACATTAAGGGTCAATAATTTTGGCTTAGGTATGCAAATTTATATACCGGAAACATGTGCAATGTGACCACAATTCTCTGAACGGACCTCCGCGATAGTCCAAGTTGCGCCGAACGGCAGAAACATCAGCAACTTACCTGTACACTATCCGCAACACGTTGGTCATGGTCTCCCGTTAAACGGAAGGCGTCTACTGTACCATGTTATCGAAAGTTGTAATTGACCTTTGATTTTTAAAGTGTCCGAGTGGGATTTTGGTAAACATTAATCTTGACTGTTAATATTTGGCAGCCATGAAGTAGAAACGTGGCGGTCAATGGTGACCGCTACAAAACCCTGATTACTGATTTTTTTCGTTCATCAATTTAAGAAGCATGATGTACAGGAGCCGTAGACCCAACAAAAAAGCGCAGATAGCTCCAGCCACATTTGATTTATTGCAGGAGATTTTTGATAACCGCTTGGTATCAATTTTCAATCACGTGAACTGGCCTACTATTTTCTGTGGGGATATTTGAAGTCGCTACACAGAACAAATTTCAGTTAAAATGAAATCGATAAAATGTTTGTCTGAGAATATAATTTGTATGTATGTATGTATTTGTAGGTGTCCGCGGGAAGGTATACTACTTTGTTTTGCGGCCATTTTGGTAAACTTTAATGTTGACAGTTCATATTTGGTTAATTTGGTTATTTAATGGTTAAAACATTTTAATATAATCACTTATTCTTTACTGTGTTGATGAGTAAGTTACTTGAAATTTTTGAGAGAAACAACGTGGTAACAAAACGCACTATTTGTGTTGTAGTGAATGATTTCGAAGAAAGAGGATCTGTAGGCCATAGGCCCAAGACGTACTGCAATATTGTCTGAAAACATTATTCCTGCTCAAGAAAGTGGTCAAAACAGTCTATCAACCTCAATTCGACGCCGTGCTCAGGAGCCCGTTCTTCAAAGAACAACTTTTGCCACAATTTTGCACTTGTTTTAATTTAAGATTCTGTTGACACTAGAGCGTCTTCCACAATACCATCCACGCTGCCTTACCAATAGGATGTTACAGCTCGCCCACGACAACCCCGATTTTCATGAAAAAACATAATAAGTAACGAGGTACATTTTTATTTGAATGGATATGTGAATAAACAGAATAGTCGAAAAGCCTCATATTATTTATCAGTCACACTTGCATCGATAAAAAGTAACAGTCTGGTATGAAATTTGGGCAGGAAGAATCACTGGACCTTACTACTTTGAAAATGAAAACGGCGTAGCGGTGACTGTGAATGGGGGCGATATCGTATTATGATTGAAAACTTTTTAACGCCATAACTGTGTGCGTTGGATTTGATTTCCATGTGGTATCAACAGGATTGCAATAAAATTACTGCGAGACGTCTTTCCACAACAAACTATTTCAAGAAATGGGGATTTTGATTAGCCTCCACGGTCGCCTGATTTCATAGCTCCGCACTTTTTTTTGTGGAGATATCTGGAAAGCAAGGTTTATGCAAACAAACCAGAAACGCTTGAGCAACTCAAACAAAGTAGTCGTAATGAAATTAATGAAATACCGCGGGAAACATGTGAGAACGTAACGAAAAATGTGTTCAAAAGGGCTCCCATTTGTGAGGCTAACAGAGACGGACATTTATCTGATATTGTATTCCATATATAATTGCCGACATTACGTAAAATAAATATAGAATTCATACTTTCATTTAATCAAATATTACAAAGTGGTATATTTTCCCGGCTGACACGACACCTCGTAAAAGTCAACAATTTTTAATGAATATAGATAAGCTAAAAAAGTTATTGAACATTCAATCCATAAAGGTAGTTCAGCACCACTCTGTTCTATAATTCATTTTCCCGCTGTGGTAAATAGAATACCTTTTAATATAAGAAAAGAAAAAATATTTAATAACAGTGGCAGCACTTTTACTCGTGCAAGTAGAAAAAAGCTTTTCTTTCATAACAATATGAGTAGTACGATAATACGTATATGTATAAAAGAGCTTTACTTGGTGAGAGCTGGAGAGAAATTTTTCTTTAGAATAGAAATAAACACATTGGCCCTCCAAACGTAGTGGTTAATGGGACGTATGATTATTGTAAAAATTTTTATCAAACGGTCAAGAACGCTTTTTCCAATAAACGGATGATTTTATAAAAAAAATGTATATAAAAACAAAGTGAACACAAAGAAAACTTTTAAAAAGAATTTCAAACGCTTTACAGAAGAATAACAACAAATATGATTTATAGATTGAATTAAAAATTAAATTCTTAAATTGTTTTAAATATAAATACAAAGAAAATACACGATCGCTCTAAATAAAAATGTTACAATAACAAGTGTAAGAAACATGTTAAAAAAATAAATACATAAACTGAAATATTTCAATTAAGTAAATATAATAAATAACCAGATTATAAATTCAAATTATTATATTCCAAAAAGTACGAAGTGAAAGAGGCAAAAATAATATAATTTTTTTTTACATTTTAAGCTGGTTTTTACAAAGAAAAAACCGAACCAGTTTGGAAATAACAACAAAACTAACTTAAGTTGAATAAAAATATAAAAAATTAATTTACATAATTTATTTATTTATACATATTCAGTGCTTTTAAAATTTACAATAACAGCAACAAAATCATCAAACCAACCTTTTTTCTACAAAAGACAAAAAAAAAACAACAATTTGTCTCCCCCAATTATTTCGTTTTCCCTTTTTTATTGTTTTTGTATGAATTTTGTTTTCTACTCATTATAATCTGTGGTGTAAAAACTTTTGTTCTAAAAGTGTATACTCTACACATAAAGGTTTGTAAAAGATTCCAATTATGAAATAAAAACTACAATAACAACTTAAAATAAATTGAAATGTTTTAAATACTTTAATTAGAGATAATGAAAACAAATAAAATTGTAACGGTCATCAGTCTCTAGCTCTCAGTTGTTGTAAATAGAAATCATGCACACTCTCCTCTCATTGTAAAACTATAAATGTGTGTAATACACGCCATTTCTCTTGAAACCAGTAAAATTCTCGTGTGTAGAAATGTTTTCTTTTTTGTTTTTTTGTTTTTTTTTTTTTTGTTTGCACAGAGTTATTGATTTTAGTGAAAAAATTGAACAGCTGTTAACAAATTGGAAATATTAAAATTTAAATAATCACGATTTCTTTATTTGTAAGCTCCTTTTAATCGATACATTTTAAAGAAAATTCAAATTGAAAAAAAAACTTTGTGCTGTTATAATTTCAAGGTCAAAAAACCAAATAAAAATCATGAGTGGCGTGATATGAGAAGTTTTTTTATGAAAGAATTTCAATATTAATGCTCTTACTGAAAATTAGAATTTTTACATGTATATATACATATGTATGTACATGCATAAGTATTTGGAAATAAATGTTTATTTAAAAGACAAATTTAATTGAAAAATAATTTCAAAGTTTTATTTTTTAAAACTTTTCTTCTAAAGAATTTTTTCAAACTTTTAATAGCAGGTATTCTTTTTTTTAAATTTAATTTTCGTTAAATGTTTTATAGATAGTAAATAAATTTATACTTTACACAAGCAATGTACTAATCATCTTGTGTAAGATATCATTTTCTTATATAAAAAGATTTTACCTATTAATTTTTTATCGAAAAATTTTCTTATCGATAATTGTTCTTTGGAAATTTTCTGTTATGTATTTATCCTTGTATAAGGTTTGCTTTCCATTTAATTATAGATATACGAAAAAATTTCTCAGGAAAATTTAGCTATAGAAAGTTTTTTACAATCATTAAATTTGTTATAGAAAGTTTTTCGCTATCGATAATTTTTCTTTGGAAAGTTTTCGACTAATGGAAACAATGTTTACATTTTTTACTCAATGATCATCTGTAGAAAAGATTTTCCCAAAATAATTTTTATTATCCATCCGTGATTTATTAATTTAAGACACCATATAAAAAAAAAATAATAATAATAATTTGTATATCATATCGATATTAAAAAATTACTGTATAGAAAGTTTGAATTAGAACCCAATTCATGTATAAATTATTATTGTTATTTTTTTAATAAGGGCCATAGTAATTTAATAATTATATTGTTACGAATTCGCATTATTTCTAACCCACTGTGCAGCCGTTGATCTACTTGTTATAGATGTACACACAACCAACATAAAGCTAAAAATATAATACACTAATAAACATACATCATCTAAAGAAACCAAAACTTTAAGATTTTATTATTGTTCCTGTGTTCTTATTGTTTCGCAAGTATTTGTGTGTATCAGAGGGCTGCACACAAGAAAAATGTCTTACAAGACATCGTAATATTTTCAAGTACAATGCACCTTCCTCTTTCACATTTCAAAACAAACACTTCAGTGCCAAAATGTTCTAAACACGATTACTGGCTTATACTCCTTTAGACAGAAACAGAACAAAACACAAGTAGAACTAACTGAAGTAGAATAAATTTAAGTACAATAGAACTTCAAGCACTGAAGTGATGTTCCACTTCAGTTTTGTTTATAAACTTTGTTGTTGTTGTTCATGGCTTTTGTCTTTGTTTAAGCACAAGTATGTAAGACGCAGATGCTCAAATGTCAATGTTTTAGAACAGTCGTTGTGTTTTGCTATGAGTCATCGCTTATTTGCTTCATTCAAATGTTTTGTTTTTTGCTATGAAACAGAATTCTTGTACTGTCAAGTACTGTCGTGAAGGTGTTTCAAAACTATGAAGAGTTTGTTCTTTTTCTAAATGCTCTATAACTTCTTGTTTAGTTTTAGAAATTGTTTTGAAATACAGTGCTTGGAACTACTGCATAACAGTGAGGTGTGTACTTTTAGAACATTTTGCGCAGCCTTTTAGCAAATGTTCGGCTGAGGCAGAGTTTAATTTTAAACGTTGTGCAAGACAGTCATAAGCCAGAAAAGTAAGCAGGTCTAGTGTGTTAATACACAGTGATATTAAGTGTAAATAAAGTTGTGAAGTATTTTAGTACTGTGTAGCAAATAAGTGTCGGTGTCATTATTTCAGTTGAAATTGAAGAATTCGTAAAAACGTTTTTACAGGCAAAAACGTAACTATATAAAATAATAGCTATTATTTTTGTCGTTGATAAATTGTTGCTATTGGTATTTTTTAATATATAAATTTAGTTGTCGGTAGATAAAATTTTTGTTGCCGATAAATAATGCCCATTAATTTTTTATTGACGATAAATTTTGCAAAATAGTGATTGTATTAATTAATTTTCTTTTGATAAATTTTCTTAAAAAATGTTGTTCATTTTTGTGTTAATAATTGCTGTTATCGCTAAGTTGTCTACATACATTTTTTTACAATAAATTTTGTAAAAACAACTTTTATTATTTATTGTGTTTAAATAAAGTTTTTGTTATCGATAAATGTTCTTATAGTAATTTGTCAGTAATTTATTAATAATTGTATATTATCGATATTTGTTTTATAGAAAATTCGTATTAATAATAAATTAATAATAATAATTCTTCTTATTGATTAACTTTCTCAATCCGATAGCAGTTGTTGCTAATGCTTTATTGTTAGTGATTCATTATAATATAAATTTTAATAATATCTAAGGAAATAAAATAAATACATAATAAAGTTTTGTGTAGACAATTTCCGTTATAGATAAAAAAATGTTATATATTATTTTTGTTATCGATAAATTTTTTTTTAAATAAAGGTGTTGTCAGTAATCTTTTTACAGATCATGTCAGTTTTAGACAAATTTTGTATAGAAAATTTTTTACAAAATTTATCATTTTATTAATAACGATAAATTTTGTAAAAATAACATTTCTGATCGATAGATTCTAAATAAAATTTTTGCTATTGGCAAGATTTTTTAAGAAAATTGTAATATTTTAAAGATACTTTTTGCTATGAATTAATTTTGTATAGCAATTTTTTTTTAAAGTAAATTTTTTTCTCTTTCATTTATGTTATTGATAGATTTGGAATTATTGGAATTTTCATTGCAGAATATAGCATATATATCGATAAAATTTCTTAAGCAAATTTTTGCTATCGGTAGTATTCCTATGTATCATTATTGTTATCGGTAATTTTGTATAGATGATTTTTATCGATTTATCTGTACCGAAAATTTGCTTTTAACGATAATTTTTGTTATTGATTAATTTTCTGAACAAAATTTTTCTTGATAACTTCCTTTATTGAAAGCATAACTGATAAATTTTCTTGGGAAACTTTTTCTATAGAAAATAATTTTTAAGAATAAATTTTCTACAAGTATTTTTTTTTTTTTTTTTTAATAAAACTTTTATAAGAATTTTTCTTTGGCCATGGATAAATTTTCTAACAACTATTTCATTAATATAGTTTGTGTTCGTTATATTTGTTTTTATACTTTTCTTTATAAATTTAATTGATTTTTCTTTCTGTTTTAACTTGAAGTCTTAATTGCATTTCTTTTTTTTATTACAAATTTGATTTATTTAATGCAATTCATATACAATTTATACTCAATTTTGTCAACTTTTTCAAAAAAAAAAAAAAAAAAAAATCACACCAACACACATGCATATGTAGTAAACCGCGTTTATTCAAACCACCCCCCACCCCACCTCACCGATATGCAAATTTGTTTATTTTGTTTATAGGAGAGTGATCGGTGCAAAACAGAAAAGAAAAAAGTTGAAAAAGTGACGGACGGTTGAGTTTAAGTGAATGAGTGAATTGTGCAAATAATTATTTGTGAATGTTTGAGTGCATTGATTTAATAAAATTAATCGTTTTGACACGCAACGATTTCGTGATACCTGATGAACAACAACAAAATCTACAATACGAATAAAATACATATATTCGTGAAAATTCAAACACACGCTTGTTTTATTTATATAAATTAATAATAAACAATAACAACAACAACAACAACAAAACAGCATTAATAATCCGTGTTTGTTTTTTGTTTTCATTTTCCATTTGAATTCAATTAGAATAGAAGTTAATAAAAACACAACAGCAATAACAATAGCGATGTTAGTAATTAAAAAAGCAAAAATTTAATGAATAGAAAAAACAAAACCAATTAAACAAAACCGATTTCTGAAAGAAGAAGTAGAAAGAAAACACAAAAAAAACAAAAATGAAAGAAGAATTACTCGTAATATACTTTTTATAAATCTTTAAAATTATTATTAATTGTTGGAAAAATTATTTAACAAAAATCATCAGATGGTGCCAAACAAAAAATTTATAACATTTTTCTTTCTCTTCAGGGTTTAACTAATTTTGGGTTTCGTTCTTTCTGCCTGGACTACTGAATCTTTTTTTTATTGAAAGGTAAGTTTAAATAAACGTTATTTTAATGAGAAAAATATTAAATTATAATAAATTTAACAAAATCATTTCAACCGCTACGGCGGACAAAAAATAGCTGATGTTTATATATTTTAGACAAATGAAGCAATAATAATGAAAAAAAATAAATAAATAACGAAAGAAGTCAGGCAGCCCTCTAGATAAATAATATGATTCCAACTTGATTTTAAATCGTTGCAGTTATAAATGAGAATGACTTTGTCTTGTAAGATTTTCATGTTTACTTAACAACATCATTTTGTTATTAATGATGGTAAAAATCATGTTAAATCAACATTGATCGCTTGTCCCACGATATTGCACGTTATTAATGATTTCCGTTACTCTTAATCAGTTTTGGTAACTCAAAATGTTTACTAGCAACAAACTCTTAAATTGAGGATTCACAAAACCGATTTGGTGCATTCCCAAACAAATTGGGAACCACTTCACTAACCGGTTTTTCATATTCGACGCGCGTTTTTGCCGTGTAGCTTACATTTGAAGCGAATGCTTCAGCGAAAATTTAGCTTTAGTGCGAAAATTGAGGTTGCCGTATTGCTTCTGAGGAAATGGGGGGGGGATTTTGACGTTTGCTGAAGCCGACTTTGTGAATTCCCAAAAAAAACTCGGACCCCTTCGCTAATTGTATTGGAACCGGGTTTTCATTTTCGATGCGCATTTTGTTCGTAGAATGTGTATCTGAACTACTAACGGTCACTCGATTTAGTGCGAAATTTGAAGTTGCCATATTTTTTTTAGTTTAATATCGAAGCGTGTTTTTTAGTTTTTTCAACTATATTTATTTATAAAGGAAATCAAAGTGTTTACGTAGTTTTATCGTCGAGAGTTTTTAGAGGCAGAACTGGCGCTAATGATTCAGATGCACCGGTGCAACTTGATAATAAGAATGGTTCCACCTTGTCTTTGTCTTTACGGCGCAAGTTAACCCTAGTGAGCATGAAAAAAGAATAGTGATAACTGACACAAGAATTTTCATTCGATGTCTATAAAATTTTTACTAGATATTCATATATTATCTTGGGGTTAAGACTAAAGCAAATGTATTATCAGATGGATGCATCGGCGAATTGAAGCGTTACTTATCAATTCACCAGTGCTCGAGTTGTCAAATTTGACTCTACTCTACTCTGCTCTTCATACAAAATACCTGTGGCTTTTTAAGTGTTGTATTGCTGTAGCGAAAAACCTTGTTTCTTGTATCATGATCAAGACGAGGTTAGCCATGTTCTGAAAGATGGTCCAGTTTAGTCCAAAAAAGTAATCAATGCTTTCAACCTTGTGGTTTTCCTACCTAATTTATTGATCATGTATCACGATACTTTGATTCAAGTTCTTTGACCGCCCGCGAATATCTCGTCACATGTCTTATTTGAAAGCGACTGTTACTCTTGGACAGGACTGAAATGGTGTACAACTTGACTTCTTGTTACAATCATAATATTCTTAGCAAATATTTTGTTATTTAGTATTGATAACTGAAAGTTCTACTTGTGGAACTTTACACATCTCCAGGGAGCAGGTTTTGCCTTGGAGCACGTCGGTCCAGACTAGTCTGCGTTCTGGGACATCGAGGGGTAGAATCATGCAGTTGTTGTAGCAAATAAAACTATAGGATGTCACATGACTTACGTTGTGTTGGACTTACGAAAACCTTAACAAGGGTTAATTGGCAGAATTGCGATCGGCAAAACCCCCGGGGGGTTCTGCTTTGCTGATCATGATTTATGTGCCTAAATGTTAGTTGAAACTTTCTGGCTATGGTTTAAACCTAAAAACGCAGGAAGTTTCCCTGATACCTTTTGTGCACGGCCGGTTTTCGGGGGCTAATAATTTCCGAAATGCTGTTGTTTTGCAACAGATACCTGTGATGTAAAGAAACCAGTAGTGATAGTTAGACAGTTGCGTTGATTTAAAGGTTGATGCTCTTAAAGGAGTTTCGGCTTACCTACTCATGGAGCTTTGTCTTCCTTTGACTGCCTGGGAAATTTTATGCAGGAATGCCCCAAGTCCTTAGCAAGGGGGTTGTTCATATGGCTACAAACTTATGACAGAAGTTGACACCTGTGTGGGTCTTGCAAGCTACGCGGGGACACTGGTGAATACTGAGTTATTCACCCCGTGGAGTTGATCAGATACGACCGTCAATGCAAATAAATCAATGGCACATCATGTTACACCTCCCGAAGAGCAGACGCATTGGCCTTATCCGAAATTGGGCATGTTACACCTTCCGAAGAGCAGGCTTTACTTAGTGGCCTTATCCAAAATGGGGCACCCTGCTCAATGAAATGTAAAGGTGAAGAAATCCTTTGATGTGGTATGCAATCAAAACTCTAAAAACGGAAGGCTTGTCTTAGGTTGTGTTGCCATTTCTGAAACCTTCGCCCAAGGTTAAGTTAAATCGCGATTCACAGAGCCTTTTGAAAAAAAAAATGTTCTGCTGGGAAATCGTTGAAAGAGAGAATCCTGGTGTTGGTAATAGGTTGCAGCTTGAATATGAAGATGGTTTGATTTCTTGGTGTACGGCCCCGTTTTCGGGTACCAAACGTACACGAAGTTCAATTGACTTCCAACAGCAGCTACCTGTGCTGTGAGAATCTAGAGTGTGCCGATCATCAAGTCTATTCAGATTAAGGCCTGAAGTTCTTTATATCTTGGGTTTACCGGTTCCTGGTATCTTGACTTCATTAAAGTGTATAGGTGTATAGGGAATTTAACACTGAAAGGACTAAAAAGCTGAAGTTATTCAGCAAGAAATCTGTCAATATGGCCAAACACATATTTAGAAAGAAAAAAAAAAATCAGCCACCTGTGTAAACCTTGTAATCCACATAGGGATACTGATCAGTCGTTGACAAGTTCACTACGTAGAGTTGTTCCACTGGCAGATTAGTCCGAAAGTCTATAGAATTTCATATTCGTTCTGCACTTTCAGCAATATTTCAACCACGACGTGGACTATACCGATCATCGAAGGCCTGAAAGCCTTCTTGGAAATTCCGTGGATATCTTATTTAAGCACCCACATTTATAATTTATTGATACAAAGTTTTCTAGGGAAAAAGATGAGTCATGAAAATAAGAGTGAGATTTCTATAGAAAAATATGTCAAAAAAAACCGCCTATAAAACATAAAGAAATATTTATTTATTCTACAGAATTTCTGAATTCTGAAAAATTTCATCACATCAAAGTTTTCTTTCACTTTAAATATTTTTTAGTCAATTCTTATTTTTTGCCAAATTAACATAATCTTCTGAAGTTGTCAGCTGTGTATAAATTTTACATCTATTTGTGTTTTAAATTTTTAAAACAATTTGTTAACTTATTTAATAAAAAAAAAAACAACAACAAAGAATATCTTCTGTTTGCTGAGTGTTGTTTGAAATAAACAAAAAAACAAAAGTTGTTAAAACCCATTTCAAATTTTTAATCGGTCATTCACTGTTTGTTGTTATTGGCCTTGAAGAAAAAGAATAGAAGCTGAACTGACAAAAATTTTAATGAGCGCTGCTGTTAAACGCTTCTCCTTTTTCTTTTTTTGTTTGTTTGTTTGTTTTGTAATATAATTTAAAAATGTTGCCTTACAAACAAGTTTTACTTAATTTGCAAAATGGAAAAAAGTTTACAGAATGATTTCATAGAATTATTTAAAATCATAAAAAATAAATTTGTAAATATCTAAACAGCAACCAAACAAATTATTCAAAGATCTAGTTTGGAGTCTTATAAAAAATATATAAAATAAAATACAGTTGATTTTATTACAATAGTTGGTCGGTCTGTGTGTTTCGATGAGACACAAAGCGGCCAAAGGTTCGAAAATGATGGGTGGGCAAAAAATTTGTAGCGAATAAACAGAATGAACAAAATTATGTACAAAATGAAATATGGTTTTTCGTTATATAGCGAATAATAAATAGCAATACATATATACATACTTTTACACATAAGTATTTGTAAACACTTTTGCTTTATATTCTAGGATTTTTTGTTTCTTTTTCTTTTATGTCATCAACGACAGACATCATTTCGGGTTTCTTATGTGATTTAATTTTTTTAATATTTTTTTATTTTTGCTTTTTTATTTATTAAATACACGGAAAGTTTTCACAATCCGTTTTATACACACATATATACATATGTAGTCATAAACACTACAGGTCTGGAACGAATAAATTTCTGTTGTACACGTTCAAGTTATTTTTTCTTTCGAGTATTGTAGCAATCCTGCTAGCTGGTAAAAGCAGCTCTATATGTTCATTAAAATATCTTCTCTAATAACTAAACTTACAAATATGTCAAGTACTCGTATATACTGCATGGCGCATAATTAATTACCTTTATGGTTTGATATAAAGCTAAAAACATAATACACAAACAATCATACATGATCTAAACAACGCAAAATTCCAAGTAAATTAAACACCAATGATTTTAATGTTTATTGTTGCGTTCTAAAGCTGAAAGTCCATAACGCGCGTTGCGCTTTCTACGCGTTATACGCTTTTCTAAACTCCAAGTTACATGCAACGCTTTTCATGCGATAGTTTTTTGTTGTGTTCGAAGTATTTTTTAAATAAAAACATTTTTTTAACACAAAAAACATAAAATAACAATCCACGGCACAAATATGCTTGGCAATAACTTTGAAAAAATATAATGAATTGTGATCTGCGGCTATCAAAAACAACTGACTGTTTTGATAACGCTTATGACGAGTGCAAAAGTAGAAAGTAAACCTACTTTTGGCGTCGTATGCGTTTAACGCGTCATAGGGTTTGTGCTGTGTAACCTGTCACATAAAATTACACTGATTCTACTTTTTGACAGACGCTTAGAACGCGTGTATGGACTTTCAGCTCAAACTTTTCGCAAGCATGTCTATGTGTTATGTGCGCAGCAATTACTTTTGTACATTTGAGTCTGGAATTAGCATTACATAGGAGTATAATATATTAGGTAATAAATAACGGACAGATATTCGACAGAGGCAGAGTTTAGTTTGAAATGCTGTACATGACAATCATAAGTCAGAAAAGCAAGCAGTGGCTGTGTTCTGTAACTTTGGCGAGAAGTTCTCTCGTCGAAAACTTGTGACACAAATTATTCCATCGTTTCTCGTAAAGTGTGAAAAAACTGCGTCTGTAACTCATGTCGAAAACTGTCCAAAGCGATTACGTCGTTTCGTTAGAAATGTCTGAAAATATAAAACGATACCGACATGCAATTTTAAAAATGAAAGCGCCAGCCACAATTAGTACCGCCGCTAAACTAAAGTTAAGAAATTTTGTTAGTGAGAAAAGCAGTTGTTTGTTTCAACTTTGTTTCATTTCGCATGTTTCAGTCGAAAAGTTTCTCGTGGCGAGAGTTACAGAACATAGCCACAGGTCTAGTGTGTCAATGCACAGTGGTATTAAAAGTGAATAAAGCTGTGAAGTAGTAGTAGAAGTATCATTATTTTATTTGCAATTGAAGAATCCTCAAAGCGATTTTACAGAAACGTGACAGTATATTTAAGGGGAATGGAGCTGACTATCGAAATACGACATACAGTTTTGATATCGCAACATGAACGCAATATGGTCATTAAATGTTTATACAAATATGAATATGTTCCATATTCTAAATTATACTAAGCGGGAGTAATAATAACAAATAGTTTTACTCGAATTGTATACGATTGTATGAAAAATGTATATATTTTTGTTTTGTTTGATACTTCAAATAAGTCATCATGCTTTAACAGTACTGCACGTGTACAAACAAAATTGTGCAGACCTGTAATATCAGAAGATAAACCCGTTTGCAAAATTTGCAAAAAAAAAAAAAAATCAAAATGTTTCAATTAATAAAAAAAAGCAGATAAAAAATGTTTCCACTGAATGCTTCATTCAGTCTTTTCACACTAAAGATTAAAATTCCTTTTTTTTATATTTACATATATAAATAAGTATTAAAAGCCTTTTCCTGAAACTCGTAAAAAACTTAGAAATTTATAAAATAATATAAACTAACTAAAAGTTATATTGAAATATCAAAAAGAAGGAAAACAAAAGAAGTCTTTCTGTTGCTTTTTAGAGATTCACAACTTTAAGTTGGCAGCACTGTTAACAAGCTAGCATCACAATCTCCCATTCGCCAAAAAATTTGGGATATGTGACTGTATTCTTCTTTAAAATATTATATATTATTGTACCAATAAAAAGAAATTCTCAAAAACTGATTGTTTTTTTCTTTCCTAGAAACACTGTGTAACAGGTTATTTATAAAGAATTTTATAAAGAAAATGATGTGTAACTGCCTGGGGAGATGAAAGATGGCCGAATTTATTTCCATATAAATTTAAAATGTGTTGACAAGAAAAAGAATAAAATTTAAATCTTTTGATGGTTTAATTTCTTATCGCATGTTTATTGTATTTAACGCAGCAAATTTGCCAGAAAATATTTGTTTCGCTAAATTTTCTTTATCATAAAAACACACAATCTATGTGGGTCACAATAATCACAAACCTCGTGGCAGTGATTAATAAAATTATGTATTGAAAATTGCCGATTCCTTTTTGTTTGCGGACTTACTTTTTTAGTAAATTCAATTTTTTTTAAATATTCTTCACGAGCCCCCCACACGAGGGATTAATCTGTTTTGTCAAAAATTAATAATAAACATTCCAAAGAAAAACATATCAGATAAATTAAACATTTATTTGCACAATAGTTTACGTGCAGAATTAATAAAAATGTCAACAATTTTACTGTAAGTGATAATTATTTAAGTGCAGACGTCTAGACATTGTGAAATAATAATTTTAATTACAATGCTGCAGGGCCACCAATTTTACAACTTACAAAAAGGAAAAAGTTTCACTAAACTTTTAGTTTATTAAACACTTGTGGCTGATGCGTAAGACCATAAAAAAAATCTGTCAAGATTAAAGGACCAATTTTTTAAAAGCTCAAGTAACCTTCAAAAGAGCTTGCGAAAGAAAAAGAGTATAAATCGTCTAATATCGCTAATCAGTAGTGTACAGTTCTTAAATCCTACACAAATAGTGTAAACAATTCTTAAAAACAAAAATAAATAAAAACAAATTTGATTAATCGAAAAAATCCTCTTACAGCGTCTGTAACATGAACTACACGAAATTCAACCTTGAAAATATAAAAATAAAATTTCTAGATTTTATTACATTATTATTAATGATCGGTCACACTAAACCGATTTAATAATTTTACAATTCCAATTAAGATAAACAACAATCAGATGTGATATCATAATGACGTTAAGGGGCAAAAATTTGTCAACAATCACCTGTTTTGGTTTTTAATAATAAAAACACAGGTGGTAATGGTATTTATACAAAACTCAGCGTTACACAAAAAATTCTTAATACAAAACTTCTCGATGACACTAATTATTCATAAAAATATTTCTAAAATAAAAACTTAAAAAAGAAAACAAATTTCCATAAAAACCTTTTTTTAGAATATTTATCGAAATCAAAATTATGCATGTTAAATATAGTTTATCGATAACAAAAATTTTTAATAGCAAATTATCGACAAAGTAAAATCCACCGATGGGGAATAAATCGATAATAGGATTATTCTGTTGACAAATTTTTTATAAAAAGCTTTAAGAATAACAGATTGGCGATAGACTAATATCTCTAACAATAATATTTTATTAAAAAAGTTGTCATTAAAAAAGTGTTCTTTGAGCGATTAAACGATAATAATTTTAAAAGTAAGGACTTAAACAAAATTTCCATAAACGTTTTTTTAGAATATTTATCGAAATCAAAAGTATGCACGTTAAAGATAGTTTATCGATGACAAAAATTTTTAATAGCTAATTATCGACAAGGTAAAATCGACCGATGATAATAAATCGATAACAAAAGTTTTCTGTTGAAAAATTTTTTATAATTAGCTTCAGCAATAACAGATTGGCGGTTGCCTTATATTTCTTCAACATTTTTGCGACAACAATAATTTTGTAATAAAAAAGTTGTCAATAAAAAAGTATTCTTTGAGCGATTAAACGATAACAATTTCTAAAGTAAAATAAAACCCTTTTTTAGAATATTTATCGAAATCAAAAGTATGCATGTTAAAGTTAGTTTATTGATGACAGAAATTTTCAATAGCAAATTATCGACAAAGTATTTTTAAAACTGCAACAGCACAATAAAATCGACCGATGGCAATAACTCGATAACAAGAGTTTTCTGTTGACAAATTTTTTATAAAAAGCTTTAACAATAACAGATTGGCGGTTGCCTTATATTTCTTTAACATTTTTGCGACAACAATAATTTTTTAATATAAAAGTTGTCAATAAAAAAGTATTCTTTGAGCGATTAAACGATAACAGTTTTCTATAGCCTAAACAAGTCAGTGACAAAAATCGTTTATAGAGAATTTTTTATAAAAAATTTATCGACAACACTGAAAATTTGTCGATAGCAGTGATATTCTATAGGAGTGATTTTCTACAGAAAATTTCTGGATAACGAATGATTTCTATAGGAAATTTTTCGATAACAAACATTTTCTGTAAAAAATTTGTACAAATTGTTTTCTAAGGAAAATCGATCAATAACAAATATTTTCTTTAAAAAATATATCCATAACAAACATTTTCTATGGAAATATTGACAAATTCTCAATAGAACAATTTATTGACAACAAATATTTTCGACAGAAAATTTGTCGATAGCAATGATTTTCTATACAACATTTATCGATAATGAAAGTTATCTACAGACAGTTTTTCGATAACAAGCATTTTCTATAAAAAATTTGTGGATAGAAAATATTTTCTAGAGAAAATTAACAATAAACAACATTTTTGTCACTTCACTAAGTTTTTTAATAAAAAAATTGTTATCAAAAGAAAGAAAAGTAATCTTCGAGCGATTTGTTTGTAACTAAATTTTGTATAATAAATAAATCATTAACAAATAAATTAAACATATAAATATCCATAACAAACCTTTTCTATTGAAATATTCACAATAGAAAAATTTATCGACGAATTTGCTGTAGTAAACTTTTGTTTTTCAGAAATTTTCCATAGAAAATCACTGCTATCAACAAATTTTCAGTAGAAAATGTTTGTTATCGATAATTTTTTTAAACAATTTTTTGGTATCAATGAATCTTTTATAGAAAAAATCTTGTAGCAATATATTATTTTCTGTAGACTATTTTGTTATTGACTTATTTGAGATATTTGTTATACTATAGATAATTTTTTGTTATCCTTTAACATATTTGTAACAAATTCATCCTTTAACATATTTATATATGAAATATTTTCTATAGGATCTGTATGGTATCTAGCGTTTTCCATACAAAATTTATCGATAACAAACATTATCTGTAGAAAAACTATTGAAAATAATGATTTTGTAAAGGAAATTTAGTAATAAGAATGATTTTCTATGGAAAAAATTTAGATGAAAAAACTTTTTCAGTAATAAAGTTTCTTTATAGAAAATTTCTGAGTAGAAAATTTTCGAGAACATAATAGAGTTAAGTTTTATGAATAAAAAAAAAATATTTCTATATAGAAAATTTACTATGAAAGAGTTTTTTTTATTGGAAATTAACCAATTACAAAAGTTTTCTGATAAACATTTTTTGATAAAAATATTTTATGTAAAAAGTATACCGACAATAAAAATTGTCAACAGAAAATGTGTCAAGGAAAATAAGTTTCTACAGAGAATTCGTGCAGGAGCAACCAAACACATCGATAACAATACTTATTTTATATAGGAAATTTTTTCTAGCAAACTTTTCTCTCAGTATTTATCGAAACAAGACAGTATCGAATAATATAATTTTCCTTAGAAAGTTTTCTAAAAAAAGTATCGATAACAAAACACTTTTATGTATACAACTTAACGATCATTTTTCGTTGTTATCTTTCGATAACAACGACTTCCTACATTGAAAATTCAATTCAAGAAAGAATGAATAATACAAATTTATCGATAACAAACATTGGACTAAAACTCGTGTGTTAAAATAGAATTTTATACAACAAAAAAACTTACAGCCAACGTTAATTTGAATTTTGATCAAATCAATTTTTATTCCATTATTCAAGGCCAATAACAAACAGTCAGTGACCGATTTCAAATTAAAAAGGTGTTTGCCATACATGCGTACATATCTACATATGTAGACATACATATGTGTTACCATGTTAAAAAGTAAGAAAAACACACACATTACCTTTAGAAATTATCATAAACGACAATTTTTGTTTTTTTTTTGCGATGAAACCTTTTATGGGCTCTATTTTTTGCGAAAATTTTTGCACAAAAAATCATTCTATCAGAAATTATTATACAAATTGCTGGAAACTATTTTGCTAGAGGACAATATACATACAAGCTAAAACTCAGTTCAGTGAAACTTTTATTGCCTTTGGTAAGATCAGAGGGGGGAGACTACGTGTTCGTGATCAGCACACCACAACTACTGGTTGCCGTGGTCGTAGTATTCGATGTATTCAAGAAGTATATCGCATGTTATATATATATACTCGCATGTTTGTATCCGAAACCTTTTGAGAATTTTCTGATTACTGAAGATTCCATTTTAATATTAAATACTCATTCAGAAGCGTGATCAGTAAAATTTTTGATCTTGATTTGGAACGTCTTGGCGTAAAAAAATCAAAAGACATAAAAAATTCAGAACTTTTGACTTTTTTGAATAAATTAATTTTTCTAACGTTTGAATTTTATTTAAACTTTTGACGTAAATGCAAACACAGTGTGACGTTAACGTTACGAATTCAATTTGCAGTTGCTGATTTTATTTTCTAATTCTTATACAGAATAATTTGCAAGTTATTTTTTTCCAAGAAAGATGATTGTCAATTGTTTTTTTATTGCATCATTACGAGAGTACAATTAATTTGTGGGTCAATACAATATTAAACAAATGATAAGAAGTTGTGTATTCATGCTGCATTTGAAAAAAAAGAAAAAAAAAACTTTAATCAAAACACTAATGGAACCAAACAGGCTGCGTTGGCTGAATGCGTATATTGAAAATTGCTATAGGACTGATTTAATCCTAATCATAATTACATATGATTACATATGTATAAAATATTGTGTTTTCAATAAAAATTTTGGTATCGTTATGTTTTCTACTAAATGTTTTAAGTTTCCCAGATTTTCGATATCGAAAATGTTAATTAAATATTATTAAAATGTTTTAATTTTATTTACACATTTTCTATGGGAAGCTTTTATTTTATTATTTCATTCCTGGCCGAAAAATTCTGTTATCGATAAAATTTTTATAATGGGTTTTGTTGTTAATTGCAGTAAATTTTTGGTATCCTTAAAATTTCTCTAACTATTTATTTTTTATTTATCGATCAAGATTCTGAAATCTTTTATCTAAAAAACATAGAAAACAAGCTATTTCAAATTTTTTATTACTAACACAGTAAATTATACTGACATGGAAAAAAAATACATGTATATAACAAACAAACTTAAACCACAAATAACAAGCGAATAAAACTGGTCAGTGGAGATACATCGATCAAGTAGAGTGGTGTGGTCGAATTATCAGCCCAATAAAAAGAGTACGTTGATGTCTCACGCAATTTTTTTTTGCTAAATTCACTTCGAAAGAAATGCTCTGCTAATTAAATTTGCCGCTTCAACGCACTGTAGTGGCATTTTTAAACGATCAAAAAATGTGCAGGGGAGGAGACTTAAAATACGAGGGACAAAACATATGCAATTTTTTTTAAATAGAATATAAAAGGCTTTTTTTTTTTTTTTGTCATTCATTTATTTATTGAATCTTCAAAATATGAACTAACAATAAGTATTCAAATCTTAATACTAAATATAAAAGTTATTTAAGTCCAGCCACTGCTAGACAAAAGAGTTTCATTTCGCGCGAATAATATCGGTAGAATCACCTATTTAACGTACTGATGGTGACCAGGGTATCCCTTCTTCTCAACCGAGAGTGGCCGCCAAAATTAAGTATGTTGCGTGCAACAGAACACAATCAGCCACTCATTCTCATTCTCATATTAAAAAAACAACAAACACGATAATCTATACAAATTACAAACATTGATAGATAACCCAACAAACCAAAAATTTGCAATTACGGGGGAGCAATAGTTTTTTTTACTCGATAAAACAATTCCAAAATACAAAAATAAATAATAATAATAATAATAATAATAATAATAATAATAATAATAATAATAATAATAATAATAATAATAAATATTAAATTTAAATTAATGACGAACAAACGTCCGGATCAGGGCTTTTATGGCCTTCAGTCATTGTATCCCTCCTCTTTTTCACCTTAAAAGAAAAAAAAAAAAACAATTGTTTTGCTGTGTTGGGGGGGTCGGTTTAGTTGTCGTTTACTTTATAGTATCGAAGGTATAACACTGGATGCTGTAAAGTCACTCAAGCGGCAATTGATTCTGGCTTCGCCAACCCAGCAAAATTTGGTCATTGATTTTCCATCGTGATGACAGGAAGGTTTACAATTGACTTTTCTAATATACGTGGGCTGAGAGCGAATTTCTTCTCTGTTTATGCTTACACGTGTCTCCATCGGCCGGATATTTTCGCCTTATGTGAAACCCAGGTATCTGAGAATGCTGATCCACAGGATTTTCATATACCTGGGTATCAACTTCTATCTCTGTTTAATTTCCATCGGGGCCTTGTAATGTACATTCGCAATGAAGTTGTGTTCCAATGCCAGCAACCATTAAGCATGTATGATGCCGAATTTACCTGTCTTTGGGTTAAATTCAAAATCAGGTCACACCTCTTGCACTTCGGGTTTCTTTACAGAAGTCCCAAAACGGGGAGGGATACCACCTTCTCTGGTTTCGATGCCCTCTCCGACTCCATATGGAAGATCCTGGAAGACTGTCCGAGCAGTGAAATCGTTGTTGCTGGTGATTTCAATGTTCACAACTCTTCCTGGCTCCGTCATTCGAGTTGTACAACTCCAGAAGGCCAATATGTCGAGTTATTTGCTGCGCACAACCACCTAGCGCAACTAGTGAATGAGCCAACGCATATTCCATGTGTTGAAGGGCACCATTCAAACACACTTGACCTATTCCTGACTTCACACCCTGAAAAGTATGAAGTCAAAGTTAGTGCACCTCTCGGCAATTCGGATCATTGCACCATTTCTGCCTCCTTTTCGATCTCCGAACTTCGCAACGTTTCGAAACCAGCTACGAAACGTTCAATATTTATTTACGAAAAGGCGCGTTGGGCTGAGCTCAACCAATTTTATGAGCATTTTAATTGGAAACTTTGCTTTCTAGATAACGACATAAATGCTACAGCAAAAATGGTCGAGAATATTATATTGCTAGGGATGAAATCATTCATCCCCTCCAAGCAGATTTCGATTAAACCAAAAGCAAAATCTTGGTTTAATCAGACGTGCAAAAACGCAGTCAGATCCAGAGAGGAAGCATTCAGTAACTGGCGTTTAAACAAAACCCCAGACACTGATTTGCTACGCAAAAAGGCAAGATCTTCGTGTGCCAAGGTACTTAGGCGCGAAAAGTTTCTTCACGAACAGCGCCTTCGAGCCAAGGTCCTTGCAGCTCCCCGGGGCAGTAAAACCTTTTGGTCTTTCGTTAAGAGAGTAAAGAACAGTGCTAGTTCATCAATCCCAACTCTCTTAAAGAATGACCAAGCATTCACCGACCCGGTTGACAAAGCTAACCTGTTGGCTGAAATTTTTGCAAGCAATTCCTGCTTGCCGGAAAGCAGTCAACCACTTCCCGAGCTCGAAAGAGTATCTGTAACTATGCCAAAGATATTCTTCCGGGCGCGAGCAGTTAAAAGGGTTTTGGCAGACCTCGACATAAACAAGACTCCTGGACCGGATGGCATTCCAGCACTGGTCTTGAAGCAGTGCTCTTCTACGCTTGCGCGTCCGTTAGCACACCTCTTCAGCAAACTTTACCATGTTGGTGAGTTTCCATCGTGCTGGAAGGTTGCTAATGTAACGCCAATCCCCAAAAAGGGTGAAACTAATAACCCCGAAAATTACCGCCCAATTGCAATTTGCTCTGCGCTTTCCAAAGTGATGGAAAGTATGGTCAACTATCACCTTATGAAATATCTAGAGTCACATAAATTACTTTGTGACCGTCAATATGGATTTCGCAAGGGTCGTTCTACTGGCGATCTTATGGCATATCTGTCAGAGAAATGGTGCCACTCAATCCATCATTTTGGCGAAAGTAAGGTGGTGGCTCTGGATATTTCCAAAGCGTTTGACAGAGTGTGGCATGGTGCGCTACTGGCAAAACTTACTGCTTTTGGTGTCGGTGATGACTTCTCTCGATTTATATCGAGCTTTCTCAGAGACCGCACTATACGAGTTGTTATAGATGGGGCCTCATCAAACGAGTTCAAGATTAATTCAGGGGTACCGCAAGGCTCCGTTCTTTCTCCTACTCTATTTCTTATTTTCCTCAACGACCTTCTCTATCAAACTTCCAACCCTATCCATTCTTTCGCGGATGACAGCAGCATTTGTCACTCGTACTCTTTTAGTTATAGGCCCAGCCTATCAGAGATCGCTGCCAAGAGGCAAAATATGGACGATTCACTGAATAGTGATCTTCTATTAATCTCCGAATGGGGTCGTAAAAACAGGGTCACCTTTAACGCTCGTAAGACCCAATGTTGCCTATTAACACACAAACAAACGATCGCAAGTGCTGCTTCATCTGTACTCATGGATGGTATAAATATTGAGGAATCGGATGCTCTTGATGTTCTTGGTATGAAGATACAGTGTGATGTTCGCTGGACTGAACACATTTTTCATATCTCTAAAGAAGCATTCAAGTGCCTAGGTTTTTTGAAACGGTGTAAGATGTACTTCTCGCCATCCGATCTCCTTACTATTTATACCACCTACATCCGACCGAAAATGGAATACAACTCTCATGTTTGGGCCGGTGCCTCAAAGTCTATTTTGAGGTTACTCGACCGTGTGCAGGAGAGGGCGAAGAAGCTTATCGGTGACAGTAGGGTATCCAACTCTATTGACTCACTGGAGCATCGACGCAGTGTGGGGTGCGTTACTCTGTTCTATCGTTACTATAATGGCTTTTGCTCTGACGAGATTAGGGATCTTGTTCCCGAAACGCGCACATTTTTACGTACCACGCGTTCATCGTCCAGAGCTCATCCATTTGTGGTTGATTGCCCGGGGAATCGTACTACGCATTACAGAGAGAATTCGTTTTTCAGCCGTACGCTTCGTTTGTGGAACAAGTTGCCTGCAGACGTGTTTCCTGCCTGTTATAACGTTGGAAAGTTCAAGACAAATGTGCACAAGCACTACTCCCTCTTTCCCCCTCCTCACAACCTATTTTCCTAGTTCTGGTACAATGCACTGCATATGTAGGGGTCATCCCCTGAGTACTGGTCCTATTAAAAAAAAAAAAAAAAAAAAAAAAAAAAAAGAGGATTTGGGTGAAGTTCCAGTTTACTGTATAAAAGTAATATGAAAGTTTATTTAAACGACTATCATTCTTATTTATACTACTTTATGTATTTAATAACGATGAATTTAATGAATTAGTAATGTGGTAAACTTCAAAGATTTTGCTAGAGAATAATAAAGGAACACGCCAGGGTAGATACTTTTTCTAGGTAAACATGAAGTTATTACTAAACTAAGGTAATTTAAGGTTGTAAGACACTTCATTTTTTCTTCATTTTTCTATTATTGAAAAGTAGTAAGAACATATTGTAATAGAAAAATTACATAAATTCGAAGAGCTCAGATATATTGAACAATATGTTAGAATGTCAAAAATTGTATGTTTGTTATCGATAAAAAATAGATAAGTGTCAAAAAAAAAAAAAAAAAAAATTTAAAAATGTTCACATTAAAATTGACAAATCCAGCTTGAAAATTTAAAATTGCTGCTAACTCGGCAGTTTATTTTCGAAGACAGCGCTTTTACGTGATTTTTTTCTAACCTGTTTGTTTTGTTTCATGAATAAGAAATGAACGACACTTAGACCCATCATAATATTATTACCGTGAAAAAACTAAAACATATCTAATATTTGTATAAAAAACTCATAATAAAAAACAAAAGTTTCAAAAAGATTAACGTTTATAAAATGGATGATACCATTACAAATTCAATTGCATTAAATACCTTAAATACAATAAGCATATTAATGGCCAGCAGGAGTAAAAAGAATTCAAAAAAATTTTCCTCCCGATGGCTCCTTCTCAGAGAAGGCGATGGATTTAAACATAAACTATTCAAAGAAATTGAATGTGAAGGCTCGAAACTTTATAAAAACATTTTGAGGACTCCTCATCAATTTGCGAAAATTTTAGCAAAAGTAAAGCCCTATATTACAAAGCAAGAATGCAAGTTTTATGGCCAGCTCCTCCCAAAACTTAAATTTGTTTCGGTATTGCATCGACTTCACATCCCAAATATGACTTCATTTATTATTACGAGTGATTTTTTTGCTATTATCTTTATGGCAACACTAGTTTTGACAGCTCACGCATGTTTTGTATCTTGTGTCACTGTCAAACATCTTCAGTTTGGTCTATAATTTAATCATGAATCGTCTTACAAACGAACAGCGCTTGCAAATTATTGAATTTTATTACCAAAATGCGTGCTCTGTTAAGAAAGTTCATCGCGCGCTTCTTCCATTTTTTGGTCAGTTTAATCGACCTACTGACGTTTCTATTCGGGCTATTGTAAAAAAATTTCGCACCAAATTTACATTGTTGGACATTAAACCACCAACACGCTTACGTAGAGTAAGCGTGTTGGCCAGTGTTGGTGATGACCGTGAATTATCGATTCGGCGCCGTTCGCAGCAATTGGGCCTCTGTTACTCCACTACGTGGAAAATTTTGCGGAAGGATTTGGGTGTGAAGCCTTATAAGATACAGCTGGTGCAAGAATTGAAGCCAAACGACCTACCCAGAACGCCAAATTTTTGGTGAATGGGCTCTTGAAAAGTTAGATGAAGATCCACTTTTTTATCGAAGAATTGTGTTCAGCGACGAGGCTCATTTCTGGTTGAATAGATACGTGAACAAGCAAAACTGCCGTATTTGGAGTGAAGAGCAGCCAGAAGCATTGCAAGAGCTACCAATGCATCCACAAAAAACAACCGTTTGGTGCGGATTATGGGCTGGCGGCATCATTGGGCCGTATTTCTTCAAAGATGATGCGAATCACAACGTTACTGTGAATGGTGAGCGCTACCGTGCGATGATAACAAATTTTTTTTTTGCCCAAAATGGAAGAGCTTGACTTGCATGACATGTGGTTTCAACAAGACGGTGCCACACAGCACGCGAAACAATGGACCAATTGAGAGGCGAGTTCGGTGAACAGTTTATTTCACGCTTGGAACCAGTCAATTGGCCGCCCAGATCGTGCGATTTAACGCCTCTAGACTATTTTTTGTGGGGCTATGTTAAGGCTAATGTCTATAGCGACAAGCCCGCTTCGATTGACGCACTGGAAGCCAACATTGCCAACATTATTCGAGAGATACCGGCCGAAATGTTGGAAAGAGTATGCCAAAATTGGACTAAGCGGATGGACCATTTGAGGCGCAGCCGCGGCCAACATTTGCATGAAATAATCTTCAAACATTAAATTATATCGACCCAACTATCGATCCAAATAAATATTTCATGCATTTTTCTGAATTTTATGTGTTTTTTTTTTAAATTTCCGATAGTTCTTATAAAATTACCCATTAAAACAGACGTCTTAACAGCCGTGTCAAGACGGCAAGAAAACAGTAACATTTGCAGTCTACACCAGACAGTAACAGTATTTTGCTGTTCCTGTTAGTGTTCTCATGTCAGGTGTGGACAGCACTTTAGGTATTGCAATTTTTTGCTAAAAAAAAGTATACGAGTACTTTATTTATTATTAAACATTTTTAATATGTCCACAAAATTTTCAAACCATATATGATTTTTTAATGTAGCCTTCGATAGTACCTTCTACCCATATACATACCTATATTATATTTTTGATGGCGGATTTTTTTTACGAAATTTTTTTTATTCACGATGTAAGAAAATCAAAAATTTTTTTTGTAGCTAATTTATTGATATATTTGTCAAGAAAATTAACACCATTTTGTGAAATGACATCAATCATTTCCAAATAAAGTTGTATGTAAGTATATTTATTCTCGTCTGTTCTCGTATTCGCATTACATATTTTAAACAAACAGCTGTTTAAACATATTTTTGTTTTTTGTTTTGAAAGTGGGTGTTACTTTTAAAATTTATTTATTGTCATGTGTTTTTTTTTATATACTAAGCGTTTGTTTATGTAAATATGTATGTGCATGTATGCGTAGTTATAAATAATGTTATTAAATTTGTAAAACCACATATACTTATAAGCAAGTTTTTTTTTTTTTTTTTGCTTAGAGAGATAAACCACAGACAGCAACATTCTTACATAAATATTATTCCTCTTTCTACCAGTCATTCATTGTTTGTTTGTTTTTAATTAAAATCCACTGTTTACTATAAAGAAAAAAGCTTAAATTATTTTATTTTGTTACATACATACATATGTATGTAAGAATGTATTATATACGAAAGAAAGAGAAGATTGTTTTGTTTTTATTTAAATTGAAAAAATCAAACAATTAATCTTATTCCGTTTACAAAAGGGCTTGTAAACTTCACACACCGTCAGTCTTCCTGTGTCTTTCTGTGGTTCTGTTTAAACTCTGAAGTCACGTGTTATTTTCAATTTGTTTCTTGTTTTTTTTTTCTTTTTGTAACAGAAATCGTAACTGATAACAAACGCTTAAATTGTTGAGGAAGTATGTAAAGAAAAAGAATTAAAACTACTGTGATATATTACATTCTAAGACGCGATTATAATAATGCACTTAAGTACCTATAATAGCTTACGGCCCCAAGAAAAAAAAATACGAGTAAAAATGATGATTTATCAAAAGTTTTTTACTACAATTTTCCTTAAAAATAAATATAGTTTTGCAGAATTTGTCAAACTTTCCGGCAAAAGGTTTATTCAATTGTATGTAAGTATATTATTTAAAGAGAGATAATCGTTTATCAGCAAAATAAGAGCACTTATAAAAAATTTTCGTCAGTTTATTATATTACGAGTATTCATATAAAATTTCGTCAGTTTATTATATTACGAGTATTCAATGCCAACTATGTAAGAGCGAATGACCGTTTGAAACCTTGAAAAACATTAATTCTCTATTATAAAAAAAAAACTATTACTTGTGTAGACTACGGCAAAGAAGGTTTTACATGTGTAGTGTATGTAATATTTAAAAATGTCGTTCAGCAATTGTTAATTGGGAAAATCATTTTCGCCTTTTAAATTGGCTCCATTTAAAACAAATTTTGAATAGAAAATATCTAATGTATAAGAAATAAGTCTTGAAATAAAAAGTTCCGCAGACATAAACACTTTTATCTGTAAAGTTTATGAAAAATATTTCTCTATACAAAAAATTTATGAATTATTGAAAGTGTTACAGCCAGTTCGCCGATGTCGAATAGATAAGTTCATTCGCATTCTGGGCGAAAGAAATTTGATTTGGGGTTTCCTAACTTTTTTTTATGCGAACGAAGTGTCAAAATTCAATTAAAATACATAAGTACATGCGAACGAGTAATATTCGTAGTGACATAGACAAAATCAAATTGATTCGAATGTGAGTGACTAGCATTCTTTCGCATACATATGTTAGTTTAATCAGCTGACAGTGAGCGATCGCGAGCTGCTATCTCCAGGCTGCTGTGTTCTTTAATGATTTCCCGCAACAATGAATGGCACAGGTATGGAGAAATTTTTTGCAGAATTTGTTTTATAATTTAAGCCGCATAGCCACACATCAAACTGCTTTTTCAAACTAGGATTTTTTAAATGTATTAGTTAAAATAAATTCATACAGGCATATGATTTAAAATGAATTTGAAGCAAATTAAAATAATTTAGATTTTTAACTACGACGCAGCAAAAGTTTGAAGCTAGTTTGATGTGTGTGCCCGTAATTACCTCAAATTTCATTTTTGTGTGGTCAGGGCAGCGACAACATCAAGAGAGAAAACTACTTTATTTTGGGATTTGTTGATTTTTTCATAAACAATTTCAATTTGAAAAATTCTAAACTAATCTAAAAACATTTTTCATTTTTCAAAATAATTTTACTAACACATAGAGCAAATTTTCACGATGATTTAAAGTCATGTCTAAAAGGCAAGTCTTTTCTTTTGTACTGAAAATTTTTTAAAATTAAGAAAAGCAATGTTTTCTGTTTTTCAAGTTTTTTTTTCTCTAATTTCTTTTTGACTCGTTTGCTATTTTTTAAATTGTTTTATTGTCATTCGACTGGCAAGGCAACCACATCGATACTACCAAAAGGGTAAAAAGAGACAAACGATTATTATTAACGACAACAATTAGAAAAACGACATGACTTAAAAATCATCGTAAAGTTGTAACATGATTTTGGTAGGAGGTTTAAAAGAGTATTATGAAAAAGGGCATGGCTTTAAATCACCGTGTAAATCAGCCCATACTCACAATTGTAGTCACGTCGCTTTAGGACCTAAACTTTAGGTACATACAGTTAAGGGAAAAAAAAACTCTACATACGACCTATTGTTTTGAACTTCTAGAGAACTTGTGATAATATTAAATATCGGATGAGGCATATTATCAATGGGATTGAGATCCGGGTTTTGCGCTGGCCACTGTATCGTTTGAAATTTTTGTTTGGAAAGCCATTCCTTTACGATTTTTGCCGTATGTTTTGGGTCTCCATCCTGTTGAAATGGCATTTCTTCTGGGTAAGCAGTTATGTCAACGTATTCCGGAATATTGTCTTGTAATATTCGTAGGCGGTCTTATTTTCACATTGTACTTTCTCTTCTTACTAAAAGCCTAATATGCCACCAAGGAAAACATACATTTTTTTTTTTTTTTTTTTTTTTTTTTGAAGCAATCAGAGGCGATGCCAGTAATAATCCTTGCCGCCAGCTGCAAAAGATTTATTTTGGTTTCATTAGACCAAATAACCCTCTTCCAGTCTTCGACGTTTAATTTTTTGTACTCTTTAAGGCTCGACGCCTTAATATTTTTATTAGACAACGCAGTGAACAGCATTTCGGCAATTCGGCGAAGTGCTGTTCTCTCGCTTACAAATATGTTTATAGCAGCTGATGTCTGTTTAGGGGTTTTTACCTGTCTGGAGGACAATAGTCTTGGCATTCCGGTCCGAAATCAGACAAAGTCGTAATTTTCTTACAACACTGCCTGACGGCAGATTCTCAACTTTTTGTCAATTTCGCGGGCTCAATAATTGTTGTCGTTTCAACTACTTGATTTTCCAAAAGGTCCAATATTTTTCCCATTTTATTCTTTTGCGAAAATAACTTAAGAAGCTTTTTGAATAATTTGTGATAAATCATAAGGTTACTTTCATAGATTTTAGAGGGCAAAATCAAATAACAGTGCTTAAATTCGTCGCCATTTGTCCATTTATTTGTGTTGCCACCTTAAATGAACTTTAACGTGTAAAAGTGGATACATTGTTGTATTAGATAAATTTGCTTAAGACTTAATATTCGCCTTTGAAAATAAAAAAAAAATCAGTTATCCTTTTTTTTTTATTTTATAAAATACTTGAAATAAATAATCATAAAAATTTGTTTCAATTCTGTATGGTTTGTAAATCATGTACTCGTATGTAAATAAGTGCTCGCCACTGTATATAAAAATTCCCTTATTCATTTTTCCAACAAATATTCTCTAGTAATTTATTTTCTGCAACAAAGTTTCAAAATTTATAATTTCATCTGCCTTTCAGTTTCCCGCTTTTATGGTTTGCTTATAGCAAATCTAAAAAAAAAACACTTCTCGTAGAATGCTGAAATTTGTCGAAATAACAGAAAGAAAAAAATATGGCGCCAATATAAATAAAACAATTACATTAACTTAACATGCTTACAAACGTAAATATGTATGAATGTATGTACATGCATACGTATAAAACAACGACCACAAACACACATTCATTATTATACAAAATTTGTTATGAAATGCAACAACAACAATGAAAAAACGAAGCACATGTAATAAAATGGCATGAATTCTCGTATAAATGACCCATTGACTGCCACGATTACGTCGACAAAGAGAATTGTTACGTTTTTCTACCACTTTCGTTTTAATTTCAACAGAAAATAGAAATGAAACACTTGATTGTTTATGAAAAAATAAAAATAAATTTTGAAATAGCATTAAAAACAAAAGAAAACTTTCAAGCCCTCTTGGCGTGCCCCTCACTAAAACTTCTTGATGTTGCTTCTTCATTATTTCTCTCAAAATTAGACTTTTCTTATTTTAAACAAAGAAATTTGTACAAACCACAGATAGACAAAAAAAAGGAGCAAATTTTTAATAAAATATAGATATAGAACAAATGCATGCATGTATGTATGTATGTATATATCGATGGCTTAATATAAAAAAGACATATCTTGTCTTGGTAATTTTGATGGTATAAAAATAAAAAATTAAATAAAAAGACCAGTACTGAATTTATTGGTGGCTTTGTTCTAGTGGATGTATTCAGCGTTGTCAACTTTCTCAACACCGAAATGGAAGAAAAAATGCCTTGTTTCAATAAAAACGCACCGAGTTGGCAACGATTTGTGATATTTTGTTTTTAGTTTTGAAGATTTTTTTATTTTTTAATTTTTAGTGTTTTTATTCTCTTGCAAGTAATAACAAAATCGAGTTATGTGCTTTTTATATTAAGCCATCATACACATTGATGGCTTAATACAAACATGCCCAGGCCTATGCGCTGGATACTCAATTGTTTTTGTAAATGCGCTTATGCATCTTACGGCCTAGGCCATCGCTGTGTAAATGTAAGTAGGAATTGTATACAGACTTCGGATGGGTCACGCTTACATTGTCTGTGGTCTTAGATCGAAGATGTATGTGACAAAAATTTCACTGGGTAGCTATAGGGCTGTGCTCTTTAATACACAAATACTGCGCTCAGCACTAGCAATGAAAAATACACAAACAACTTCGTCTTTCATCACCAAAGCAAAGCAACAACACTTTTGCATGCTTTGTTGGTAAACATTGACGACAGCGATTATCAGTGTGAATTTTGTTTTTGTAAATTGTTTTGCTTTTTACCACAAAAAATATTAAATAAAAATAGTTTTTCGTTAAATGTATTGGTGTTTACTCTTCCATATAGAACTTTTGGGCATCACTGGCTTAATATAATAATAAAAAAGACATATCTCATATGCATATGCATAGTATTAAATCAAAAATATTTTCTTTGTCAACAAAATCAGAAGCAAAATGAGAAAAACAATGAAAAAGAGAGTAAAACAAGAAAAAAACAGAGAAAGCTTTTGCAATTCTGCATTATTGTTGTGAAATTGTTTATTTACATTTTGTTTTGATTATTTTTTATGGTTGTTTACAATTTGAGGCAAAAGAATTTTGTGACTGGCAAAAATGAAAATTTAATTAAATATTTGCTAATTTGTACATAAATATATACATATGTACATACATATATACATACATACAAACGTACTTATCTATGTGTATGTTTGTTTGCATGTGTGTATGTAGGTAAGAGAGTATGTATTCGCATACGAACATATACATACATATATGTATATATAGGAAAAATTTTCATACAGTAACTTTAAATTTTAAAAATTATCTTCGGAAAATTTTTTTATAAAAAAATTATGGGCAACAAAACTTTTCACTCCAAAATTTTACATATGAATTAAATTAATAATAAATGGAAAAAATATGTAAATTAATGAATAAAAAATGTTCATAGAAAATTTCTAGCAAAAATTTTTTATAGAAAATTTCTATTGAAGAGTTTTAGAACAAAAGTAACCAGCGCTGAATTTGCAACTCGGCTTGATCGAAGATTGTAACATTTCCTTTGTCCTGTGTTCAAGATTTTTACATGTGATTCAATTTTTCTTGTTTTTTCCTATAAGGTAACAACAAATCCAGATACGCCCTTTATATATGAAGCCATCGACGCATACATGTAAGTATATGTATATACATGTCTGTATACCCAACAAACATTAGATTTCAAATTGGGAGCGATTTGAATTCAAACATTTTCTCAAGGGACAAGTGTTTGATACTGATGTGAAATCAAGTTGAAAAACATAGCACTCTCAACAAAAAGGGGAATTTATCTGCGAATTGAAAAAATCATTTATTAAATCGTTTTCAAACGTTAATCACAAATCTTTTTCAAATGTGGATGGATATTATGCAAAGCAAACCATGATTGAAATAAATTTTTTGCTTTTTTGCTCCTCTTCTAATATTTTAATTTTCTATTGTTATTATTTATTATTCTTGATATTGCCGAAAGGGCGAAGTTGACTCTGTGTAACGCGTCGATCATGCGGTAAACTTATTACTTCTTCCTTTCCCGTTTTAATTTTTTTCTACTCAAATTCTTACTTATTATAACTAAGCTTTGTTCACATTTAGTTGTATGAGTATATTTACTTATTTTTTTACTCTAATACCTATATCAATATAATTTCTTCGGATTCATCCATTTGTTCTTCAATTTTTTAACTTTCATATGATTGGCTTCACTGCCATATTAATTGTTTATACATGTATATTTTTTCAGTAAGTGTTGCCACACTTACTTTAATCTTACGAGCTACTCTCGAAAACAAAGTGACAAAACATTGGGTTTCATATATTTATATCCAAGTGAATCTCATTTTCGATTCAAGAAACCAACCATTGAAAATGGCTTGAAAATTATGCTTGATATGATATAAAGTCAATTTATATCAAATATTTTACTTTCTGTTTGTTGGGTATGTACTTGTGTGTGTATGTACGTGTAATCACATTCAAGTGATTAAAATTTCAAGTGTATGGCCATGAACTCAAAATATTCGAATGATCACTCAAACAAAACAAACAAAACCAATTTGTAATTTAAATAAGGTTTTTATTCTAAAAAAAAATAATAATAATAAAAAGCGCCTTTTAATTTAAGTAGATGCCCACATGCATACACACATTAATATGTATGCATGTACAAGAAAAGCTCCAAAAATTTGTACTTTTTACTTACATATTAATGTATGTATGTCACATTTAATGACTTTCAGTAAATTAATTTGGTACATAATAGTATACATGTGTATAACAATTCTTGGAATTAATGACAAAAATAATAATAATAATTAGAAAGAATAACAGAACAGATACATATGAATGGGTTGTAGGTATGTAATAAGGAAAAAAAACCAAACAAAATAAAACAAAATTTACATACGTATTCTATTAATATGTACATATAAACAAATGTGTACTTAGATATAGTATAGGTATACACTGAAAAGAAAATTTAATCCATCTGTACTTAAATCGATCCCAAGTGGCGTCAAAAGTACTATAAGTACGGATTTTCTAAAATAAAGTAAGGATTACTTGATTCATGTATAGATTATTCAAGCACTAAGTACTTTATTCCGTCCTTGGAATAAGCCGAAGATGATATGGTTTTGAGAAAACCTGAAATCGAATCAATCTTAAAGTCCGATCGATTCAAGAGGTTTATATACGTTGACATTTCAAACTGATAACAAATATTGTCAAACATTTAACTATATATTCCATTATTTTAAATAAATTACTGAGAATTTAAAAAGAAGAATACTCAAATAATATTTCTCAACCTAAACAAAAACATCTTGTTTTGTTTTATTCTCATCTCTCAGGAATTCATTCACATGTATGTGTTTGTGCCTTTGCTTAGGTTTGTATTTGGTTCCAGAATTTTGCACTTGCCCAGCCGGAATTAGAGTTAATTCAAAACTATTGAATTATCACCCAGAAATGAGTTAGAGGTGACTAAAATCTGGACTCATTTTGCATGTTAAAAGTGTTCAGTTTTAGCATGACGAGGCATACTCACTCATCTCCACATAAGTTTTGAACTAATCAGGAGTTACATAAGTAACTGTAAGTTGGCTTCTGGTGCCTCAGTTTGTAATCAATCTTGAGTTAGGTTATTATGATTTAGTTTATGGCTCATCAGTCTTTAACTAATTATGAGTTAGGTTATGGTTCATCAGGTTTTAGCTAATCATAAGTTAGGTCATTATGAGTTAGCGTATGGCTAATAAATAATTTAATTTATATTATATATTATATTTTCAGATTTTTATTTAATTCTTCAAGCTTTTGGCTTGAATGCAATAAAATAACAAAATGTATATTAATTTATGCAATTAGTATTATATCCGCAGTTATTATTAGTTTTAGGTTTCAGATTTTTTTTTTTTTTTTTTGGTGAGGTAAACTGATTGGAATTGTCGCTATTTAATAAGTTATGAAGCTTATACTTACTTATAGCCTTTTCTGGGTCTTCTTCTCCCTTACAACGAACTGCTTCTGATGAATAAAACGAAAATGTATCTGAGTAGCGATTTAATGAGGAATATAATTCATTTTATATTTAAATACACTTACATGTTAAGGCAATATAAAGTTTTTGATCGGTACTTTTCCATGTCTGCCATCTAGATTGGAAGCGATAATCAATTCAAGAGAGAAAACTGATAGCAGCGACTTGTTGTCCAGTAAGCAGAGATTACACAAAACGAGCCTAAAAAAATTAAATTTTATCTATTTTTCAATTGCTTTGTTTTTTTACTGTTATTTATTTATTCAATTAAGACAATAAGCCCATTGGGCCAAACTTGCCTAAAGATATAATAAGCAATAACATGAAATTTACAAAAATATAAGTGTAAAATATATTTAAATATACAAACAAAAAAATAAAAAAAACAAACATAAAATTAGCATAATTTATTAAATTATAAAAAATTCTTTTATAATTTATTGCAAAATTTATAAGTATCCAAAAATACTTCCCCCCCTTCTGCACTACCAATGAGAACAATATAGCAAGCTATTGTTGAAAGTGTGACTCACAGAAAATTAAATTCAGAGTCTCGACGTAATTAATTTTTTAAAATTCGAAACGGATTTTGAAAACTGCCTTTCTTCGTAAGGAATTATCTGATTCCACAGTCGCGTAACCTTAACTACAAATGATCTATTCATGACCATAGATGAAAATAGTGGAATGTTCAGGGCATGAATACGTGTTGAAGAACCGAAATTAAACCTTGGAGAAGATAAGCGGGAGATCCAAATACTTTTAGTATTTTTTTTTTTACTTTGAAAGACTTTAAATCTCAGCGATTTATTTCTGCGACACTTGTAGTTTCAAGTGCTCTGCTTACCTGGTTTTTCTACTTTTTATTTTTGTTTCTCTGCATCAAGTTTGAACTAATCATGAATTAGTTAAATTATCATCAAACGACAATTTTTCAATAATAAATGCTGTTGCAGTTATTGCTACTGCAATTTGTATGCATCAGTTTTGAGTTAACCCTGAGTTAGTTAATTACTTATCGAGAAAAAGGCAATTGTGAAAAATACAATTGACTCAATTCGATATAATTTTTAGGTTAGCTTAAGAGTTAGCCATAAAGTTTGATAAAAAGCTAACTTTGTTCTGAGCGCGCTCAGAAAATTCCTGCTGGGTGATTCAAGAATTGTATACTTATTTTAAGACATTGTAGGATTGGTTTTCTTGAACAATATGGTTGTCGACTTTTGTGTGTTATTCGTACTTAAATTTTTGAGTACGACTAGTACTAAAAGCAAGTAAAAAATACTTAAATTTAGTACGAGCTTTTTCTTTCTGTGTAGGTACATAGCTACTTTATTATAAGTATTTTACTAGACATACATACATATATAGCTACATATACTTGTGCATATGTATACATAGCTGGTACATGTGTACCTCTGTGTGTACAAACACATATCTAAGTACATTTGTATATGTGTGCGCGTTCATAAGACAATGTTATCATTTGGTTGCTTCCTGCCTCTCACTCTCAAATTTTCATCAACTCTTTTTTAAATGATATCAACAAAAACATCATCATCGCTGCTAATCAATGGGAAGAAGCAAGAATAAGTTGATGTAAACAAAAAAAAAAACCTAAGTCAGTTCCCGCCGAGCGAGTTTAAATAAATACACACACACGCGCACACACTTGTACATTCTTCCACTAGTAAATAATAATAAAAACAATGTAATGTATCATCACAAAAATGTATCTTATATAAAATACCTACCTACTTGAGATATAAAAGCTTAAAAAGAAAAGCTTTTCTTAAAGTAGAGAAAACAAATTGCTTTGTTTTGGTGATGTTTCTCTGAGTCTTTTGTTGTATATACATACATACCAACGTAGTTGCCAGTAAACAAACCACAAGCAAAGAGGAGTGAAAAATTGTGTTTTCACATATTGAAAAAAAAGGCATGTTCTATGTATGCATGTATGTATGTATGGATGTACGTATATTAGAATGATAACCAAATTTTTGGCATAATCCACGAGGAATGTGTTTTTATTACTTCTTGGGTATTGTACAAAAAAGAAAAGAATTACTTCACGCGCCAAATCGTTTTCTAAATGTAGGTACAAAAAAACATTTGTTCAACAAGTTATTTAATTTCACAACATAAGTTATTTAATTTCACAACATAGTTATTTATTTTCACATACAGTCGAACTTCTCTAAAATGATTCAGTATGGACCCAGAAAATCACTTCACAATATAGAAACTTTATTAGACTGAACCAAAAATTTACCTAAATATTGCTAAATGGCGTGGGGTAAACATGAAAAAATGGGTTATTTACAACTTGCAAAATATTGATTCAAGTTTACTCAAATTGAAAACATTTATTTAGCTGTTGTCTTCTCATTTAACTTAAATAATATAGTAAAATTTAAATAAATGTCTTTATTTCTACACGCGTTAATTCAATAATACATGCCTTTGTAAAATGCTAAAATATTATTTAAATTTAATAAAATAAATTAGGTGAATTTGGAAAGACTATTCAAATTTTATTAACAAAATTTAGCCCAACGAATGCCAAACTAGCATTCTTAATTTATATATGTATTTTTATTTGTTGTTTTAACTACATATTTGCTGATTCAACAGAATCTTATATTTGTTTTTAACAAATATTTTTTGAAATTTACAGATTATAATAATATATATTTTTAACAATATCCATTGGCGTGTGAATCAGTGGGTTTTTTTATTTGAATAAATTTTGTTCAGATATGAAAAATAATCTTTTGATTTGAATATTATTTTTTCGTGAAGAGTTAACAAAATCTTTTCGTTAATAATACCGAAAAAATTTTATTCAGTGTATAAACAAAATTGATTATTTCTGTACGTTGACACATACAAATTAAATTCACATTAAACCCTGAATAGTTCTAATTCACGAGAAGTTTCAATTTCCAAGAGTTTTTTTTTTTTCTTAATAAAATATCTAAGTGAGTTTTAGGTTAAAAAAGAAATACTATTAAATTTATATTATAATTACCTATACGAGGTCTGATAAAAAAATAACCGTTATTTTAAAATTTCGTGAGATTTCCGCATTTTTTTCTGTTATGTTGGTACACATGTCTGTTATAAATGTTGGCAATATCATCTATTTGCCTGATATTGTCAGTTTGTTTTTGACAGATAAAAAGTTAGCCGTGTTTTGGTGTGCTCTTCGATTTTTTACTGGATGGGAACATTGAAGCAATGAAGAAAATGATAATAATCGCTGTTGGCGATACCAAAAAGCGCGTTTCAAAAAGAGTGTTTCGAGGATTAGAAAAAACGCTGGCATAATAAGTGTATTATATCTGAGGCGGATTACTTTAAAGGGGACAAGATGCTTATTGATGAATAATTGAATTCTTTTTGAAAGAATTTGAAATAACGGTTATTTTTTTATCAGTCCTAGCATGCTGTGTTTTGATGCGGTAATAAAAATTTTCATGTCATGTCAGTTTTGGGGTTTCAAGGTCTTCTGCACTTTTCTTATATTTAACATTATTATATATGTATATCTACCTAATTTGGCTCAAATGAATTTTTTTTTCTTTGCTATTGTTTAGTTTTCAAACAGCTGATTGCTTAACTAGTACGGACTGTTTCGTGCAAGAAAAGGCAGTATACTGTTCTCTCCCAAGCGCTCTTATTTGCCCAATTTTAAAATACGGAACGCATTTCGTGTAAATTGGGATCCCGCGGGACTCCAAGGTAGAGTAAAAAAACACATCTAATGTGTACTAAAAATGCAACTGTGTGATAGACTTTCCTTCAATAGCACATCATTTATTGCCTTCCAACCAATACTGATCAGTTGGTTAATTGTTCTTCTGACAATTTGTTAGACGATAATTTGATTTTAAACCAATTATCCAGCAACAAACAGCGTCCACTGTACATCCAAACGTAAGCTTGTGTGTGCAATGTATGTATGATTGTCGTTTAATTGCTATTTTTCTTTTGGTAATTTAATGACGAAAAGTCCTGAAGTCCACATTTATTTAATTTTAAAGGTATTATTAAGATTAAATGGGGACTTCAGGTAGCATTTTAACTAAAAGCTTCTTTTGTACTCAGGTAAATACAGAGCAGCTTTTTCAATTCAGATTCACTTTGTTTTTGTTGTTCTTTCGCTTTGTTATTTGTTCTATGCATACACTATGTACTATACAGCCAAATAAAATGCTTTATGTATTTCTCTTTTATTAGAGAGTGAGAGATTTTGCAATCGATGAATTTTACTATAATACCAATGTTACCGATTTGGGGTTAATTTCAGCTTGCAGTTGTAGACCATATTTAAAAAGCTGCATGTGTAGTCTGCAAATTTGTTTTTGTTCTTTTCCAGCTCTGAATTGTTATTATTTCATGTTTTAACATGCCTTTAAATTGTTATTTGTTGTTGAGCTAGTGGTCTTTTTGTTTTGGTAAAAAGTATGGTTTTTATTTTTCAATATTTCGACACTCCGTTGTGTGTCTTCTTCAGGAAAATTTTTGTTAAATGCCTTTTGTTTGGCATTTAACATCCTACCATAAAAAGCAAAGCTACTTGCTTTCCTATTGCTGCAACCCTATATCATTTCATATTGATGGTGAAAAGCAGCTTTCAGGACATGAGAGCATTAGTCAGCTTTCTTCACGGTAATAAGAAATTCGACTAATATGCCTTTACGCATGCGATATCGCATTCCACTTGTGGAATTGCTTAGTATTAGCAATGAGTGGGCTCATAAGAAAACTGGCTCATTATTCAAACCTCTATGGCTCAAATCTGAATAAAGAGAATGTATTGAACTCTTTTTGTTTAGAAGAAAGTAGATGTCACTCGTTGTGGACACATTATTAAGACTCGCTATGCGATCGAACAAAGATACAGGAGTTGTTGGAACAGTGAGTGAGTTGTACATACTCTTTGTAGGCTTATCAGGACCCGGTCGATTTTATAAGTTTATCTCATTATCCTAATCAGGATTGCAGAATCAAATAATTTTCTTTTTAGACTACTTTATCAATAAAGCGTGTTTTTTTTAGTATTTTTTAAAGGTATTTATTATCGACCGTATGCATAAAAAAGTTAAACAGCTATTCAAAACCTTTTTAAGTGCCCTGGAGACGATCAAAAAAACACGTCAATCAGTCCATATGTTTCAGTGTCGTGTTTTTATCGTCAATCATAATTTTTATTTTGACTTCGTTTCTAATTTGTGTTCGTTTCTAAACATGCCATTATCGGCTGATGAATTATTGCTACCTTGTGCAATTTTGTTAAAAAAAAAACATGAAAAGAAAAAAAAACTATGTATAAAAAGTAGTAATACCTATATGAACAAAATAAAATTCAATAATTATAAACATAATAAAATATAAAAATTTGGTTCTTTATCATGGACCCGCTGCTTTTGATAAAAAAAAGCCTTGTTATTTAAAACGTCAAAAAAAGCCTTGTTATTTTTACTAAAAAGTTGTTAAAATACTGATTAGGGGTTTTTTATGAATGCCATTCCGTAGGAATTTCATCACTTTCCCCTTTCCTGCAATTATGAACAAAAATAAAGAATGCGGTTTTTTATTTTTTCTTCTCTCCATTCGTTAAAAACACTCGATCAACTCGAATATTGTGATTTTTCCTTTAATTTGAATTGAAAACAGTGCTTTATGTGAAAAATAAATTCCGTGAGGAATAAATTCCGAGAGAAATAACTTCCGTCAGAATAAATTAGAGGCGTGTACGAGTATAAATGAAAAAGTTTGTTTTTTGTGTTTTGACAGGTATTATTAGAGCATTTTTCTTTTTAAATTCTCAACAATTTATTTAGATTGTTGGGATATAAAGTTGAATGTTTATCTTTCAAAAATTTCCAAAACTTACTGATGATTAGGGTAGCTCCTAAGAAATGTTGACATATAGATAGCTGGGAAACATAGAAAACAAGCTGTTCATAATTTTTTATTGGTATCAATGTTAGAAGCTAGAATAGTGAATAAAAAACACAATTGCTTATAACGTTAATTTTTTAATTTTAATTTTAATATTAAAAATTATGTAAATTTATTCACTGATTAGAGATTTTAAGAATAGTAGAGGCTGTAATAAATTTTTTAAAATTATTAATCGTTAATAACAGCTGAGTAGTGCTTTTGAGTTTTTATAAGTAATGTTTTTAATAAAGCTGTCAAAAGAAAATATAAATTGAATTGTAACAAAAAAAAAAAAAAAGGTTTCCGTAATTCTTTTCCCATTCGTGTAATTTTGTAGAATTTGTTTGTAGTTTAAAAATTCTTAACCGGCAACATTGTACAGAACGAGCAAAACAAAAATTGTAATAAAAGTACACACGTAAAATAACAAATAAAAAAACAAATTCTGGAAAAATATAAACACAACTGACATTGAATGTGGTTAATAACTTTGTAATACATATATACATATATACATACATACATATGTATACTCGTATACCTTTGTGTAAGTGTAAAATGTTTCATACAATGGGGTTTGGCATTTATTTATTTACTTTTTGGCTTACTAGGCATGATGATTTTTTTTGTTTATTTGATATCCACATGAGTGCTCCCACATTTACAGTTTAATTCTGCTTTTAGGGAGAAAAAAGTGTTTTAAGGGGAAATCTTGGAATAAAAATAGCTATTAGAAGGATTTTAGTGCTATTTTATTGCTTATTTAGTTGACATGCATGCATACATACGAGTGCTGATCAAAAAAAAATAACCATTTTCAATTTTTCAAAAAGCATTTATTTATTCATCAATAACAATCTGGTCCCCTTTAAAGTAATTCCCCTCAGCTTTACTCGTAATAATAATAAAGCCAGCGTTTTTTCCAATCCTCGAAACACTTCTGAAATGCACTTTTTGGAATCGCCAACAGCTTCTGTTTCGAGTTTTCTTTTATCTCCCCAATCGTAGCAAAACGCTTACCTTTCATCGGTGCCTTCAGTTTTGTGAAAAGGAAAAAGTCAGCGGGGGCCAAGTCCGGTGAATACGGTGATTGAGGCATGATAGCTGGTGCGTTATCATGGTTCAAAATCCATGATGGGGGTTTCCACAGCTTTGTGCGTTTCTGACGAATTGCTTCGTGTATATAACTTCAGGGTAGTATTCCTTATAGGACGTACGGCCTTATTATATTCATGATGCACCACACCAGTGCAGTCGAAGAAAACAGTGAGCGAAACCTTCACATTTGACCGAACTTGACATGCTTTTTTCGGTCTTGGCTCTTCTGGACGCTTCCATTGGGATGATTGGGCTTTGGTTTCAATGTCATAGCCATGCACCCATTATTGGTCACCCAGGGGGATAATCTCTATTGCGATGCGAAAGTAAGTTCCATGCGAAAGGTAAATGCGAGAAGAGTATAATTATAATTTGGTACTTTGTGCCGTTTGCTCAAACTTTTTCGCGCGATAGTTTGGAAATGAAGCAACACTGGTACCACAAAAAAAAACAATAACGAAGAATGATCAAATAATATGTGCGAAAGCGAAAAATTAAATGCAAAAAGAAAACGCAATACAGGATACCAATTCTTCGATTACGAAGCTTGTTTCTTTCACATCGCAATAGAGAGTAACCTGACAATCCAAACAGACATGTGTACCAACATAAGCGAAAGAAATCGAAAATCCATCATACGTAACTCAACTACTGCATGCTTTGGGCTTGATTAACATTTGGTATCAACTTAACGGTGCCACATCGCCAGGAATACAATCGAATTACTGCGAGAAAAATACCTTCCCGGCGAACACCCTGTATGTTGCTAGACATTACCAAGTTTTAAGCCTGTAGTTATTCCAAACAAATGTTAAGCTTTTAATAATCACAAAAAAACAATAATTACAAAATTTCCATACATATTCTTTTGCAAAGAATTAACCGTCTGTCAATTCAGTGAAACTAAACGCTATTTCTGCAGCAAATCCCCTCATAAAATTATGTTTTCAACATGCTACATTTTCTTGCCAAATTTTGGAAAAAGAATATTATATATTTTATATTCAACACACTTTCTTTTTGAAAAAGATATATACCCTGTCGGAAAATCAGTTAACTTTAAACTAACTTTAAGTTAACTATTTCTCAATTCTCAACTAGAGCTGACAGACACTTGGATTACTTTTCAATGGAAGCAACATTGCGATGTCCTAGGAAGTAGTCAATTGTCCGACTTTACACTACTTTTCAACTAACTTACAGTTAACTTGCTAAATGTTAACTTTCAGTTAACTTTTTGAAGCTAGCAATATTTTCACTACTCGTACTCTACCGTTGGCTACAAGTAAGGTATTTTTAAGTCAACCATAAGTTAGTTAGTTTTAAATCAACGAAAAGTTAATTGTTGACAATATAGGTGGAAAACAACTTTTTGTAACTAGCTGACACCTAAAAATCATTCAATTGTAATATTTTTTCATAATAAATTAAATTTGCAAAAATTTTTAACGTATTTATTTGTAATTTTTCAAAAATAATTTATTAAAAACATTAATTTATTGAAATTTAATTTATTAAAAACTTAATTTTTATATTGCATATTACACCAAACCAAAAATTTTACTTTGCATATTGCAAAAAACTTAAAAATTTCAGGAATAATTTAAATAAATAATAGGTATGTTCCACGTGACTAACGAAACAGTCCGAACTAGTCCAAAAGCGTTCCGCGTAACAATTTTTGTGCAATTTTGAGAGAAAATGAGAGAGTAATTTTTTTCATTTCCTGTACAAACAAGCCCGAACTTTTTCTTTGAGTAAGTTCGGACTAGAATTTAATAATCAGCTGTTTTTTGTTTACATACATATGAAACTGAAATTGTAATTGAAGTATTTGCAAATTCGAAAAAAGTTTTTGCTTAGAAATTAGTTAAAAGCAAAATGGAAGGTTGCCCAAACTAAAAATAACTTTGTGAACTTGTAAACAGAACATGCTATTATTATTTGGCTATTAATTTTATAAATATGATTATAAAAATCCGTTGGAAATTTTACAATGCTTTTAATTTTACAGCTGTTGCCAATAATGCAAATCTTTTGTTAATATGATGTTATATTATATAAGCGTCTAAAATCACTAAAATATGCTATAATCTAAAAGGTAAGCAGCACTACTAATGCAAGATGTACAATTGTGTTTTTTTTTTGCGTTCCAGCAGTTTTGGCTGAAGTTTGCAAATTTAGAGAGTAATTTGCTTTTTAGTCCGAGCTAGTCCGAGATCTCGTGGAACACACCTAATATTGCATCAAAAGTTTGTTTGTTGGCGTATACATTACATTCTTTTTTAAAATGGCTTCTTAAATGTCTTTTGCTAACGGCTCTCATTCTTGCACTCTTAATTAAAATTAAAACGGTATTAATATCTTTATTATTTGACATATCGCTCCTTTATTGCAACATAGTCATATCTCAAAAAATGAGTTTTTCGAGTTAACAATGCAGAATTGTTAACAGTACTATCATTTATATTGTGCCAAAAATTTATTCAAATTGCTTTTAAACTATTTCCTTTAGGAGATATTTTCTCAAAATATTTGCTAAGACTTGTATGGAAACTAAAAATTTTAAATGCGTTTTTCTCGAAACGAGCTTTTTTACGATATGACTTTGTTGCAATAAAGGAGCGATATGTACTTACATAAAAAATTTTATTTTAGGTAACTTCCACAGAATTGAAAAATTTATATGTACCTATATAAAAAGACTTCAATATCACGCCGTAGTATTAATAATAAAAACTGAAATCTACGGCGCCTACTAGGTGGCGCCGTAGATTGGAAATACATTTTAGGATTGTATACATGATAGCTTAAAATTGGCTCATAAAAATTAATTACAAGTTGGCTATTTTTGTAGTCAGCTACTGATTATCCGACAGGGTATATACTTACATATATTGTATGCATGTACGCATGTATGTTTTGTTTAACTCTTGATTGTGCCATTTTAGTCATTAACAAATTAGAAGTTTACACGTTTACCTATATTTATACATACTGAAGTACATACACACATACATATGTATGTATGTACATATAGGCAAAAACGTGTAAAATTTAATTTTTTAATGACCAAATTGTCACAATTAAAATTAGAACAAAACATATGAGCGTATGTACATAAGTATGTACGTAAATAAACATAATAATAAATATGAGCATACTCGTATGTACATACATATGTAAATAATTCGCAGTTCAGTTTTGTTATGGAAACAAATAAAGTTATCACAACCAAGAAATATCCATTTTAGGAAAACAGTAAAATAAAAAACAAAAAATAAAATATATTTGCATACATATATTATATTAGTTAATTCTAGGAAATTTCTTTAGTTCTTAATTGATCGACCTTGAGCCTAAAAACTAATTTTCTTGACACGTGTGTCAAAGCAGGAAAGAACTTGCACATGTGAAAAAATAACCAAGTAGAAGCTTTCCTGTTCCCGAAAATAATAACAAAAAAACTGTACAAAAATTATGTTTATGACAAATTTTCTTATGAATAATTTATCGATAACATAATTTTCTACACAAAATATAAAATTAATGGATAACAATAAACCATAAATAAAATCATATATTCCATATAAAATTAGTCCGCATTAAAAATTTTTCTTAGAAAATTTATTGATTACAATAATGTTCCCCTGGCAAAAAGTTTTTTATAGGCAATTTATCGCGAACAAAAAAAAAAAAAATGTAATATTAATAAAAAAAAAAAGTAAGAATGTAGTATATTCGGCTGGGCCGCATCTAAAATACCCTTCACGATAGTCACGTAAATATATAGTATATATTACAAATTTGAAGTGAATTTGCTGGGATATATATGGACCGATATCGGGGAAAACAATTTTTGCCTTTTAATCACCATGCCAAAAAGGTAATCTCTTACATGGAAATTTTCATGGAAAAATCGGTTTAGGCTATATCTAGGGTATATATGGACCGTAATCGGAATTTTTCATTTTTTGTATTTAAGTAACCTCCTTTTATAACCAAAACTGTTTTTAAGCAGAAAAAACATATGTTTCATGGAAAAATCGATTTAGGCTATATCTCCCTCCACCTTATATTAGCGGAACTGATTTTAAGCAAAAAAAGTTATTTAAGTTCGCTTACGCGACAGTTTCATGAAGAAATCGGTTTAAGCTACATTTCGGGTATATATTAACCGATATCGGAAATTTTCATGTTCTGTATTTTAGTAACCTCCTTAGTAACCTGCTTTCAATAAATATTTTTTTTTTTTTTATTAAAAAACGGTTTAGGCTATATCTTGGGTATATAGAGACCGATATCGAACATTTTAATTTTCTCTATTTGGTAACCACCTTATATTACCGCAACTGCTTTTACGCAAAAAAAAAGTGGTTTAAGTTCGCTTACGCGACATTTTCATTAAAAATCGGTTTTGGCTGTATCTAGGGTATATATGGACCGATATCGGAAAATTGCAAACGGAATCGCAAACATTACATTTTTATGAAGGGTATAAAACGTATCCATAGAATTTTGATTTCTAAACAAACATTTTCTCTATAAAATTTATTGATAGCAATTATTTGCTATAGAAAATTAAGTAATAGCTAAGATTTTCGATATAAAATACATATATCATTCAGAAAAATGTTCTATTGTAGTTTACTGATAGCAAAAATATTTTATATTATATTTCTAATATTATAAGATGGTATCATTCGTCTGGCTCAAGTTCAATCCTAGCTTTAGCCAAGAATATTTTAGGATAACATCTATTTTCCATAAGAAATTGATGGATGACAAACATTTCCTAAAGAAAGTATATCGATAACAACAGTGTTGCATTAAAAATTTATCAACTACTGCAACTTTCTGTAACAAATTTATAAAAAAAACAAAACTTTTCTATAGAAAATTTATCGATACTGCAACTTTCTTTAACAAATTTATAAAAAACAAAACTTCTATAGAAAATTTATCGAGACAGAAATTTCCCATAGGAAATTTATCGACAAAAAAAATTCCTAAATAATGGGTATCGATAATAAAAGTTTTAAATAGGGAAATGTATTTATTTCTAAAATTTCCCTTAGAAAATTTGTAAATAGCAAAATTTTGTTTAGAAAGTCAGTCGTAAAGAAAATTTATCGAAATTTTCAAAAAACGTTTCTTATAGAATATTTGTCGTTAAAATATATCGATAACGGTTAACAATTCCTAAAGAAATTTTATCGATAGCACAAACTTTGTATAGGAAAATTAACAGAACAAAAAAAAATTTTTTGTAATTTCATCGATAGCAAAAATAATAATAAAAAGTAGGTGGTTATTCATCCCTGAGTATTACTTTTTTTGTTAAGAATAAAAAAAAAAATTATAATATTTTTGAACAATTTCTTTCCATCGTAAATGTGTTGTTGTTTATCTTTTACGTGCGTCCAAACACAAAATATGTACATACATACTTATGTATGTATGTATTTATATTTTAAACTGTTGCAAAGAAAAGCGCTTGCTTGAAATATTTTCCCGCGCATTATAATTTTAGTCGATTTAATGTCGCTTGTGTTAAATATTTACAACACAAGCAAATGATGAAATATTTTTGCCTAGTAAGTGACACTAGTCTGTCAAATAATTTATTGGTATCGATCACTATTTTGTTATCTGCGAGTCATTTCCCGCCAATCAGTTGATTTTTTATTTTGTTTATTCATTGCTGTAGACAATTTTAACAATTTTACGAGTATGTATTATTTATTGTGTAGTAAAAAATTTTGCACAATTTTAAGTGCTCATCTACGGCACGAGTTTGAACACGTTTTTAAAAAAACATGGTTTTCTCTTTAAAAAACAGAATATTATAGAATGAAGCAAATTAAGCAAAAATGTTATTTTTCCAACGAATTTATTGAATTTTTTAAAACAAGGAACGCTTCCAAATACCAAGCGATTCAAAAAAGTTTAATGTATTAAACACAATAGCTTTAAAGCTTTACTACATACAGGTGTAATAGCTTGCAAGCTGTAATGTTTTATTACTTTTTTTTTATAAATTCTGCTTTTATTTCTATTAATAAGGGCTTAATAATAATTCTAAGAATTATTAATGCGCTTTATTTTAGTTTTTGCTAAAAAGAACATTCAGCATATTATTTTATAGTTGAGTACAAAGTGTTCCAATTTGTTATGTGGACCATTGTCTGGGTTATTTGATTAAAGATTAGCAATTCTTTATTTATTTTATAATTTGCACCATTCGTTATTAACTCATGTTTGAAAGACTTATACAAATTTAATAAAATGATGAAAATTTAACAACAACTTGCAACATTTAAGCAGCTGGGAACTAAAACTCGATCAATCTAATGCGTCATTTAATTCTGCTTTCCTTTATTTAAACAAAAAGAATTTGATACTATTATTTTATTAATTTAAACTACTTAAACATGAAAGCACACACCTAAAACTTGAAATTTTAAGCTTTTGTTAAATTTTTTCTTATATTAATTTGTTTTCAAAAAAAAAACTTTAAAAAAAAATTTTTTTTTAATTAATTTTTTTTTCTTTCTATAGCTTTTCAAAGCTTTAAAAAAGTTTAGTGTCAAAAAGCTACAATATTTTAGAGTTTTTTTTGCATTATTGAATAACTTTTGCGAAAGATTTTATTTTAACACATTTAGCGCCATGTGCGGCACTGGTGCACACGACCTGAGTATTCGTTTGGGCCGCGTGTTCACATATGCACACGCAACCTTAATGTCCTTGAACGTGAATGTGGCATAGTGCATACGGTTTACATTGGGTTTATATACCTCAAATTAATCTGCGGCCCCAGGAGAACGTGAAATTGTGCTTGGCCTGAGCAGTTTTCATGCCCATAATGCATAAGGGGCGGACAAAAAATGGGGCTATTTGGTTCAATGAGAACAGGTGGATAGTTCTTTGTAACAGTATTTTTTTCTTTCTGTAGGGCGGAGGTGGTACTGTAATGCATATTATTTGGTCCACACTCGTTGAAGTGGACGGAACAGCTTCTACATCTGACTCCTCATCACAACTACTAGAAGGAATGTAATCTTTGTCTCTGTCAACATCATCATCTCTTCTGAGTCATAAAAATCTGACAGATCGGAGAGATCAGCATTCAAAGCATCATTTATCTCTTTATCACTAAGTTTTTTCTTTGACATCTTTTACTATTATTATTTACTTTTTACCTGAAACTATAAAAACGAAAAAAGGTTAAATGTGCACCGGTAATCACGCGGCCCCAGGAAGTAAATTTACTTACTGGGGCCGTGTGATCACCGGTGCACACGAGGAAAATTGATGAAAAATCATGAAAAAGTGAAAATTTTCACTTTATGTTTTCAAATATACAATAAATGGACATAAACAGAGTGTTATAAAAAAAATATATATTTTGGCCCGAATGAGTAAATCGCGATTTTGGGGCGTGGCGCGAGATGTGTTAAAAACTGCGAAGAACTTAAAAGCTGTACACATTCGTATATTTTAATTTATATGTATACGTATTATTTTCTTGTGATCGATCGCCAATCCGTGTGTGTCAAGATAAAATGTTAACCTCAGACATAAACCTGTTAAATTAACATATCTCTATTAAAGCAGTAATAGGACTAGGTTAAATATGAAAACTGTATAAATATAAACCACTATCTTAAACGAAATTAGGTCTTTCTACTTAAGGTAATATTCTTGAATCGAAATTTTATAAAACTAACTGCCTGGCTCGCATTGACGTTTCGTTAACGTATAATTTCACTGGAATTTCAAACCACTTGCGTAAAAATTTTGCTTGAGATCGGGCTATTGACAGACTTTGTAAGCAAGATTTATTACAAATAATACATAGTTTTTAATACAAAAAAAATTTCAAGAAAACTTTTCTTAAGACTGGTTTAGTAAAGAAAAAAATTTGCAGTAAAATATATAAAAAAAATTCTATTACTGTGTAATACAATTTTAATTACAATCGACAAAATTCGAACTGTAAGTTCCCTGAAACAGCACCATTTTGACCCAAGATTTTGTTAAATTAAAAAAAAAAATGTGCATTTTTAATATGTTGCATTTTTAATATGTTGCACTTTTATATTTACAAATTGCATGTTATTTAATTTATTAATTTCTTTTATTTCATTTGCTTTTTAGGTAAAAAGACAAACAAATAAATTACACATAAGTGGAGCCACTTCCAAACACCAGACCTCTTAAGAGGTCCAGCCCCCAAAAGAAATCATTTGGGTGGGCATCAATATAAAAGGCTTTCTTTTGATAGTCAAAGGCCTTTTATAGTGTTTTAACAAGAAGTTAAAACACAATCTTTCAGCTTTTAAATAAAATGACAGAAAACCAATTATTTTCCATGTCGACAGAATTATTCGACACCTCTTCCAATAGCAGTAATCCATTGAAATACGATTCGTTGTATTCGTTGGGTGGTCTAGCAACCAGTGCAGCAGCCTCGGGCACATCTTTATTTGCTACATTTACGAACTCAAGCAGCGGTATTGGTGGTCTCGGTACGAATTCTTTTTTTATACCCATCAGCAGCGGCAGTAGCAGCAGTATTGGTAATACTTCTGGCAGTAATGTTATGCTAACGAATGCCATAACAATACCACGCAGTAATAATCCCAACCAAAGTCATAATCCCTATCAAGACGAGGCACAACATCATCCTACTTCCAGTCGATTTCTTAGTCATCTATTGCAACATCAGCAGCAGCAACAACAACAACAACAACAGAACCCTCAACAGCAGCAAACACCCATAACTACCATAATGTCTTCTTCAGGTAATTTGCAGCAGCAACAACAACATCAGCAACAAAGCCAACAACATCAAAACGCTGGTCTATTATCCAATTCCCTTTCCGATTATTCCGATTATGCCTTGGATGCTTTGGATTCATCGCTTTCGCCTACACTCTTGCAAGACGTTAGTTTAAGTGCTGCCGCCAACACGCAAAGTCTTAATTCCGGACAAAACTCTTCAGCCTCCATAGCGTCACCCTTCTTTAATCAGGATCCTTCCTCACCACTGAGCAACAATGCCGGTTCAGTGGGCAGTAATGGCGCTTCTACAGGCACCAGCAGTGGCAACTCTAATAGTTTGCACATTTCTTCTGCCACCGATATAACAGGTGTAGTGACTTTTCTTAATTCCAACGCCAACATAGAAGATTCTTCATCTTTGCTTTACGATTCAAATCTCGCTCCCAATTCCATGTGGAGCGATATTGGCAGTGCTATAACCACCAAAAATGAACCATTTTCCATGGAAGATACTTATATCTTTCCACTGGACAAGCCTGATGGCAATAATTCGAGCTTTGGTGTCTTTGAGACGGACATTGCCAATTTGGAGGACATCACCAACTTGGAAGATTTTTTGCCCTCTTCCGGTTCCCATGATGAAGGCACTCATTCATTTCACTTGTTATCGCCATCTTTGCATGCAGCCGCACAAGCCAGCACGCCCTCGCCGGGTATTGGCCCTCCCATGGAGTTATTGCAACACCAGCAGCACCAACAAGAACAACACCATATGCAACAGTTTTCACACTTGCCATCGATGCAAAATTCAACAGCCGGCAATCAAAGTAATGCCAACTCTAACAATAGAAATTCTCTACAAATACAAGAAAACCATCAAAGTTCCTCTAGTCCGTATGAAATTTATCACAGCACACCAAATAAACATCAAATGAAACAGCAACAAAATAGTTTTTCACCTGGTAGTCTGGTAAGTATTGATATTTTCTCTTCCAAAATTCCTGATAGTTTTGTCTAATATTTTAGAATGGGAATGCTTCTAAAAAATTTTGAAAATTTAAGTGCTTTTATAGTATCATAATGGGAATTAGGGTAGCTCCCTAGAAAACATAGAAAACAAGTTGTTTATAATTTTTTGATTGGCATCTTAATGAGGCTAAATCTTCTTTATAATGACTTTTGTAAAATATGTTCGGGAATGAAGAGGACGCAAGATGTTGGGAACACTTCTCATGTCTTTGCTAGTTCTTAATTCCATAGGGGCGTTGTATTTACTAGGTAAACCTGTACTGTAAAACAAAAAGCTTTATAGGCGTTGGATTCTTTCATCTGATAAGAATTGGATCAGACCCGGAACGGTTGTTGATATGTAGATCAATCAAACCTAACCTTCCATATTAATCATTTTAAAGCTTACATTCATTGCTTCATTTTAAAGCTTCATTTCAAAGCTTCTACTTGGAAAATACGAAACTAAAATAAAATTTTTGAAAAACGAAAGGACTAAAAAAGAAGAAAATTGGAAACCGAAGAGATTTTTTCTTAAAGTAATGGGATTCCCAGAAGCTTTTTCAGGTTTAAATAATTATATCAGTACTAGATAGCAGTAAATTTAATTAAGATTTTTGTATTTGCCAGTGTTTTTGTTACATTTTGTTACAATAAAATATTACTATTTTTAATTTACCAGCCCTCCCACTCTCCGCTACAAATTAATTCCATAACCCCACCTCCACCGCATACGAATCGCTCCCAGTACCAACAGAGCCAAGTGAAATCAACGAACATGCAACAGTTGCTGAAAAAAGGCTTTTCCACATCGCCCGATCGTAACAATTCGTCTTCTTTGCTGGGCCATTCAGTTCCCACTACGCATGGCCTTTTAATGACCTCAAATGCTTTAAGTCCCAGTAGTGGCAGCAGTGGTTTTGGCAGTTCAAATGGCGGAACTTTTCATTCCAGTTCCTCCAATGCGCCTGTGATAAGTGTCAACAGTGCTCGTAAACAATTTTATCAATCGAATGAAGGCAATACAATATCAAGATTATCCTCATCGGCACCCACACATTTGGGTCCAGCTGATATTTGGATGCGCCGAGAACCAAGACAGCATTTACTTTCTACCAGTTCCTTGGCTGAAGCTGAATCTTTTTCATCACTTAGCACCGCCAGTGTTTTGTCACCCGATGGTCATGACTATTCTCAAGACGATGATGATGATGTTTCATCCGATTATAATAGTGATCATTACGATGATTTATCTTCCGATAATGGTTCCGACAACGAAGACGACAGTTCCACCATTCATGCCCGTTCGAATTCAATTAGTGGCAATCAATTGTCTTCATCCAAAGGCAAGGAACGTTTCTTTTGGCAATACAATGTTCAAGCGAAAGGGCCGAAAGGCAAACGTTTGGTATTCCAACAGAAATTGGAAGATCCTCATGTTCTGAATGAAGTCACCGATCCGGTATTCAGTCCAAATTGTTCTGTTAGAGGCATAAAAGTTTATAAGGTAAATTTCTCCACTGAATTCATCAAATAGTAGAAACGAAATATTCTTTTTCTTTTTTTACAGCATAGTGGCAAAGCTCGTAAGGGCGATGGCAATGATTTGACTCCAAATCCCCGCAAATTGCACAACATTGGCAAAGAACTAGATCGTTTGAGCCGCACGATTAACGACATGACTCCCGTCTCCGAACTGCCTTTCAATGTAAGACCAAAATCGCGCAAAGAAAAAAACAAACTGGCTTCCCGTGCTTGTCGTTTGAAAAAGAAGGCCCAACACGAAGCCAACAAAATTAAACTTTACGGCTTGGAAATTGAGCACAGTAAGTTTTCTTTTACGTTTACCTTTTATTTTTGCGAAATCCAATTCAAAATATATTGTGTGCTTTATTTCAGAACGTTTGTTAAATGCTATAAGTGATATTAAACAGAATCTAGCTTACAAATATCGCCAACAAAATATAGGCGAACATTTCGATGAAGTGGATCAACAAATTGAAAGAATTTATAAACACGCTATAGGTGAGTAAATACTTTTCTTGATGCTAATTTGTCGACCCATTTTATTTTAATTATAGTTTATTGCTTAAGCCAATCAGAGGGCAGTTCTTAAAAAATTATTGCTTTTTCTTATTGAATATTTCGACAATCCGTTGTGTGTATTCTTCAAACAAATTTTTTTGTGCGCTTGTAGCAGCCTTTATCTTGTGACGCAATGCCTTACAGTGGGTGATCAAGTGCTCCATTGACTCATTTTCCTCTGTCTGTATTGGAAATGCCCATCCTGTACAGGTGCTTAAGGCAGTTGTGATGGCTTTTTCTGAGGCTTTTATTGTCTACTTTTAGATCCCCCCGGGGAACAGGTTTTGCCTTGGCGTATTCCTAACTTAGGCGCTCTGTTTTTCGGGGAAAAGAGGGGAAGGGGTCCCTCGTTTGGTGCGGCAAACAAAACTCTAGGAAGCCACATGACTTATGTTGTGTTGGCTTCCGAAACCCTTACCAAGGGTAAAAATTGGCAGAACGTCATGGTTGAGGTGCCTACCTTGGCTGAAACGTTCTGGCTGTGGTTGAAACCTAAAACGCAGGAAGGGAGTGTTAGTATCCTTGATAATGGTTTGGTGATGGCTTTTTTCGAGGGCTAACAATCCTCCGAGGATCTGTTGCCTATACAACAGATACGTGTACTGTAAGGAACCAGTGATGATGGTTGACGGGTGAGTTGGTTTAAGGGCTGATGCTCTTAGTGGGCTTCGGCCTACCAACTCATTAAGCCTTGTCCTCCATTGATTGCTGGGAAATTGCATACATGTGGGATTAGAAAGTCCGAACTCCTCAACAAGAAGTTGTTCATATGACCGCAATCATATGACAAGAATTGCTACCTGTGTGAGCCTAGTCAGCCACACGGGGGCGGTGGTGAATCGTGAAAAATTCACTCCGTGTATTGGTCCACCATCAGGTTAGGCCGTCAAGGCAAGTACTGATATAAATCATTTTCACAGTTGTCTACTTTTAGAGCACATTCGGCTTTCTTTGCATCAAAGCTTAGACATTTCTTGGAATGTTCAAGACCGGTTGTCTTGTTCCAATATTGCCCCACAATGGACTCCGTCCATTTATGTATATATTCATTTAAAGCAAGAAGCCTAAAAGGCCAAGGCGCACTTATATTCTATTAATATCCATTTCTCCATTTCCTCATTAAGGAGACTCTTTTTGAAACCAAATGTTGGAGGGGGTCCAATAAAAATCTCCTCTGATCAGAATAACCTGCTTCTGGCTTGCCAGTCCACAGGCTAAATGCCTGTTGTGGCCTTCCAGTACTAACCTGGACGTAAAGACACAACTTCTCAGGGAGGACTGATTGACTATCAGAAAGTATTTTAATCAGCACTCCCTTGTGTGCCCTATCGTAAACTATATCCACCGCTTCCCTTATTGCGTATAGTTCAGCTTGGAAAGTTGTGGCGTCTTTATTTAGAGTTATATTCCTGCTTGCTCCAGGCCCCACAATTGCCACTCCAACTCCTTAAAGCGTTTGGGATCCATCTGTGAACCGCTTTTTTGAATCATTCGCAGCCACCTTGGGTTCGTGCCCTACTCTTCCCTTGTTGGGAATATAATCCTAAACTTGCTGATAAAGGAGTGGGTTGGATCTATGAGGTCAATTATGTACAGGCTATGTAAATAAATAGGCTTAATATGAGACATACAACCAAAATGAGTTGTGTGACTCGTATTCTATTTATGCAATTAAAAACGCAATTTGCATTGATATTAAAAATATATTATTTGCTTTATTATGATTTAGAACTTGTGTAATTCGAAGAAAACACACCGAGTGCAAAAAAAAAAGACATAGAAAAAAGTCAAGAGGCTTGCTTGCACCATGTAAAATGTATTCTGCTACTTTTAATATTATTTTTTGTTTCAGTATAAAAAAGTTTTAAAATAATTTGTCCTTTTTTTTGGTTTTGTTTATTTTTTCTCTGCAGGAGGTTTAGCTATTGCTGGCGGTAGCACCGACTTTGTAAATAAGGTTTTGGAAAATGTTAAAAATGGCCAACCAAGCGGTGGCCTAGAAGAACTCAGAAATACTTAAGTTTTGAAAACTTAAAAGCAAAAAGAAATAACAAAATATATGTTAAAAAAAAAACAAAAGAAAAGAGAAACAAATACAAAGATAAACACTGCAACACAAGAGGCGAAATATATATTTTTTAATATTGGAAGTACGAGTATAACAATACAAACAACACAACTAAAGAAAAGTTTTAAACGAAAGAAAAGTTGAAAAAGAAAAAGCTGAAAACGTGAAACAAAATCTAAATAATATTAACATTTTTGTCAAATGCTACCAGTTTTACCTGTTTTTATTAAAAAAAAAAAAATAATAATAATAATAATAATTTTATGCATAATTTTTTACAAACTTTATTTTTGTTCAAGCTTGTTTGATTTTTAAGCATTTGTTTGTTAAAGTTAAGTTTTTATTTTTTTACAATTATTTTTCATGGAAACTTGCTTTTTTTATATATAAATTTAATTAAGAAATTGTTACGAAAAAAAAATTGAATTATTGCAAGACCCTGCTTTTAAAAATTACTTATTTCTTTTTTAGCTGTAAAAATATATATTGTTAATGTTTTGTTTACTGGTAAACAGAACTTGTTTTTGGGGGTCATTAAGTTTATTTGTAATATTTATTTTTAAAAATTATACAATAATTTATTGAAGTAAGTGAACATGAAATTTTGATAATCTTAGCGTTTACAAAAAAATTTAAACCTTGCTAATTTTTAAGCTGAATATCGGTTAAATATTAGTTATAAGAAGGGCCTTTTTCACGAAAGGCGGAATTTGAATTGGAAACAAGAAAAATTTACAAAAACTATTTTTTTTTAACTGCTAGAAATTTGTGTGGAAAAGCAAATTTTTAATACGTTCAATTCGTTTTTGTGCGCAGAGAGCTGTTTTTTGTGTTTTGAGTATATTTAAAGGATTTTTGCACTATGGGCAAAAAATAATTACTAATTTAAAAAAAAATTGTGAGTTTTGGGAAAGGAATATACAAAAAAATAATAATAATATACGTAAATTAACATTTGGTTTGAATATAAATTCGAGAAAGAAAATTTTTTACATCTTCGAAAATTCGAACTTCATGTTTTCGAATGTTCGAAATGAATTTAGACTATCCAATTCTGACTTTGGGTATTAATAGTTATCAAACTTATTTCAAACCTTTAAAAAAATCAAAATAATTAAAACTAGTTTCAGAAAGTGGAAAATTGAATATTCTAAATTATTGTTTTTAAACCCGAATATTTTAAAAATTCTTGCGAGTATTTTCACTTGTTTACTGCTAGTATTTGAATATTTTTAGCATTCATATTAAAGTTCGAATGTTCGAAAATAATTATGTTTGAAAATTTTTTTTTTGTATTTTCGAAAATTCGAACTTAATTTTTTTCGAATATTCGAAATCAATTTAGAATAATCAATTCCAACTTTGGGTATTAATAATATTTGAACTTATTTCAAACCTTAAAAAAACCAAATTCAAAATAATTAAAACTAATTTCAGAAAGTGGAAAATTGAATATTCTAAACTATTTTTTTTTTATTTAACCCAAATGTTTAAATTTTTTAAATATTACTTTTTGTAGTGTGTTTACGAATATTCGTCTTCAACTGCTAGTATTTGAATATTTAGTTACGAATGTTCGAAAATAATTTTGTTTGAACTAGCTGCTATGCTACAGATTCAGTTTCAATGTTGTGTAGCGAAAAAAGAAAATTTTGTGTATTTTCGAAAATTCGAACCTAATTTTTTTCGAATATTCGAAATCAATTTAGAATAGTCAATTCCAACTTTAGGTATTAGCATTAAGCATTCGAATTTAGTTCGAGCCTTTGAAAAAAAATTTTAATTATTTAAACTAAATTCAGAAAGTGGAAAATTGAATATTCTAAATTATTTTAATTGTATATTAGCACTTAAACCCGAATATTTGTATATTCTAAGTGTGCGAGTGCTTCCACTTAATTACGAATGTTTTACTTTAACTGCTAGTATTAGAATATACTGAACATTTATATTTAGTTTAGAATATACGAAAATAATTTTGTTCGAACTTAATGCTACAGATTCAGTTTCAATATTGAGCAATGAAACATATATAATTTCGAGTATTGCAACTTAGCTGTGAATGTTTGAAACTAATGTGAGGGATTGAAACTAATGTGAGCGGTTGAAACTAATGTGAGTGTTTGAAATATTTATTAATTTTTTAGATTTAGATTTTTATCAATTGTGTCAGAACGTTTTGAACATTCGAACTAAGTTCTGAATGTGCTAAAATAGTTTTAGGTATTCGAACTTAACTATGAATATATCACTTTACTATCAAATGTTGAAACTTAATTCTACACAATCAATTTTATGTTGTTTCCACAAAATAAGCAAGTGACGTGTCTGAAATATTTGTATAGAAATCACTGCAAATATTGAATACTTTTCATATAAAAATTCATGACAAATCGTTTGCTTGAGTTGTGGAAACATTTAATTTGATGTCGTGTAATTAGAAATACATAATTCGAACTCAATTGAGCCGCGGGTATTTAGGCTGGAATACGTAGGCTTATGTGGTGTTTATGGGACAGGAATGAGTGGTACATCCACTCATGAAATACACTTAAAATATTGAGTATATTTCATATAAAATATCTGCACGTATCATTCATTTGTGTCTCATACACAACGCATAAATTTGATTATGGTGATTTTAATTAGAGCATTCTAAATCTGCTTCTCCTATCATTTAAATCTACTCGAAACTCAAAACAGCTTTAGTGTTTTAAAAAAATAATTTTTTTTATTTATTTAAAGAAAAACTATGTACATATATGTACATATGTAAACTACTTTGATTTTCTTTTAACTAAGCAGCAGCCCCTAACGCACTAAATTTTTATTTTATTTTTTATTTTACTTTAATTGAATGTAAATATTGCTTAAATAATGTATATATATCAAGAATATATTGTTTTTTTTTTTAAGGATTACTTGCATATGCTTATACATATAAAAATTTATGATACATACATACATATTTCTAAATACTTTTTAATTAATTGTTTATGAATTCTTAGGAACACGAACAGAAAGAAAAAAAAACAAACATACATTTATGAAATACATATTTTTACAAGGTGATATATTTTTAATTTTTTTCTATTATTTCTTAACTTTTCGTTTTATTTTTTAAGCCTGTTTAATTCAAACAAGAACGAAGTTACATACAATTATAATACATTTTTTTCTAAATAAAAAATCAATATTTAATACGTACATAAAAATCAAAGAGAAAAACGAAACAAGAATTCTTTTATTTTAATTTTATGATTTATTAAGATTTTTTTCAGGAAATACCATTTAGGGGATTTTCTTTATATATATATATATATATATATATATATATATATATATATATATATATATATATATATATATATATATATATATATATATATATATATATATATATATATATATATATATATATATATATATATATATATATATATATATATATATATATATATATATATATATATATATATATATATATATATATATATATATATATATATATATATATTTTAATAATTTTAACTTTTAAACAGAAATGTTTCTACAGAATCATTTGCATATTTTCTTTTTGTTTAGTTTATTTATTTATTTAGTTATTATAACTATTTAAATACAATATATTATTATAAATTTTCTTTAACATGCTCAAAAGTTAATTTTTTAAAGTAATTAAAACTCCGCTCGGTTTTTATCAATGTTGGTAATTCATTAAATACAGCAAACCCTTTATAAATTAAAGTATTTTGTGCTGATGCATTTCTAAATGACACAAGTCTAAAATCTTCATTATTTCTTAAATTGTAGTGCTGAACTTCCCTTATTATTCTCACATATTTAGTTAGATATGGTGGCAACATGTTTTTTATTTTAAATACGTATATTAGCACATTAAAGTATATTCTTTGCTTCACACTCAACCACATTAACAAGTTCAGCATAACTCGGATAGGTGTTAATAATATTACATTTTAAAATAATTCTCATAGATTTATTTTGAAATTTTGTAGGGTCTGACTAGATAAAAATAAAATTGTGGAACAGCATTCAAAATGTGTAGATAGTACATAATAGCCTTTTTCCACTGAACAACATCTAATATCTACCATCAGTTTTTGGAGATGATAACATCTTTCCACAAGGAATACATTGTACTAAAAGTCAATATTTTTCAACATCTTTATAAAATGTCATTTTATTCCATTCAACATCTTTTGATTCAGTGTCATCACTAGAAAAGTGGCAATAATGTCGATTATTCTTGTGGCATCACTGAAAAAACGTGATTTATTTTGAAAAATTAAAAAAAAAATCATAATTTATTTATCATGTGTCAATTGTTTGCATGTGAGTTTTCTTTCTTAATTTTTTCTGTGTTTTTGTTATATTTTGTTTACATGCCCTACATAAAATTTATAGACATATGTACATAAATTTAACAGTCCTATTTTTGTTTTTCAAATGAATTTTTATTCCAAAAAATTTTTCGTGCTTTTGTTACTTTGTTTGAAAAGTGAAAAAATAATATTTTTGATTTATAGTAGATGTTAGATGTGATCGATGTAAACAGTGTTTCACATTTTCAACATCTTTCATGCGTTTCATGAAGATGTTGATCAGTGTAAAAAGCCTATAAACTGTGTTTGCAATTTTATTTGTATTAAATTGATTTAAAAGAAATTAATTCTAATTTTTGCAGCTAAAGATCGTTTTAGCTTTACATAAAAGTTTAATAATATTTATTTACGATATTTCGATAACAATTTGTTATCATCGTCAGAAAAATTAAAATGTTCTGCCCGGCCCACGATGTCATTCGACATCGCTCGCTCGCATAAATACGTTTGAAACAAAAACAAATTTTAATATGTTTTTATTGGTTTTCAATGTCAACGAGTGACATTGTTGGCAGGTTATGTTAATTTTCCTGACGATGATAACAAATTGTTATCGAAATATCGAAAATAAATATTGTTATCGAAAATAAAACTAAAACGATTTTTAGCTGCAAAAACTAGAATTAATTACTTAAACAAGATCAAATAACTAAATATTAAACATTGATTTAAAAGTTTAACTCACTTCATCATAGACATCGCTGCTAATTTATTGATAAAGTTATACCTCAAGTCTGGCAAAGTATAATTGAAATAATTGGTTTGTTTTTTGTTCTTAGACTGAAAATGATTTCATTCCGAAAAAAAGGATTTAAACTCCATTCCCAAACGTAATTGATTTCTGTGACATATTCAAATATAATAAACCTAAATTTGATATTTAATTATTTGATCTTTTTTAAGTAATTATTTCTTATTTTTGCAGCTAAAGATCGTTTTGATTTTATATAAAAAATTCAACAGTATTTATTTTCAATATTTCGATAACAATTAGTTATCATTGTCAGGAAAATTAATGTTATTCAACAACAACAACTTTTAAAAATATAATGACAACATTAATATTACTTCTCGCCCGAAAATGATTCTAATACAGTTTGCATTAGAAAGCAAGTGCGTTACAAAACTGATCCGTTGTCATTGCAGACTACTGCATAAGTAAATTCCACCATCCGATCCATTAGTACGAGTAATTAACAATTAACATACATCTGTATTTAAGAACCACTAAGTGGTTTATGCTTTCAATGAACGCTTTTTATTATTTTCTGCTTTGCGAACTGAGTTTTGCGTACAGCACTAGCTGCAACTGACAGCTGTAAAAATGATTTACATCAGTACCTGCCTTGACGGCCTAACCTGATGATGGACCAATTCCACGGAGTGAATTTTTCATGATTCACCACCGCCCCCGTGTGTCTTGCTAGGCTCACACAGGTAGCAATTCTTGTCATATGATTGCGGTCATATGAACAACTTCTTGTTGAGGAGTTCGGGCTTTCTAATCCCTCATGTATGCAATTTCCCAGCAATCAATGGAGGACAAGGCTTAATGAGTTGGTAGGCCGAAGCCCATTAAGAGCATCAGCCCTTAAACCAACTCACCCGTCAATCATCACCACTGGTTCCTTACAGTACACGTATCTGTTGTATAGGCAACAGATCCTCGGGAGATTGTTAGCCCTCGAAAAAAGCCACCACCAAACAATTATCAAGGATACTAACACTCCCTTCCTGCGTTTTAGGTTTCAACCACAGCCAGAACGTTTCAGCCAAGGTAGGCACCTCAACCATGATCAGCCCGGGTCGAACCGCAAGCAGAACTTCCCGGGGGCCATGCTGATCCCAGTTCTGCCAATTTATACCCTTGGTAAGGGTTTCGGAAGCCAACACAACATAAGTCATGTGGCTTCCTAGAGTTTTGTTTGCCGCACCAAACGAGGGACCCCTTCCCCTCTTTTCCCCGAAAAACAGAGCGCCTAAGTTAGGAATACGCCAAGGCAAACCCTGTTCCCCGGGGGGAGCTGCAACTGGCAGTAGCTATACCGCTTCTAGAAGTTTTCATTAGACGCTTGAAAATTACCATGTGATGGGGTTATGGCAAAGCGCTATATATTTTTGGCCAAGTTAGGAAGTTCAACCATATATTGTGTGCCAGGATGCAATGGCATTTGCTTTGTGTTAATATTGCTTCAACTAATACATATGTATGTTCTTTATACTAATTATATGCTCTTTAAATATGCCCATTTTTACTTTTGTGCACTTTAACAACAAAAAACTTCTTTTCGATCGCTGTACAGCTAACGAGTGCAATTTGAGCAGTTGATACTCGATTACACACTCGTTATCGTATGCTGTAATCTCAATTTACGATAGTAACTGTTCGTTAACGACTATAGTAATCCCAATAAAAAAAATTGCGAACAGTTTTACTCGATCACGTATGCGGTAATTCGGCCCCAGCTGTTCGAGGCAGCTGTTATATTTAACCACAAATAGTTGTTAACTAACACTTCCTTCCATTTGTGTACGTTTAATACAAAAGAAAAGTGTTAATTTATGTGTTTACATATCGCTCCTTTATTGCAACATAGTCATATCTCAAAAAATGAGCTTTTCGAGTTAACAATGCAGAATTGTTAACAGTACTACCTTTTATATTGTGGCAAAATTTTATTTAAATTACCTTTAAAATGTTTCCTTTAGGAGATATTTTCTAAAAAAATGTTCTAAGACTTGTATGGAAACTAAAAATTTGAAATGTGTTTTTCTCGAAACAAGCTGCGTTACGACTATGTTGCAATAAAGGAGCGATATTTATTTCATTAAATTTATCTAATAAAAAAAATTCAAAAAATTTATATTTTTGGGCTGAATTTTTCGACTTTTAAAAATTTTGCTCGTTTGTTTGCCCTCCAACAAAAAATGCCAGCCTCATTATATCTCATATTGTTCTCTTCTCTGACCAACAATAATGCAGCTGTTATAGAAATTAAAAAATTAAATTATTGATATTAAAAAATAATAATAATAATTGCAACACAGTGAATTAATCCCCTACAATTTTTATTAAACTTTTATTTTGGTCTTTCCATATTTAATCACAACACTATTAAGCCGAGCTGAAAAGAGCCGCACGCAAGCTTTATTTTTGGGTACAACGAATTTAAAACAAAAGATATGTTTGTAAATCATTAATGAGTGAACTTTTTTTAGTTATATACATATGTACGAGATTAACTAGTTGTGAGTTCGAGTCCAACTTCAGTCAAGAAGAAGGATTATTTTTAATTATAACAATAATTGCTGTGAAACAATAAGACCAAAGAAGAACAGAAAAAATAATTGAATACCATTAGCTGGGGGGCAACTAGCTGTTTCGTAGTCGCTACACTACTCATCAGCACCCACTGGGATTCGAACTCGGGATCATGTGAACATGATGTATTTTTAATACGGCCGCTTTAACCACTTCAGCCACCGAGCCGTATTAAAAATACATCATGTTCACATGATCCCGAGTTCGAATCCCAGTGGGTGCTGATGCAGAACAGGCACAAACCACATTTGTGCTTTTAAAACGGCATGTGCTTTGAAATCATGTAATTTTTAGAACAGGCCTGAACGAAGCTGTTCGTTCGTTCGCACAATTACATTTAAAACAAAAACAATATTCAAAATTTTGTTATTGTTTTAAATGTAATTGTGCGAACGAACGAACAGCTTCGTTATCGTGAAATTGGCACTGAATGTAAAGAAAGGAACCAAGCGCAAAAGCTATCAAACTTATCTTGGTAGTGGAAAAGTTCCGTTGAAATAACAATACATCATACAAAACATCGAAAGAATGAACGATCACATTTATGTTTAATTACAAGTCCACCAGTGTTTAATATAGAATATGAATCAGAACTGGGTGTTTATGCAAGAGCTCTGTTAGATCGTTCTCAACAAAAAGTTCCATGTTTGAAAAAGGATCGAAAAGGATATTAAAAAAAAAGTGTAATAATCAGGTATGTGATGGAAACCGATCGTTTTGAAAAATATCGTTTTCACAAAGTGTGATAGAAAACTATCGTTTTTGAAAATATTTTAGGAACCATTTTTTAGTGATTGCATTCTCAAAGCCATGCTATCATATAAAATATATTTACATTTAAAGCAGTAAACGAAAATATTTTTCGAGTGCCGAAGGAAAGTGATTTCCAAAACGATTTAAATATATTCATCATCTTTTCTAAAACTAAACATTTTCAAAATTGGTTTCTATCACACACCTGAATAAGTCTCATAAAAACAAGGGTCAAATTGACAGTTTAGTATCAAAAGGGTAACGCTGATCACAATACGCAAAAAGAGTTTTGAGAAAGTTGAGTTGTCTCTAACACGACCAAACTGAGTTGAGTGGAGAACCGTAATAGGGGCAGACATTTTTTTTTTTTTCAAATATTTTAATTAATTTTCTTTTAGTTCAGGGGTTTTGTTTATCTTTTATTTTGTTTCTTTTTTCATATTTTATTGACTTTATTCAACTTATTTGGGAAATTTCTGTATAAAGAAAGTTAAATAAGCCTTTAATAAACATAAAATATTTTGTATAAACAAGGTTGTACACAGAAAAAAATTATAGTAAAAATAAAATAAACAAAAATTTTTGTCTGAAAAAATAATTTGTATGCATATACAAAAATATCAAAAAAAAAAAAAATAACCTTGGATATTGTATTCTGGGCCCAAATCACCGCATACGATATCGAGCAATATTATCGACATTTTTCATTTTTGTATCCGATATCGAATGAATTGTTTTGCAATAATATAAAAAAGTTAAGCAATTTCTTTTTTGTATTCGTACTTTTAGGAAACCTATAGTCATGAATCTATTATATTTTATTTATATTACGATCCGATATGCATCGTTTGCTGTAATCTAGATGTATCGTAATGTTATTCGATACGATAGATAATCCGATATCGTATGCGGTGATTAGACCCCTGTTGTTGTTTTCGATCAATAATTATTTTTACTTTACTTTTGTTTGAATACCCGAATTCCTTTACAGGTCCGCATTCAAACAATTTATTAATCGATTCAACGAATTTCGTTATTGAACACGAAAAAACTTTTTTCTGTGTATGTTTTTTTTTTGTAAAATATTTTTTAAACTCCATTTATATAAATTTGCGTCATTAAAAATTCCATTTTTAAGATTTTTACTAGAAGTTAAGAAAACAAATTGTTACTCAACAAAGTACCTAAAAGGGTTCCAAAAACAAATTAAAAGCAAAAAAACAAAATAAAAATACAAAATATTAAAAATAGTTTTGAATACAATTTTTTGCAAATAAAATACAAATTTTTTTGAATATTCATATATTTAGTAATACAATTAAAAAAAAAAAAAAATCAGCATAAACTAAGTGATTGAAAGCAAATGTTTAAAACTACATTAGGTTCTGAACTTAATTAAAAACAAATATATATCTTAAGCAAAGAAAGAAAACAAGAAAAAAATTATAAAAAAAAATAATAATAATAATAATTATTTTAAGAACAGAATTGTGTATAAACAGTGTAACGAACTAGTTTGTAGGTTAGAATTTGCAACAAATTATTTTACTTATTAAAAATTTATTTTATACATTAATTATAAAATATTAACAATTTATTGCCATTAAAAATGCAAAAGGAAATTTGTATTCTCAAAGTGTCATGACAAAAAAAAAAAAATTAAATGAAATAAATTATTCCTGACCCAAAAATATTTGATAATAAGGACGTGTGCGAAACGGTAGCAAAGTACTATAGTGAAAAATAATTTGTCTGTGGTAAAGAAATTTCATGTTTTTGCTGTGTGAAAAAATATTATATTTGACAACATAAAATTATGACAAAAAAAAAAAAATTTTTTTTTTTGAAAAGTTATAAAAAAAATAAATAAAAATGAATAAATTAAGAAATAATTATAATAGAGCCATTTTAGTATTATTTAATTTTTACACTTTTAATTATAAAATTTTTAATTATAATTTATTTCAATCAAATTCCTAAATTTCAAATATTCAAATATTCAAAATTCTATTCTATTGTCAAAATTTATATTAGCCCCTAGAGCTAGTAAAATTTTATTCACCTCAGAAATGTCAAAATTTTACTTATTAGAGAACTTTTCTACCGTTTCACACACGTCTTAAAAATAAAATTTAAAAATTTCGGCAATATATATTCGTTTGCTAAATTATTTAAAAATTTTAATTCATTTTTCATTCATTTAATTATTGAATCTTCAAAATATGAACTAACTGTTTAAATTTTATTTAAGTCCAGCCAATGCTTGACAAAAAAGTTTTATTTTCCGCGAACAATATCGGTAAAATCATCTATTTCACCTTCTAATGGTGGCCAGGGTATCCCGTTTTCTCAACCCAGTGTGGCCATAAAATTTAGGTATATTGGATTAAATTTTGTCTAAAAATTTTATGGCTGCAAACAAAAAGTTAAAATCTGCTCGATATTTCTTGGGTCAAAGATAAAAATCAAAATGTTTTTGTATCGGTAAAATCATCTATTTCAGCTTCTAATGATGGCCAGGGTATCCCGTTTTCTCAACCCAGTGTGGCCATAAAATTTATGTATATTGCATTAAATTTTGTCTAAAAATTTTATGGCTGCAAACAAAAAGTTAAAATCTGCTCGATATTTCTTGGGTCAAAGATAAAAATCAAAATGTTTTTGTAACAAAAACAGTGAACTACAAAACTGATATTTTCTCTTTAAAAACACAAATAAATTTTAATTTCAACTGTGTGTTGAATTATTTTAAAATTGTTTTTAAAATTATTTTGTAGTTCCCAGCTTCTAAAGAGCATTTTGCTTGAAATAGAATAATACAACAGGAGCAAATTGGACCCAAACAAAAAGTTAAAATCTGCTCGATATTTCTTGGGTCAAAGATAAAAATCAAAATGTTTTTGTAACAAAAACAGTGAATTACAAAACTGATATTTTCTCTTTAAAAACACAAATAAATTTTAATTTGAACTGTGTGTTAAATTATTTTAAAATTGTTTTTAAAATTGTTTTGTAGTTCCCAGCTGCTAAAGAGCATTTTGATTGAAATAGAATAATACAACAGGAGCAAATTGGACCCAAGTTGGAATGAAACGATACGAGTAAATACAAGAGTACCAAGTATATAGGTCACCAAGTATATAGAACCAAGCTATAGGTCAAAAAATACTCGTCTCGGTGGTGTTATTGGTTCCGCATGGAAAGCCAATTTCAACGGAAAGAAATATCAATCGATACTTAAATTGCAATTATTCATTTCCACCGTATATGCTTTCCACGAAATGAATTTAACAACCTTGTTTCTTATAATCCTGATACGGTATCAGCTGTTTACAAAAAAAATTTAAGACATATTTACCAACCAACCTGCCAACCAGAGATTTGCACCGGTGCACCGCAACCATAAGTACTAGAGCTGTGTCGTTCATGAACGAACGGGTTAAATTGAACGGATCATCTCGTTGAACGTAGTGAGCCGGTCATTAAACTGACCACTTTTCGTTCAATTTGGGTAGCTTTCGTCCAAAAATCTTTCGTTTTTTTTTTTGTCATGTTCATGTTTGTTTTTGTTGTGTAGTTTAACTAAAGTCGGGGTTGGTTTTTCTTTGTATTATTTTAAATTATCTGAAACAAAACAAAAATCGATTATGAAACTAATCAAAATTTATCACACCAAAATAGTTTTTATTTAAAATTATTTCTTCTTTTTAAAACAATAATTTTTTTATCACTTTATCATTTTTTATCTTGCTTCTTGTTTTGTTCATTTTCTAGTGCTGTGTTGATAATTGACCGCAAAATTTTAATGTTGGCAGCGTGCCATTGGTTCAAAGTGACCGATTGAACGAAATGAATGAACGGATCAGTCTTTTGTAACAGAACGAAAGTGACCGGTCACTAAAATGAACGACCCGGCACAGCTCTAATAAGTACACCGGCAGATCTCCGCTGCCAACTAACAATTCAGTTTCTAACGCCGTACTTTCTGGCAAATCTATTTCTAAACAGTCATTCACTCCACCCAGCTGCATCGACGCACATATTTATGGAAACTTTGAAACTGTTCATATTTGATATTCCATGAACCGCAGTACTTAAAATGAGTACTCTTCTTCACTAAATTCTTCTTCTATTTTAGTTAGTGGAACTTCCCTGTTAAAAGCTGTTGGTTTTTCGACAATTTCTTTTTTTTCACAATGCTTTTATAGTCCGTCCATACCTATAATGTAATAAAGTTAATACTTGCGCCAATTTTTTTTAAGAGCTGCGTTACCTTTCTCCAAGTACTAGCAATGTCAGTGGCTAAAATCACAAGCAATGTCTTGATTTTTTTTTACTTAATGTTTCCATTGTTTTGCCAATTTGCTATTTAGTTGCGTATTTCTTTCTTATTCTTACAAAAATATTTTTCAAAAATAAAACACTGAAAGTAAATTTTGTTATTGTAAATTTTTACACACAAATTTTTAAATTTTTTGACAATATTTCTATACAAAGTTTATCATATAAACCTTTATATAAAATATTTTTTTTTATGAATACGGTCGTTAATCTTTTTAAATATAAATCATTTTTATAAAAATAAATTTAAATTCCCAGTTGCCAATAAGAAGGAAAAACGTCATTTTAGTTGCCTTCAGCATTCTCACGCTCTATTTCTCACTCTTTCTTCCGATTCTCATCAGGTTGGATCACATTTGTACCGTTAGGTGATAAAAAGACTTGCTAAGCTTGCATTTGGCAGTAGCTGGCAAGCTGTTCAACCTAACCTGTTTTATCATTTCACCCCACTGCATTATCATTTGCAGTAGCTGGCAATGCAACTACCATTCGATTGCTATCCATTATCGAACCAATAATCTTAAATTGAAATTTGTTTAATAGCTAGCCAGCCGCTGGCTGTTGGAAAATTTTCTTGTCCAAAGCATTTTCAATTCAAAATCTAAAGTTTTATACTAAAAGCATTAAAATTCAACAGTTTTTTTAGTTATGACACTTTTTGTTTACATATTTGCTCTTTTGCTATAGAAATTTAAGTATTTTATCCATTTATATGTATTCAAAAAAAAATTTAATTTATTAGCAATTTAAAAAAAATTATATTTTTCACATCTTATTATGCATTGCAAATCAGAATATTTCCAGCTTTGTCTCTTAAGAAAAAAGAATTTTGAAAAATTTGTTAAAGAAAATATTTTATTTCTGAAATTAATTTTTTCAGGAAATAAGCCGCATTTAAAGTATGAAATTTAAAATTGATTTCATGGTGTTTTAGATTTTAGAATTCGGGCGACTTCCTACGTTCGCTTTCATACTGCTTGTCTTTATCTTACGGATACCAATGTTCTTTACAGAGAAGAGAGCAGCGACTCATTTAGAAAATTTGTTTGGAAATCGTTCAAAAACAAGGAAGCTTTTCATACAAACTTTCTATACGAGTTGTTCGCTCGTCTGTGTTCTACAAGCAGCACATAAATTATTATTTCGATTTGATATTCAAATTTATGTGATGTTTACACAATAGAAGCAAGCGACTTGTGGGAAACATTTATATTGAATGCTTTTCATATTAATTTTCTTGTTAAACCGATTGTTTGTGATATGGTAACATCACATTAGAATGTATCTGAAACGCTCAAATGAAGTGTAAAATAAGATATGGCAAATGAACTGCACTTGCACTGGCAATAACTAAAAATGATAAAGCAGTAGAGTAAAATAATAATACAGTTTAAAAATTACAGTGTTGAAGGTAACTGAGTTTGTTGCTTTTAATATATTTTTAACAACCATAAGATATACATATAGTTGCTATTGCCATCTATAATCGAGCTATTACTTTAATAAACGATATTGATTTGCGTGCACTTAAATTAGACAATTTTTGCTGGAAAAATGATTTTTGAAATTACATAAATTCCTTTGAAAAGAAAACTTAATTTATTTTTATATATTTTTTTAAGTTTGTACATTTTTTTTGTAAATGAAAACAGAATTTCACTCAAATATTTGTCAATTTTAGTAGTTTTTAAATGAAAATTTTATTCTCTTGCGTAGTTTAATGTGCTGTTTACACAATACGAATGGGCATTGTGTCTAGACTAGCGATGAGTATATAAAAAAAGTATACAATAATGCCTGATGTTTAAAACAAAACTGAAATTTTTGAAGAAGGTGGCAACATGTCAAACTTTATTTGCAAATTAGAGTGTTATTTAAGGTAAAATTGCTTGAGCTCGAAACTCACAATAAAAAATCTACGGCAATATTTTACTTTCTTATTTGCAAATAAGTCGTACGACTTATTCTAATGTGGTGTTTATGGGACACGAACGAGTGATATGCCCAGAAAATTTTTATTTTAATGTGGTCTTTATGGGAAAATAATGAGTGATACCTAAAAAATTTGTATGAAATATACTCAATATTTTAAAAGTTCTTCAGACAAATTTTCTAAACGTATCATTCGTGTCCCATAAACACCACATAAGTTTCTGCGCAATAAACGTTTTGAAACTTTCGAGTTTTCCAATTAGGAATTCACATTTCTTTTTTAATAACATGCAAATCATTTGAGATATATCCAAAACTTTATGATCGACTTGAAATACATTCAACACATTTATGAATGGAACTCGACTTCGTTCATATGATGTTGGCGGCTGTCGATTCGTTGGACTCCATTTTCGATTACTTGATCACATATTTCGGCCGTAACGATCACTTATTTCGCATTCAATGTTGACTATGAATTCTTCCAACGCCGTCGACTTGTTGGCATAGACTAATGATTTGACGAGGTCACAAAGACAAAAGTCTAGCTGCGTTAAGCTACACGAACACGCTGATAACACGCTCATTAAAAATACTGTTCAACAAATGGATTTTAACATGTGCTGGGTGATTTGTGGCACCGTTCTGTTGAAACCACATATTGTCCAAGTGAATGTTTTCCAATTCGGGCCAAAAATAGTCCGTAATCATGGTGCGATTACGATCGTCATTCACAGCAACGTGACGATCGTTATTGTCGACTAAAAAATATGGTCGAATGACGCCGCCGGTATCCAAACCGCACCAAACAGTTTTTTTTTTTTTTCTTTGTTGATAACGGCTAATATTGAGTTCATTATTTCGTGCGAAATTCTTTCAAATTGCATACAAAAGTGTTTAGTATGAAATATCTGCGAAATAAGTTTAGAAATGTAGTACTGAGTTTTTAAAGCGAAAAACACACAATATGTATCTGCAACATGTTTGCATTTAAAATTGTTTCTGGGGACATTTGATTTTTCAGCTGCGAAATAACACAAGCAAAGCTTTTTTCGCACAAAGTACAAACATGTATACTTAAAATTAAAAAAGAAACATAAATAAAGCCCAGTATTGAGATTGAATGTGCGAAAATTTTTCAGCAACATTACTTATTTCGTACGGAAAAATTGAGATGTACTCAGTGTTGTCTATTTTTTCTCTTATTCATGTTTCTTTTTTAATTTTAAGTATACATGTGCGTACTTCGTGCGAAAAAAGCTTTGCTTATGTTATTTCGCAGCTGAAAAATCAAATGTTCCCAGAAACAATTTTAAATGAAAACATGTTGCAGATACATATTGTGTGTTTTTCGCTTTAAAAACTCAGTACTACATTTTTAAATTTATTTCGCATATATTTCATAATAAACACTTTTGTATGCAATTTGAAGGAATTTCGCACGAAATAATGAACTCAATATTAGCCTTAAGAGAAAAAATTGACAACAATGAGTACATCTCAATTTTTCCGTACGAAATAAGTAATGTTGCTGTAAGTTTTTCGCACATTCAATCTCAATACTAGGCTTAAAGTGGAGATGAAGCACAGTAGCATTTTAAGCTGCAAATGTCACTTTTAAGCAAAAATTTTTTGAATTTTTTCCCACTTTTTATCGATAACATGTTGAAAAATTTTGACGTTTTGAGTTTTTTTTCCAATATAACCGAACTGATTGCTCTTAATAATTCCCCATAATCCTCAAGACGACATCAAAAAATAATCGGTAACAAATTCGCCTTCGACAGCAATTATGTATTCTATATATGATAGGACTTCGGCATTTGCTAAACCTAAGCGATAGATAGAAGCTGTCGTTTGTTTTAATCGACAATTGTTTTTGGCAACGAGTAAATAAATGGAAAAATGTTTGTGTCGACTTCATGTGACGTCATCGTCTTATGGAATATGGGGGAATAAATTCAATGGTAATATGTACATATATTTATAGTCCTCTCCAAAATTTTAAAAAGTTGAAAAAAATTAAGTGTCATCACGGCTTAAGTTAGTCTGCCTCATTTGTAATACTATTGAAAAGTTTTCAATTTCGAAACATTCATATAAAAATGATTAATTATTTAAAGGGAATGAAAATGTATTCAGCAAAAACTTATGGTTCTATTAAGTATGGAAACTGAATTTCACAGCGGTTGTCAAGCACGCGGCAACCACCCATTACTGGTTGTTGACAGAAAGACAGTAAACAAAAAACCAGTAAAGACAAAAACCTTAAACACCTTTAGCAATGTAACTTTCAGCGTTGTCAACTCAGTGCGTTGCGCACCGTTTTTGGTGCTTTTTAAAATAATTTGTGCGAAAAATTCAATAGTGGGTGCGTGGTGCGCTTTTTTTACATTTTCGGTGCGCTTTTTAAATTTCGGTGGCACCCAACCAAATTTTTGTTTTTATATAAGAAAACATTTTATTCAAGTGCCCAACATTTTTACACGTCATTTTGCAGAGCACAATCAGAATACGGAGTTATAATGTGAAAAACGCATCTTATTATATGCACAAAGTAAGGCAATGTTGCTGTGCTATACGTATTCTCGAAAGAACCATTTCGTTTTATAAAATTTGCTACTTTTAGAGTGTGTTTTGATATCAAACGATTAAGCCAGGTTTGTCAAATATTATAATAAATGTAAGCACAGATATGGAAGTTCGTATTTATGATGTCACGTGAATTTGTTACTATTTTAGTAATTGCTAAATTATTAACAAAATTAAAATTTTTCAAAACGTTTGCATATTGATTATCGTAACCTTTATCTTTTATTTGCTCTAGTTCTGGAAAATTTTTGTATATTTCAATAAATTCTATTAAGCGCACTCACTTTAGGCAACTGATTTTTACTGTTCGCTTACAAAAACACGAATGAAATTTCCATTGTGTTTGATAGAGTTGCTGTTAATAAAGTTTAATGGCTTGTAGTGCTATTCTGTAACTTTTAGTGATCGGATAACCTTAAATTTCTTCGACATATTTCATTCCCTGCGGTAACGATTGTATGCTCCTGCAATATAATTTTAAGGACGGTAGGCCAGCAGCTCTATTTTTGTGTGCTAAATAATAAACTTGAAAACTATCGCTATAATTATTGTAAAGATAATATTGTCTTAATAGTAGTAACAGAATCGCACTGGAGGCCAAGTTTTACAAACACGAATTTTAGCTATTGAACGAAAAGGTGGTTTCATTGTCGTGTTTTTTTTTTTTTTTTTTTTTTTTTTATTAAAAATTTTGTACTTTTTATAATACAAATTGTGTTTTTTCAAATAAAAAGAAAAATTCAAAATTCGGTGCGTTTTTATTGAAATAACGCGCTTTTTCCCCGATTTCGGTGCGTTTTGAAATTTCAAAGTTGACAACACTGATAACTTTGTACCTGCATTATCATTTTACTTTACTGCACTATCATTTTCAGTGTCTGCTAACGCGAACTGCACTTCTGGTGGCATACCGAGTCATTATACTAAAATATTTGCTATCCAGCTGAATTGCTAAAATCTAGCCTGTAAAATCTAAACTGTATAAAATTTTCCTTTTAAGTTCTTTTTGTTTTAGAATTTTTAAATTTAAAAATTGATAAAGTGTTCTGGTGTGAAATATGTGTTTTTTATTTATATGTCTTATTGTTAGAAATTAAAAAAAGAAAGAAGGAGAAAAAAATCAAGCACGTTAGTTCCTGTAAAAATGTACAAAATTTTCAATATTGAAGAGTTCAAAATTTCCTATTAATAAAAAATTAAAACATAAGAGTATAATTTTTTTTTTTTTTTTTTTTTTTTGTAATGTTGTTCCATCCAATCATGTTTTAACATTTGTAGACGGTGACAATAAAAATGCAAAAGGGTAAATAAAAATATATTCATGGTAAAGTATACTATTTCTAAAATGATAATACACTGCTTTCGCCAACAATTTGTATTGTTAAGGAGAATAAAATAGTATTGCGACAACAATATTTCAAAATGCTTTTTCTCTACGTGTATTGTCTTAGGTCTGCCCTCAACTGGCTAGATGATGAGTGTAAAGGCGATATTTTATGATGTCGTCTTGATGTGGCGACTTTTGGAATGTGGAGGAATATACTTACATAAGTATATGCATCAAGAGCACTTTTTAATTTTCTTTAATTTAGATGCTGATTTTCATTTAAAAAAATATTATATTTTATGGTTAACACTATTTTATTCAAGAAAAGCAAATTGTTAAATACAGGATATACATAAATGATAAAAATGCCAACCAAAATAATATTGTTTAGTTTAAAACAAAATAAAAAAATATTAAAATAAAAAAAATTACAAATTTTAAAAAGACCAAACAAACTGTGAAAACAACAAAATCGAAACGAAAACAAAATATTGATACAAATAAAGCAAACTACAATTCAATACTTTTAAATGTGCTTTATTTTAAATGTGCTTCATAAAAATAAAAATAAAATATTTACAAAAAATTATGTATATATAAAATAAATACTTAAAATAATACTTTTTAATATCTATTATTTATGTATTTTTAAGAATAATATATAAAATTTAATATAAAATGAAATCAAATTACTGTGAAATAGTGAACAAAAAATTATAATGAGTACTGGCTTCAGAGAGAGCTTCACACATTTTCGATTTTGATGCACGACTGAGCATGTCAATTCGTGTGACTCGAGTTCAAATCCCCCACAAACCCAAATTTTTTAAAATTTTTTTTTTTTGTAACTAAAATACGTAAACAAATTTTCATTCCTACTCGTATTCCATTTGTTATTCTTTTCCAGCTTGGCTTCACCTAATTTTAGCTGTTTGAAAGTTTGTTCAGAAGCGATTTACACACTTCAAACATTTGCTTTGGACAAACAAAGCTGCCATATGAAATAACCATGTAAATGAGGCATGTTACTGTTACGAGGTGGCAACTTTTTCATTTCTTAAATAAGCTTTAGTGCAATCCTTACGTTGAAATTCATGACAAAATGTTTCAAAGTTGTCTACTTTTTTTTTTTTTTTTTTTTTTTTTTTTTTTTTTGATAAACAATATAAAATATTTACGTATACACTGAATTTGACTATATAAATATATATTGTTACGTTTTTGCTTCTAAAAACACTTTTGTGGATTCTTTAATTTTAAATGAAATAATAACACTCACACTTGTTCGTTATACAGTACTTAAATAATTTAAAACTTTATTTACACTTAATACTACTGTGTACTAAAACATTAGATTTGCTTACTTTCTGACTTATGACTGTCTTGCACAAAGTTTAAAAATAAACTGACTGCCTGCTGCCGACCTGCCTGCCAGCGTTGTCAACTCGGTGCGTTTCGCACCGTTTTTGGTACTTTTTAAAATTATTTGTGCGAAAAATTCTTTAGCCGGTGCGGGGTGCGCGTTTTTAAAATTTTCGGTGGCACAAAATCAAATTCAACTCAACTTTTTGTTTTAATGTTTTATGTGCACAAAGTAAGACAATTTACAAAGTAAGAAAATCTTGCTTTTGAAATAAAACAAAACATTTCGTTTTATAAAATTTGCTGCTTTTAGAGAGTGTTTTGCTATTAAACGATCAAGCAAAGTTTGTCAAATATTACAATAAATGCAGAGAAGTTCGTATTTATGATGGTTCGTTACGGTTTTGGTAATTGACAAATTACCAAAATTTTAAATAAATTATAAAGTTTTTGCAAAACGTTTGCATTAAATATTGATTACGGTAAACTTCATATTTTATTTGCTATAATTCTGGCAAATTTTCGTATATTTCAACAAATTCTTTTAGAGAAACCGCTTACACTGTGTTTGATAGAATTGCTACTAATCGAATTTAAAGGCTTGTGGTACGATTTTGAAACTTTTAATGACCTGATAATGGTAAATTCTTTCGACAGTAATGATTGTATGCTCCAAAAATATAATTTTCACGATGGTAAGCAGGCATTTTGTTTCCCTGATAATAGCCTGTAAAAGTCACAGCTGACGACGGTTGACAACAAATATAATTAAATGATATTGCTTAATAATAAATTTGATAAAATATCGTTATAATTATTGTAAAGGTACCATTATCGGAATAAAACTGACTAGTCGCACTAAAGGCCAAGTTTGACAAACACGAATTCTAGCTATTGAACGAATTTGTTTGATGGCATTCCATCAGGCGTTGCTATCAGACCTATTTTAATTCTATAATAGTGATTTAAAGGGCTGTGTCATTATCATTATTTTAATATAAAAATATTGTACTTCTTAATATATAATATAGGTTTTTAAAAATGAAAGGAAAATATTAAAAATTCGGTGCGTTTTTGTTGAAATAACGCGCTTTTTTCTCCATTTTGGTGCGTTTTGAAATTTCAAAGTTGACAACGCTGCTGCCTGCTATTTATACGTCTTTATCAGTTTCTACAAACGACATGAATTATCTAGTCGTTCATAATGTGTTTCTTTCTCATATACACACATGCACATATTTACCAACAATAAGCCAGTCACAACAACCAACAATAATAAAACGAATACCAAGAATACAGGAAAAAAAAAAAAACAACATCATTGTAGTTGATTTACTTGAAATTTTACGTGCTATAAATCATGTATGTTTGTTTCTTTGTGTATTATGTTTTTAGCTGTATGTTGTTTGGGCGAATGTGTATGTTGTGCATTTTCAACAAGCGAATCAAATGGGTTCGAATCCCACTGTGGCCAATTGTGTAACATTTTTTTTTTTTTTACCAATAAAAAATTATAAACAGCCTGTTTTCTATGTTTCCCAGCTATCTTTATGTTGACATTCCATAGGAGCTACCCTAATCATCAGTAGACTGTGGAAATTTTTGAAAGGCATTCTCAAACGTTCAACTTTATATCCCAACAGTCTAAATAAATTGGATTGTTGGATATAAAAATGAATGTTTGAGAATGTCTTTCAAAAATTTCCAAAGTCTACTGATGATTAGGGTAGCTCCTATGAAATGTCGACATATAGATAGCTGGGAAAAAATTGAAAACAGTCTGTTTATAATTTTTTATTGCTATCAATGTTAGAAGCGAACAAAAAACTGAATTGTTTGATATTTTTTTTTTATTTAATTAAATTTTTTAACTACAAATAAAAACCTAACAGAAAACAAAATAAAAATTTCAGTACAAAATTCTGGTCTCGTGTGGGAATTGAACTCTTGAGCTTAAAAGTAAAGAATACCGTTTATGAATGAAAAAAATTTATATTGAATATCAACATTATTAAGTGGTCTGTGTTCAAATCCCAATATGACCAACTAAATAAAATATTTTGTTTTTAATTTATTTTAAAATTTGCACACAATTTTTCATATTTAAACCAAAAGTAAATATTTCTTGATTTATGTATTCATTGCAAAAAAAAAAAAAAAAAAAAATACAAAATTTATACTGAATAGATATTTTGGTTGTTTCGGGGAATTTTTTAAGTTTTAAATTTTAACTTTAAATGTGTCTAGCTTGAAAGTCATAAAATTTAATGTAACTATGATTTTATGTATCAAGAGAAAAAAAATCTGCAACAAATATTTGTTAGCTCATTAACTAGAAGAGAATTTCTGAATTTGTTTAAGCAGTTCAGTAAAAAATTTACTAAAAAATAATAATATATAATGTTGGCAGATTTAAAATTCCCAAGAATTCAGCCCGTGTTCTTAAATATGAGCTTCTGAACAGGTTTCTCAAATGAAAATTATTAATAATACTAAAACAAAAAACACAACAAATTTACAAACCAAAAATAATTTGGAAAATAAACTACCTCAAAACATACAAAAAAAAATTATATATTTACATGCATATTTATAAAATAAAAAATATTTTATTATCTACCTTAAAAGATTAAATAATAAACAACAGGGAAATTAAAAATTAAATGCAAGCAAACACAAAATAATATTTTAAAAATTGTCAATATTTTTGCAAAAATTTTAACAATGTGATAATTTTATTGGTTTGTTTTTCGTCTTTCAACGAAAGCAAAAAGAAATCAATAAAAATAAAACAAATTTTGTAAGAATTTAAATATATAGAAGAAAACAATATGTTTTCGTATTTATCAAAATTCAAAAGAAAAAAAAAATGCATAAATTTAAAAATATAACTTCTTACTGTGTTGGAAAAAGATTTTAAATTTTTATTGAAAATAAAACAAAAACACACAAATACAATTTATTAAATATTCAATATTATATAAACGCTAAACTTTAAATACATACAATATATGCATAGATATTTAACAAATTAAGAATTTCATTGTACAGTTTATAATTTATGTATATAAAAAAAAAAAAAAATAATAATAATTGTAATAAAAAATAAAAATTGTAAACAAACTGAAGTTGACGGTACTACCTACAAAAGTGTTTTATTTTCGTAGACAAATCTTAATTAATTACACTACAATCGCATTCATAACAGGTAAACTCAGCAGCACAACAGGAATTTTAAGCGAAACCCCAAAAACTTATATGGTCAAATCAAACATTTTGAAATTTGTCACATGGTTTTATCATCAGCTGAGGTAGCAAAACGACGTCCATTGCCTCGTTTCTGTAAGATTGGTGAAAAGTTTCTCGCATCGAAAACTATGAAACACAAAATTCCATCGTTTCTCGACTATCGAGAAAAACAGCGTTTCTGTATATTAAATCGAAAAGAGGCAATACTAGTTACGTCTTTATTGGAATATTTCCATTAAGCAGCTGTCAAAATGCAAAAAGTAAACAAATAAGAAGAAGAATATAGGAAAAATTTATCAAACAAAAAGAAAATTTAAGAAACAAATGTTTATATAATTGTGTCAATCAATAACACGTGTACATAAATAAAAACACATTCAAATCATAAATAAATTTCATAAAAACTTTCAATAAGGTATAGTTTTGTGGTGATGGTTGCTGACCAATATGACCGGCGAAACATGTTGCGCACTTACAGCCAGAGATTAACGGCTGCAACTGACCCTTTTTTAGTTCCTGAACCGATGAGGGAAGCTTCTCGCATTCGAGACAGGCTAAAATTAAGATTTTGCCAATAAATTTTCAATTTATCATACTGTATGTATGTACATAAATATTAAGAAATTTTTATATATTTATTATATCAATTTTCTAAAATAAAAAGAGGAACTGAATAATGAACTACATTCAATATCTGCCGTATTCATAATAAATAATTTACACATAACAAAGGTTTAATTGACAAATTTTGTGTAAAAATAAGTATGTCAAGTAAACTTTTACTAATTGCACATTATTTTTTATGAATACGACAATATGTGTATAAATATTTAAAAACTTTACCTTTTCTACACTTTTTGCATTCATTATGTCAATTATATATTTTTTAAATTTATAACTTCCGCAACTCTTTTATTTGTGAAAAGTTTTGACAGTTCTAGCGAGAAACTTCTCACAAAATTTTAATATAGAAACAGGTTTATTCACAAGCTTCCAATGAATTACGTCAAAAAAGCTATTTTGACAGATATTTCTCGTTTCTCAAAGATACAGAAACATTTGTGTGAGAAACTCCATTTTTTGTTTCAATTCGCATAGTTTCTCAGTCAATTCCTTTGTTTCTTGTGAAAAATTTCTCGATGCGAGTAATACAGAAACGAGGCACATGATACAAAAAACAAGGTAGCCGCTTCGCTACAACAATATAATAATAAAAGAAAACAGATATTTTGTTTGGCGAATTCACACTTCAGCTGTCAAAAGTAGTTGATAAAGAACATAAACAAAACTTGACAGAGGAAGTGCCATTGAATTGGCTGATGCATCCACCTAATAATGAATTCGCGTTGGTCAAAATCTAAATTGAGTTCATTATTTCGTGCGAAATTCTTTCAAATTGCATACAAAAGTGTTTAGTATGAAATATCTGCGAAATAAGTTTAGAAATGTAGTACTGAGTTTTTAAAGCGAAAAACACACATAATGTATCTTCAACATGTTTTATTTTAAAATTGTTTCTCGGACTATTTTTTTTTTTTTCAGCTGCGAAATAAAATAAGCAAAGCTTTTTTCGTACGAAATACATACATCTATACTTAAAATTAAAAAAGAAACATGAATAAGAGAAAAAATAGACAACACTGAGTACATCTCAATTTTTCCGTACGAAATAAGTAATGTTGCTGAACATTTTTCGCACATTCAATCTCAATACTAGGTTTAAGACTGTTCAGTTGGGGAAAAATGTTACATAAATGTTAAATACAAATTTTTATAATTTTTTTGTTTAAAATCACAAAAAAATAGTTAAGGTGAATTCATTATTATGAGAACTTGACAGCTCAGGTGATTATTTTTTGCTTCCCGTGTTTCTTCCTATGCTGACATTTTTGCGATACAAATACACAAAAGAATTTTCCAGTTAGGAGTTTCGCGAAAAGAGATAAAACTTAACAAAATACCTAATTCCATCTTTGATTGGAACTTTTTTCACATTTTCTTTTATTCTTAATATGTGTAATTGTTTGAGCTTAAGGTCGTTTTTTTTTTTAGTTATCTGGCAATATTTCGCTTTCCTTTGGATAGCTTCTTCATATAATATTGCCAGATAACTAAAAACCACAAAAAAAAAAAACTAAAAATTCCAAAAAAGATCTTAAGCTCAAACAATTACCCATATTAAGAAAGAAAAAACGGTCGAAATAAAGAAATAATAAGCATATTTTCTTTTATTTTTGAAACAGCCGGCAGCTATAAGTTTTTCACCTTTAAGTTCACAGAAATTTCTGGAAACTGCACTATATCATACAAAAAAGTCTTCAGATTAAAATGGCGCGAAAATATTTGCAAACAAAAGAAAACAAATTTGACAGCCCGTAGGAAACAAGGCGAATTCATTCCTAGGTGAAGTTAACAGCACAGATGATTATTTTTTGCTTCTCGCGTTTTTTCCAATGAGACTGTCAAATTTTTTTTCTTTTGTTTACAAACTTTTTCGCGCCATTTTAATCTGAGAATTTTTTTGTATGATTTAGTGCAATATCAAGAAATTTGTGTGAAAAACTAATATAATCTGTGATTTTAATTACAAACAAATATAAAAGTTTATTATTTACGTTTATATAAAAATTTTCCCAGCTGAAAAATCTTAGGCGAATTTAGATTTTGACATTCACGATATGTTTTACAATAACAAAATACATAGTACTGAGTTCGCCTTTCCGCTTGCATTCACCTGTATAAATTCGCATTGGTAGGAAGAAACGCGGGAAGCAAAAAATTATCACCTGAGCTGTCAAGTTCACATAGTAATGAATTCGCCTTCTGCTGGAGAAATGAAAACAATCTTACAAATAAAAATTATAATAAAAAAATATTTACAAGAAAATAAAACTTCTAATAATTTTATGAATATTACGACCTACATACAGTATAAGAAAAAAGTCTAAATACACCCCGCAATTTTGGATGTTTAGTAAATGTGTTAGTAAAAACCAGAAAGTTTTTAAAGTAATATTTATGGCACCTATAGCTTTATTTATTTATAAAATAAAAAACTAATTCATATGTACTGTAACAATAATAACAACAAAAATATCAAAAATTCATAGGAAAAAAGTCTAAATACAGCAATAAAATCAAACATAAGGGCAACGATTTTGAAATAGAAAACAGTTTTCAATATTTTGTTGGTCCGCCCTGGGCATCAATTACTGCTCGAAGACGACGGGGCATAGAATTGACTAAATTTTCAGTAAGATCGGTCGTAATTTCATTCCATGCTCAAACAAGAGAAGTTTTAAGGGTTTCACGACTGCTAATATCATATTTTCGCACCTTTTTCTCTAAAACATTCCAGATATGCTCAATAGGGTTTAAATCAGGTGATTGAGGTGGAGAATTTAATTGCCTTGGAGCATAGTATAGAAGCCAGTCTCGTACAACGTGTGCGGTATGCTTCGGGTCATTGTCCTGTTGGAAAATCCATTGATTACCAAGGCCTAAGCTATCAACAGATGCCTTCAGATTTCGTTCTAATATGTTCTTATATTGATAGCGATCCATTCTGCCTTCAACAAAGTCTAACCGATCCACTCCAGAAGATGCCATGGCCCCCCAAACCATAACATTTCCGCCACCATGTTTGACAGTTGGTATAATATGTTTTGGATCCAGTGCAGTGTTAGGCTTCCTCCAAACCTTTGATCTTCCATCACTTCCGAAAATATTGAACTTACTTTCATCAGTAAATATCACACGCTTCCAAAAGTCAACATCTTTGTCAAGATGTGCCCGAGAAAATTCAAGCCGAAGCTTACGATTTTTCGCGGAAATAAGTGGCTTTTTTCGGGCAACTCTGCTTTTAAATCCATTGTTGTGCAAAACGTTTATAACTGTTCTCGGTGTAACAGTAATATTGCAACAATTTTCAAGGTGATCCGCTAGTTTTGGGGCACTAATTTTCGGATCACGCCTAACTTCTTTCAGAATACTGCTAACATCACGCCTCGAAAGCTTTTTAGGTCTGCCAGTTCGTGGTTTATTTTCTGTGCTTTTGGTTGTTTCATAATTTCTAATTATTGTCTGAACTGTTTGGCGACTAAGGTTTACTATTTTGGAAATTTCGCCATATGATTTGCCATCTTTTCGCTGACTGACCACAATATTTCTAACAGAGATTGGTACCTCTTTTCTACCTTCCATTTCGATAGTTAAAATTACAGAAATTTTATTTCTTTCAATTGACTTTGTGAAATGAATTGAGCATAGTGATTTTAAAATCAATTAAAATAAAAAATAACGGTTGTTTTTTCCTCTTTCTCCCTAATTTTCTACTTTCTGCATGGAGTTACCACACTGTATGTAGACTTTTTTCCTGACGATTTTTAAAGTTTTTGTTATTATTATTTTTATAATAACACATTGTTCCTTTTTTCTTTTATAAATAATGTTATTTATATGCGGCTTAAATATTAGTATAACAATTTTTCTGATTATCTTTATAAGTTTCCTAAAATCGAAAAATTGTGGAATGTATTTAGACTTTTTTCTTTAACTGTATGTATATGATCTGAGCTTGGAAAAGTGAAAACGACCAGCTGGATCAGGGAGGATTCTGGATCATCAAGCTACTTTACATAATTAAAAACATTTTTTAAGATTTTTTCCAAGTTTCTTTCAATTATTAAATTCACATCCGGCAAAGATAAAAACACAAAAAAAAGTTATCATCTGTGCTCTCAATTTCACCTTCGCCTTGAAATACATATATGTGAATATGACTTAATTAACCAACAAAATGTTTAACATAAATGCTGTTGTTTTTTTTTTTTGCAGTGTCAAAATAAATTATTTGATATGCACCAAAAAAAGAATACAGAAAACAAGTAAAATTTATCACAAACTATTTTTTATTATTCTCAATACAATTATTTTTCATCGCACCTAAATATGGTTAATTTTTAAAAATCATTTAAAAAACACGTGTGTTTGGCCTCTATTTTATTTAAAAATATAAAATATAAGGCTACACAAATCTCCCAAAAAATATTTAGCATCTCAAAACCCAGCAAAAATATAAAACTTAAACCTATCTTACAGCACTGAAGTGAACTGTAATATTTCTCCCAGTGAAAACAAATAGCAACCAAATTTTAACAAAAAAATGTGGAACGCTTCACGATTTTGCGTGTCATCCTTGCGCAGGGGCCATGCTAATCTTCTCTGTATCGTTCCAATTTTAGTATATGTTCTGCCGAAGCAAGAACGAATGTTAGTAAGTTAACAAACTATATAAGCAAATTTGTACATAAAAAAGAATACGAGAATTATAACGGCAAACTGATGCAAATATTTCATTTTATTACCTGCTGGTTTAACACAACAATAAACTCCCCATGCACGAACAAGAAAATGTGATATTTGAACACACACATACACGCATGTTATTTATATAACAAACTGTATGTACTTTATTGTTAGCGACAGCATTGCCAGATTGTGAGATTTATTTTGTTGTATTGTTTTTTTGTTTCTATGAAAGTTTTTGGGAAATTTTTTTAGTTTACACTTTTATATATTTTATATTAAATAGAACCAATAACATTCTTTTCTTTTCAATACAAAAAAGCTTTTTTTTTTTTTTATAAATAAAAAAAAAAATACTGGTTGTCGGTAAATTATTGAATATAAAAATGTAATCTAAACAAATATAAAAAAAACTATTTCATAGAAAAAAAATTTGTCAAAATAAGATAAAGGGCCAAATAAACTACACAAACTGCTTGCTAAACTAGTGAAATTTTTAGATTTTTGTTCGTTTATGGCGGTGTTTGCTAGTTTGTACAAATATTTGAAGCAGTTTTGCTGGAAAAACAAAAATTTTTGCGGAGAGAGGTGGTGGAAGAAGGAGAACACAAAATGAATCAAGGAAATATTATCTTGGAATAATGCTTTGAATTGTATAAAAGTCTACCTTCATTGTAGAAATTAAAAAGAAATATAGGATATTGCAATTTACAAAACAATTTGTGTCATGTGGGATTCATATGGCGAGCATATGTGGGGGTCATCTCCTGATCCAAGATGAAAAACAAAAAAAAAAAAACAACAAAAATTGCCGCAACACAATGACTCGCAGTGAAAACCAAAAAAAGGCATTAATTTGTGTTTGGATGTGTGATTATATTGCGTTTGAACGTGTTTGTATTTGTATTGTTTAAATGCAAGCGGAAAGCGGGTTGTTTTTTTTGGCAAACTGTTGTTTCGTTTATTTTGTCCTTAAATCTTTAGTCTAAGGTCAGAACAGCGATTTTAATTGCTGAACTTTTTAGCAATTTTCTTTTGGAATCGCTTTCTTGTCCATACACAAAAACTTTTTTCGGCAATTCTTGAGCAATTCTCTACCTTTTATTTCATGCAATCTACATTGTATGTATTGCACATACATTGTATCTATTGTATTGCACATACACATACATACATGAGAGAAAAGTACGGAATTGCTGAGAATTGCCGAGTACCGGCAAATCTTTTTCCCTTCTTATTCCCCTCACCGAAAGCTTCTATAAAGTCAAGAATTGCCCAACTTAAGTTGCTGTGTGTGACCAGACACTTAATAACAATTTTCTACTAATTGCTCATTAACTTCATTGAATTTTTGTATAGAACAATGCGTTAACTTCGGTAATCTCAATATTTGTGTGTCTGAACAGCGTATTGTATCAGACAACGCTGTATGTATGTATGTATATGAATGTATATATGGATGTTTAAACAGTTTGGTTTGTTGTTTGGGGATGTAAGGGTTATTGTTTGCCTAAAACAGGTAGTAAAACGAAATACTTATTTCAATATGCTAAAATAATTCTCGTATTCTTTTTCATATGTGAGTTTGCTTATATAGTTTGTTAACTAACCAACATTCGTTCTTGCTTCGGCAGAACATATACTAAAATTGGAACGATACAGAGAAGATTAGCATGGCCCCTGCGCAAGGATGACACGCAAAATCGTGAAGCGTTCCACATTTTTTTGTTAAAATTCGGTTGCTATTTATTTTCAGTGGGAAAAATATATATTTACTGTCATATATTATTTCAAATAAAATCTTTTATTTTCTGAATATAAAACTTTTTTTACCAAAAAAACGTTTTGTGTGTGTTTCTGATTTTTTTTTTAATAAAACAATATAAAAAATTTAGCTGTACAAATTTCCAAAAAACCTTTCATAGAAAAAATTTTTTTCAGCATCTCAGAAAACCAGCAAAAAAAAGATAAATCTTATGATCTGAAAACAGTGCAGATCGGTAATAATAGCCTATTTACACCAAAGCAAAATCTGCTCTTTCGAGATTTCAAGCCAAATCTAGTAGATTTTGAGAAGATTTCCCATACAAAATTAAATCTACTTTATGAGTAGATTTCGACGAAATCTCCTGAAATCTACTCAGTACCAAGCCGTGCAACTGTGATTTCCTGGAAAAAGTACTTAAAAATACTACGCTGCAACCAAAATTCCACTATAATGTGGTGTATGCAGTCTCTGGGCACAAAAAATATACACTTTAATGCTGGTGTATTCAGTCTCTGATAATATTTTATTGTCAAACCCGCATGCATAAAATATTTTTGAGAAAATGAAATCTTGCTAGATGTCAAGAAAACGGTGGTGTAAACGATATAGATTTCGTTGTAGATTTCAATTCAAATCTACTAGATTTTGAGTTGGTGTAAATGCGCTAATAAGACTTATTTATTTTCTGTTGGTTTTTTGAGAAGCTGATATGATGTTATTATTATATTAGTGTACCTTAATTTTTACATTTTTTAAATAAAATAGACCCAAAAAAGAGGCGTGTTGCTTCAATAATTTTAAAAAACAAATCTTTCTGGACATTGTTTTGTTTAAAATATTGGAATGTACAGTGAAATGTTTAAATATAAGATTTCCAAGTCTACTAATGATTAGGGTAGGCTTAGTTAAGAGCCACATTCTAAAATCCTACTTTTGTAAAAAATTGTCTTGGGGTGTTGGCTTGTTTGCACAAATCTTGAAGCATGTTTTTTGGTTTTCATGCAAACATCTTGAATAATTGTGTTGTCTACCGCTAAATTTTGTCATTTTAATGAAAATTTTGTAGAAGGACACAAAATGTACCAAGAAACAATTTTCTGGATAGAATTTTAAGAATTCTATAAAAGCTTGTCTTCTTCATAGAAAATAAGAAGCAAAGATTATAGCAACAAAATCTCAAGAACTTGAAGCTATAACAATTCATAGAACAATTTATGTCTTGCAAACTTTATATGGCAAGCAAATAGCCGTAACAAAATCACTGACTACTCTCATTGAAAAGAAAACAAAGTGACTAAGTTATATTTGTATCAATTCCAATTTGCGTAGTTTATTTGACTCTTTATTTATTTGCTACTACACTAAATGGCACAATTGTTGTTCCAGATAAACACACTTATAGACATGTCGTCGCGACCAAGTTATGTCTACGTAAATCAAAAAATAAAAACAATGCCGTTGCCTAGAGTAAATACAACACTGTTGATCTGCGTAGCACCCAGCTCTCTATATCTTATGGTTTTTGAGATACAGTTGAATATATACAAATGTGGACAGCTAGGAAACAGAGACAGCAAGTTTGTATATTCTGATTGGCATAATAATAATAATAATTGCCCATTGTTTATTATTTTATTATTTGTGCAGAATGTAATCCTTTTTTACGTTAATAGATATCCCATTAATTCTTTTGTTGGAAAAATCATAACTGCATAAAACAAAAGAATACATATTTTTATACGTGTTAATAATGTTTTACAGTTTCTAGATTGCGTTCAAAAAATAAATTTCAATAAATTGCAAAATTAAGTCACAGAATACATATTAGATTATATAACAATATATATTACGTTATAAACCATTACAAAAAAAAAAAATAATTCAACAAGGATGGTAAAAGATAAATTTTGTTTCTGGCATCACCTTTGAAACTGTGAGAAACAATAAAATTTAGCAACTCTGTTTAATGATAACCACCACCAAAAACAAATAAATAGTGTTTAGTGCTGCCAAATTTAATTAAAAAACATTTGCGTGAGGAAGTAGGAAATCAACATATGTTAACTTATTTTATAGATAAAAGAACATATGTTTAAAAATAGTTAACGCTGACATGACGTGCTTTCTCATTCAATATTACTTTTGGACATAGTTGTTTTGATTAACTTACCACATAGTTTAAAGTTCTTTAGTTCAACCACATCATGTTTTATATTCTAGTCTTTTCTTATACCATCAAATGTGTCTCGGCTGTGGTGCGACTAAATGGAAAAGTATTAGTGGTGAATTTCTTTTGGAAGTTTATATGACAAAGTTACCACCTTTTGTAATTCTTAATATAAAGTTAAGTTGGAGGTCCATACCAGAGATCTGCATCCGGAGCCTTTTTTTAGTAATTTAAGTAAACCCGTCTTAAATCGAGTTGCGGTGTGATTGGCCACCGCTTATTGTTTGCACAAGTAGAATTTCTACTCGTTAGAGCTTGCGTCTGTTAACTAGAGTATAAAACATAACCAATCAAGCTTGTATGTGGTGGCTGCCTGATTTGGGTTCTCAGTTATTTTTTCCGCTTTCAGCAATCCTACTCGTTTTTTTTTAACAACGAAAATAAAATTTGTATCTAAAAATTTGCAGTCACACATTTACCTTACCCATGAGTGTGTGTGTGTTTAATTTTATGTATTTAATCACTAACACTCGGTAAACAGCGTTCCACCTGGTATAATCTTTAATACCCTCCAACTATGCGTACAGTATATAAAAACAATCTTTTGACAGGGTCGTTTAGGAAGGAGCCCTCCCCCACGGCCTCCTCCCTCCTCTTTGCAATAAAAAATTAAAAAGTAAATTTTTGTGGTTATAAAAAGGAATTTTATGATTTTCTGGACGCCATTTCAAGACTTTGGAGTCTCTCTTAAAAAAACTTTAAAAAATATGCTGTTGGGTTAGTTCTTCTTAGGGAACTTTTTTCCCCCTTGCCCGATTTAACCCATTTTCTTGACCTGTGCTATTCTCTTCGCTTTGACTGTGTCGTGTTTTCCACAAAAAAATTGGGAAAATATCAATTGCACGAAAAATATTTGCGTTTTACGTTTTTTGGTGAAGGTAAAAATGTTTTTATTTTCAATTTTTTACGTATGTGCTTTCCGTGACAAATACATTAATTATATTTAAACTAAAATTAATAATTTTTTGTTGAAGTAAATGCACGTTTCATATATTCAAACTCCGAAGTAAGTAATAGCAGCTTTAAAAGTAAAAAAAGTGGCAGCACATAAATTCTGACAGCTATCAAATTTTCGAGCCTTTGTTAAAATTTTCTAGTTTTAACTAGTAGCTTTAGTTAGTACTGACAAGATAGAGCTAGCGCTACTACTTAAAGCTATGTAGCATAAGCTACATACATTTTTATTCACTCGGCCCATTGATACTCGTACGAGCATATGTACATATATGGTTCTAAAACTTACGTGATTTCACAACACATGCCGTTTGATAAGCTAAAATGTGGTTTTTACCTGTTCTGCAAATCACAATTGTTTGCAGGTAGCTTACCGGTTTGAAATCTAAATATTTTGTCTATAGAACACCTTTTTCGGGATTTCAAATCACTTAAACAATAAGTGATTTGCAGAGCATGTCTGTTACTTATAGTTTCTAACCTGATGTATCAATTAAAGTAGGCACTTCATAAAAACTGTTTTAGGAGTATAAAGAGATGCCTTCAGCTGTATGGTTCAAATAAGTTTTGATTATTTATTAAATAGTATCCAAAAAAAAAGTGAAAAGTATTCCATGAGATTTTATAAATGATTTCATTTTATTGAAATTTAGTCATGCTTATGTTCAGGCTGCAGATCGAACCAAGTACTTATGCCTTCTTCTGAGATTTCGGGGCTATTAAGAGGTATTTTAAGCTGAAAATAAGAAAAAGCAAAATGTAGAATATAATAAATTATGTTAATTGAAATCTTTTAGAATAATATTTTAAGCAATAATATGTTGAATAATAATAATAAAAAGTGTAACAAAAAACTTGCGAGATAGAGAAAAGAACACTTTATCACCAGGGGGGTTACTCTCCATTGCGATGCGAAAGTAAGTTCGAAGCGAAAGGTAGATGCGATAAGAGTATAATTTAGTGTTTTTTTTTCTATAGATAACAAATACAAAAACTGAGAAGTTTTTTGCTTGCCTGCAGTAACACCCAGGGTCTGTGGCAGGAATCGAACCTGCGATCTCGAGACTGTTGGTCGAGTGCTCTACCAAATCCGCCATCGAGTCACCCTGTGCTGTTTGCGCAAACTTTTTCGCGAAATAGTTTAAAAATGAAGTAGCACTGGTATCACAAAATAAACAATAGCGAAGAATGATAAAATAAATTGTGCGAAAGGGAAAATTAAATGCGAAAAGAAAATACGAAAACGCAATACAGGATACAAATTCTTCAATTTTCCTTTCTAATCGCAATAGAGAGTAGCCCCCAGATGATTTACACAATTAAGATCAATCTCGCAAAAGTGTATAACCATTTTATGCACATATGTGTATATTTATCTACTTACCATGCCAATGATGGGACTTCCTCCGGAGAGGAAACCCTTTTGCGTGCAGACTGTCACCTCCAATTCGGATTGCATTAGTTCGGCGGTTGATATTAAATACTCAAATGCAGCATCATACACTGGATTGCAATTGTCCTTAACAACAACTGTTTTACGCTTCGATTCCTTGTTGCGGGCCGGCAATAAGTACAGCTTAACATAAGGATCGGGTATATTGGAAGGATCTCTCAAGGGTATGTTCATTATCTTGTGTATGGTAACAAAAAGTTTTTGCCTCTGCACCATGTAGTGCAGAGAAAGTTGCATGCGACCCAAACCGAATTCGCCCGGCGAAGAAGTTACATCGGGAACACGATGAGTTAAAACTGCATCACCACCAACAAGGGAGGCAGTAAAAGGCTTAGGGCTACGCGGTGGTGTTGTAGATTGTAAATTGGCAGAAGTGGATACTTTTAAGTTGGGCTCTTCTTCGGTTAGAGGCGATTCAGTAGAAGAAAGGCGACTAGTTTGTGATTGTAGGTCCTAGAAGAGTAAGACAAAAACTAAGTAAAAGTTAAGAATTATATGCTCTTAAACTTACTTTGGGAGAAGTTTTCTCCTGTATGCTGGGCGTCCTGTTCACCGAAGTAGTACGTGATAGCTGGGGATGAGCTGGTTCGGGATTGTCGGGATCCTCTATTACTTCGGCTTTTTTCAAAATTCTCAAAGATAACGACATTATTAATTTAGATTCGGGCCCGGATTTTTGTATTTGGAAAGGTTGTGATACCAGTTCCATGTTCTCTTTGTTCATCAGTGCTGCTATCACATAACCAAATTGGCCAATTTCGTTACCGGTTTTTTGATCGAAAATTTTTATTTGTAAAGTATCATTTTCGGGATTGCTCACTAGGAAGGTGAAACCTTGTTCCCATACTGGCGAATCGTCACGCATGATCATCACTGTTTGTTGCTTTTGTTTGCCCACACTACATACTAAATAGGGATCGGGCTTCGAATGAACACGAGCCTGTTTAAGGTTTTTGCAAGAATCGATAAATACAGTTAATAGGGCAGAACTCATTGAAGTAACTCGAAGAAGTTGAGTCTCTAGCAGAGCCGCTTGTAAATCGGAAGGATCAGCGGTAAGCTTGTACCACTGTAAACGCACATGCAGCATGCCGTGTTTGGCATTTTCCAAGGCCAACCACTATTCCAATAAAATGAAAAGGAAATATAAATAATGAATATCATAAAATGCATTTTTCCTATTTCGAATACTGTCTTCGCCACATCAGTAGAGCGACTCTCTGCAACTTTTGTCACGAGTAATTGTATTGTTAAAATAATCATAAGGATATATTACCGAATATGCCATTCAGTAAAACTTTTTAATGATATTCGCTGTCGATCAAAACCGGCTGTTACTTTTACAGATTTTTTTTATATACTCGTACGTTAAAATTATATTACACAATCGTTACTGCAATTGGTCAAATACATATGGAGAAAAAAGTTACGATTATCGGATCGTTAAAACTTCCAGAAATGCACTACTCGATATATATATAAGTAGCGTTTATGGGCTACGTATGAGTGAAACGTCCAGAAAATTTAAAATATTGAGTATATTTCATGCAAAAAAATGTAGTATATTTCATACAAATTTTCTACACACATCACTCGTTCGTGTCCCATAAACACCACATTATTTACTTTCGGTATTTTCATTTGCTGTTGGTTAACGTGCTGTTCATAGAACACAGACGAGCACGTCGTCTAGAAAATTTGTATGAAAGTTACTCAATGTTTTTAGTGATTTCCATATAAAATTTTTTAGACGAATGCTCGCCTGTGTTCTATGAACAGCACATTAATCTCAAATTGATGTGGCAACGACTGTCACAATTGGGTGAAATACTTGTTGAAACTCACCGTATCCACCACACCTCTCTTAACCGCATTTATGATTTCGATAGAAGCTCTGCAAAGATTAAGTTTTTTAGATTATTTTTTTTTAAATTATTTGAAAAATTTCTTAAAATTAAATATGAAACAAAACTGAACTAGAGAAAGAAAACTTAACTGAAAAAAACTTTTCTAATAAAAATGTCTCAAATTGTTTGAAGTTGTTAATAATGTAGTAGGGTTAGAAAAAAAAATATGTAACAGCTCTTAGAGCACCATGCTAATCACTATTGTATTGTATTTTACTGAATGCTCTGCCGAATCAGGAATGCGAGTTGTATTTTAACTTTTTAACTATATATGATTAAAATTCGAATATAGAAAGTGTTAAGGAAACTTTATGAGTGAAACGGCTTTGAGTGAACATATGGGATGGACTTTATCTAATGGTGTTGCTTTAAAAGAAATTTTGTGCTCAAAGAGATGATAATGACAACTTGATTACCGCAAATCGTCAAAAAATCGTCAGCATGTAAAATTAATCGTTTTTAAATAAAATACATATAATTTAAAATAAAACAAAACAATTCATGATCGCCTTTAATAAAAAAAAAACTGCAGAATTTAAAGACTTAACAAATATGTACTCTTAAAAATATAAAATTATTATCACATTAAAACAAATCGTTTAATAAAAGGTATTATGAAAATTGCTTTTATCTATTATATTTGAGTTATGAACGCATTATTGTATTGAACACTTCTATTAAATTGGGTATATCTTCTTTTAAGTTAAAACAACCAAACTTGCAGTCTTTTAATAGTCATTTCTTTTAAAAACTGTTTTTTCAACTATTTACTCAATTTGAAATTCTAGTACTTAGATGCAAACCCTTTTCACATTTGCAGAAGAGTACGAAAAGGCTAATGTTTTTGCTTAAACTTAGCGAAAGTGAGGAAAAATTAGTGAAGAATCGTTATTGATACTTCATTTTAAAAATCTAGCATCTTCATATCTGTATAAAAAAATAAGTTTTCCAAACTTTAATTCGGATTGAACTTTCTGTGTTTCGAATTCTGCAATGAAATAAGAAAACCTTTGATTATATCAGAAAAATTTACTTTCTTCTTTTATAATATTTGTAGCTAATAATTTTTTAATATGATATTCACATGCTATGAGTTTTTAAACATGCTATGAGTTTTTCCTACCGTTTATATTACTTTCCTTCGAACATAAATTAACTGAGCAAAAGCGTCTATGTAGATCTTAAATCAAAGTTGTTTCAAAGATATGAAAATAAAAATAAAATATACAAAAATCGGATCTAAAATCGTCAACATGCTGTTTTTCCCACCAAAAATACTCAAATGTGGTAACCGTGCTTGCAAACTATTTTTCAGCGTTGTCAACTTTAAAATTTCAAAATGCACCAAAATGGGGAAAAAAACGTGTTATTTCAAGAAAAACGCATCGACTTCTGAATTTTTTTCTTTCATTTTTATTTTTAAAAACCTATTTTGTATTTTAAAAAGCACAATATTTTTGTAATAAAAACACTATAACGAAACAGCCCTTTAAGCGACTATTATACGATCAAACTAGGTCTGATAGCAGCGCCTGATGGCATGCCATCAAATTCGTTCAATAGCTAGAATTCGTGTTTGTCAAACTTGGCCTCTAGTACGACTCCGCTAGATTTATTAAGATGATGTTACCGTTACAATAACTAATAATAAGTTAAAATAACGATATTTTATCATATTTATTATTTAGAAATATCATTTAATTATATTTGCTGTCGAAATCAGCTGTTACTTTTTCTGCCTATTTTTAGGGACACAAAAATATGGCTGCTTACCGTCGTCAAAACTATATTGCAGGATTATACAAACTATTACAGTCGAAAGAATTTACGATTATTGGATCATTAAAAGTTACAGAATCGTACTACAAGCCTTTAAATTCGATTAATAATAATTCTATCAAACACAGTGCACATTTCATTTGTGCTTTCGTAAGCGGTGTCTTTAAAATAAATTTACTGAAATATACGAAAATTTGCCAGAATTATAATATATGAATGGAAGTTTACCATAATCAATATTTAATGCAAACGTTTGGGAACAACTTTATAATTTATTTAATAATTTGTTAATTTCAAACTCGGCTTGATCGTTTAATAGCAAAACACTCTTTGAAAGCGGCAAATTTTATAAAACGAAGTGTTTTTTTGTTTGTTTTTTTTTGACAGTGTGTATAATATGCAATAGCAAGATTGTCTTACTTTGTGCATTGACATGGTACGTTTTCCACGCAAAATTAAACGTAGAAATTTTGGATACTTGATTAAACTTTTTTCTTACATCAAAACCAAAAGTTGAGTTGAATTTGATTTTGTGCCATCGAAATTAAAAAAACGCACCGAAAATGTAAAAAAGACTAAAGAATTTTTCGCACAAATAATTTTGAAAAGCACCAAAAACGGTGCGAAACGCACCGAGTTGACAACGCTGCTATTTTTAAATTTTAATCACTCTCTTCTATAATCACTCTCTCAAAATCAGTGGTGGGCAAATTTGTTTTGCACTTGTGTTAGTGAAATAATTTGAGTGTAATTTAAAGTACAGTGACAAGCAAAACTAACCTATGAAAAATTAAATCATGTACGTTAATACTGTTATGAGAGTTTCGTAGGAGCTATAAATGTTTCAAAGATGTAGAACCCATTTCATTACGTTGTTTACTACAAATGAATTTTAAGTCCGAAAAACTTTTTTCACATTGGTTTGTTGTTATATTTATTCATTATGGAGTGGTAGATATCATAGTACCTTCTAATAAAATTTTATCTTTATACTTTAAATGTTTGATGACGTAAAAAACATATACAAACGCATTGTCATTTATTGAAAAAAAGCTCCAAGCATCTAACTAATATGTGCATTTGCCAAATTCTGTGTTGAAGGACTAAACTAAAGAGCATAAGAAAAGGAAGGCGATGCTTATAAACAATTGTTTGACTAAATGTCCATCACTGCTCTAAATTGAAGTTTTGTTCTAATTGATTTCGTCGCTATCTGTGCGGGTTTAATTTCGTATAAATCTTATGATCTGACAACACTATTTCGGGTACTACAATTTTATACGACTGAACTGGGCTTGTGAATTGATTAAATAAAATTATATAGAAATGGGGATTTGAAATGTTTATTTAAAAAAATGTCTCTATATATACATTCATAAATTATTTAAGTTTTCAAAGCACGCAAATTTTGGTCTACGAAAACTAAAAATTCTATTAATTCTATACAAAAAACAAGGCAAATTCATTACTAGATGAACTTAACAGCACAGGTGATTATTTTTTGCTTCTCGCGTTTTTTCCAATGGGACTGTCAATTTTTTTTTCTTTTGTTTACAAACTTTTTCGCGCCATTTTAATCTAACTAATATAATCTGTTTTAACTAATATAATCTGTGATTTTAATAACAAACAATTATAAAAGTTTATATTTAACGTTTATATAAAATTTTTTCCCAGCTGAACAATCTCAGGCGAATTCAGATTTTGACATTCACGATATGTTTTACAATAACAAAATACATAGTACTGAATTCGCCTTTCCGCATGCATTCACCTGTATAAATTCGCCTTGACAAAAACATTACACTATTTGTAATAGAAATCATACAACTACTTTTTAACAAAATGAAATCATTAAATTAATTTAAATTTATATTTTTGAACAATAAGAAGTTTATTTTCAATGCAAGTCAAATTTTTTGCGTTTACAATAGAAAATGTGTTTTGAATTTGACTTGTATTGTGAAACAGAGAGATATATAATTATAGAATGATAAAGCCCACCTTCCCAAAGTTTCGTCATCACCAGTACGATCCCAGTCAAACAAACGAAAACCGATGACAGTTAGTTGTGTAACTTCCACCACAGCCTTTAAATAGTTTATTGTGATTTGATAGAAAATAAGGTGAGAAAGACAACAACAACAACAATGGAGATATAATTTTGTGTTGATTTAAAGTTTTCGAAATTGTTTTTGGGAGTTTATTTTTTAAATTTTCTTTTATAAATTTAAAGTGCGGTTGGTGCTTTCATGTGGAACCACATAATCGGATATTTTTAGAAAAAAATTTAACATTTTTGTGTAAGCGAAAAAAGAAAACAATTCACAATAAATAGTGCTTTTTCTTAAATATTTTGGAAACTAAGAAAGTGAGAGAAGTGAGACAGGGAGTATGACAGAGAAAAAAAGAGACAAAGCGAGCGAGTTAAGCAAACATGAGCTCTTGGAATACAAGACACAGCCAGACAAAATTTAGAAGAATTAAAATGTAAACTAATTATGCTCTTCCAATCCAAGTGAGATTAATTTTTTTTTAATTGAAACATGCATAAAATGTTAATTTGAAACAGAGTTCATCAAGGTCATGACTTTTGGTTAGTTTTATTTCATTTCGTTTTGAACATGCTTAAACCGCTTTCACATTTGGCAACTTAGTTGCGCAAGTCTTTTTTTGGTTTTTATTTATTTTACTTTAAACTTGCTTTTATGTTCATATACATTCACATAGTTGCGCAACTTTCATTTTGTTTTACTTAAATTTTCTTAATATTTTGAACGGCCCGAAAAATAAACAAAAGAAAATATCAAAAACATAAAAACAAGAATATCCGAACAAAACGAATTGCTGAGTACTAAGGTGAATTCATTATTAGGTGGATGCATCGGCGAGTTCGATCAATCCGCTGGCAATTCCTCTGTCAAGTTTTATTTACCTTTTTTTCGGCGCCATTTAAATTTTTGCACATGTTCTTTATCAACTACTTTTGACAGCTGAAGTGTTAATTCGCCTTTTACACAAACAAAATACCTGTTGTTTTTTTTATTGTTGTATTGTTGTAGCGAAGCGGCTATCTTGTTTTTTGTATCATAGCTGAGTACAGCCAAGTTTGTACTCAAATATCAGCAATTTTTCACCAATCAAGCTGCTCAGCAAGAGAATTGCGCAACTAAGTTGCCGAATGTGAAAGCGCTATTAGTTTTGTTTAGTAGGGGGCTTAAGTTGTAAATATACACCACCTGCCCAATGAATCATCGTTTTGTATACCAGAATCCCATAAATCAGAGTCCCATAATTTAAATACCACCTCTTGGCCTATGGGAGAATTTACAACGGCCTAAAGTAAATGTTCAAAGTTTTTTTTTGCTTTTTTACTATTTACAATTTAAATTTGTTTTTAGTTAAAAAAATTTTTAGTAGGCTTTAGGCTTTTTAGTTTTCAATATTAATCTTTTGCAAACTCTACTTACTTCAAAGGTCTTTAGTGAGACATTTCATTATGAATACCCTACAAATTATTTTGGTCCTGATTTTTTTTGAATTGGGGTTTGGTTTTTTTCTTCCAACTTACCTGCCCAAAAGTTCATCTTTTCTCGAATCATCAGCATCAAATATACCAAATTCAACAGTTTGACCCATTTCAACAAATATTTTTGCCTTTTTAAAAGTGATCAAATGATTTCACATGTATTTAGTATGGAAAATAGGAGTTTGGTTTTCATGGTGAGAGAGAAAGAAAGATAATGGCTCAAAAAATTAAATTTCAAGGTATCAAAAGGTATAGGCTATATTCGGTTAAACCGAATTTTATGTATGTACCCCTCAATGGCATGTTCTGAAAATCAAGTGATTTGAGATCGTCAATGAGATTTGTTAGTTTTCCTGCAGGAGATACAAAATCACATAAGTGATTTGAAGTCTGCGGTGGTTCAATTTAACGATTCAATATTATAAGAAAAACATTTTCGGAACACCTTTTCACATTGAGTGATTTTCAAAACAAGCCTGATAATTGCAAAAAGGTTTAAATGGAAGGGGATAATATTCAATAAAGGAAAGGTGGAAAAAATGCAACTAAATCGGTGATTTAAGATATCTTTTGATCAGAAAAATACTTTGATATCTTTATTCTAAATCTTTGTTTAGAACTCTTTTAAATAATCAACAATATTCTGCTTCTCAGTGGCAATACGGTACACAATTTTATGGCAACATCAATTTAAGACGATCTTAATCTTAATCTAACATTCCCTAATAATGTATTTACACTTAAGGCCTCATTAGTTTTTACTTTCTGTTGCCGTTCTGTGACGTTCATTTCTGTAACAAATATTTTACAATTACTTTTTCTGTGAAAATATTCAGCTGTTTTCTATAGTAGAGCATAAATAAAAGGAAAACATTGGAATGAAGAATAAAATATGTACATAAATATTATCTTGTGTGAAAAAGGAACAAATTAATAATATAGAAATGGTGATCAAACAGTCCACTTCTATCTCACAATCTGCAGACTTTATGACATTTCTTATACAAAATATAATGTTTCCTTGCTAAAATAATATTATTTTAATCATTCATGGTTGCTTAATTGATAAAAATGTATTAACTTTTAAAAATCATTAATTGAAACATTTTTTTTTTTAGTTTTGGCAAAAAAATTATATACATTTGAATAAAAAATTCATGTTTCCATACCTGAAAAAAGTAAAACATACACATATCTGGCCGTCACTTAACGTTGAATTCTATTTTCAATAGATTAGGCCGCAACAGAATAGAATGAAAAAGTGAAAACAAATCATGTACATATAATTTATATTGAACAGAAACAAAACAGCTGATTCAGAACGGAAAAGAACGTACAAACTAATTTTGCCTTTACTCACATCTTACATCTGTCATCATTTTGGCAAGATGTTAACATCTTGCTATATAAAGTCTATATGAAAAAAACTCAACATCTTTACAGGATGTTGGTTTCTCATTTTGATGGACTTGCGATTATTTTAGTGTCATCACTAAAATAGTTTAAAGAAAATGTCAAAAATTCTTACCATCACTAGAAAACATATAAGTGTCAAAAACTTTTACCACAGAGTACAATTTTTACAATGAGCGGGAGGGAACAATGTAAGTAAATTTTAATTTAATTAAAAATTATATATAATTAGAAATAATAATATATACAATACATTTATTTAAAGTAAAAAGGAAAAAAATACTTCGTGTTGTATGGTCGGCTGCCGACGAGAGTATGCTAATAGACCTTTGGCAAGAAAAATTGCAGAATTGCGGAGTGAGAGGAAAAATTCGCATATTTAGGAAATGGCAGTGCAGTTGCAAGATCCATTCGTAAGCTGTTTTTGAAAACTCTGAACTGTTAGTCTTGGAATATCCCTTTCCAAAAAAATACCAATTCGATTCTAAGGTCTTATTATTTATATTTATTAATTCAAATTTTAATAAATTATTTAAAATTCTAACAAATGCCCACAGGCATCTCGGACCCGAAACACGTTGCATGCGGCTTCCTACAGTTGTGTTTGCTACAAGAAACGAGGGACTCTTTCCCCTTTAAGCCCCAGAAAACAGAATGCCCTGGCGGTCTACGCCAAGGAAAAACCTGTTCCCTGCTGAGTTTGGGGATTGCAATTAGTTTTCCGAAAATCGGATATACACTGCAATTATCAGAGAATACTAACAACCCGTTGCTGCGATTTCAGGTCAACGCGACAGCCAGAATGTTTCAGCCAACATGCAGGCATCTCAACCGCGATCCGCAAAACAGAACCACCTGGAGCTTTGCTGATGTCTGTTCTGCAAGCTACCTCTTCGTGAGGGTTTCAGAAACCCGCCATAATCTAAGCCAGGCTGGAACACCAAAAAGGGGACTCCTATCCTCTATGTCCCAAAAAGCAGAGTACCCAAGTTAGGAATGTGCTGGGGAACAACAAAAAGGGGACTCCTATCCTCTATGTCCCAAAAAGAAGAGTACCCAAGTTAGGAATGTGCTGGGGAAAATCTTGCTCCCCTGGGGAAGACAATTGAATACTTGGATATCCTCATTCATAGAATTATGGACGAAATAAGACCACAAGTGCTGTGAAGGTGAAGATTGGTGTTTAAAGCCACATGATAGAAATCATATTTAGTCATCAACTTTGTAAGTTTTTTTATCCAATAAAGTCCCTTTCTTTGGTATTAAAGATATATTGGTTTCTTTTAATACGTTTTAAACTTACGTAACTCTAAAAAAACACCCTGTACGCACATATGTAGGTATATAAGCAAACAGCTGACCGTGTATATTGTACTTAATTATTTCGATCTGTGATATTAATGCACCGATTTAGTTGCTTTCGGATTTGACCGCGGACCAGACACAGGGAGAGATAATACCAAGAACAATGTAGAAGGGTATAAAAATGTGCACATACAAATTTAACAAAAATTTATGAATTAGAAAAAAAACATGCAAAATATTAAAAAACAAAAAAACTACAAGGCGACTTCATAACGGGCGAAATTGACAGAGCGACTGATTTTTATGTTTCAGTTCAAAGTATACAGAGATGGAAAAAAGTGACGCTTGAATAAAATAAAATCAGGTTCTTGAATTTTTCGAGAGACATCACAGCACTGACATAAAATGTGTAGTGTTGCCATTGTTACAAAGTTATTAGTTTACGAATAAAAGCATAAAGCGCAGTAAGGCAAAATGTGAAAGATAATGAAAGCTCGGAAAATTTTTCTACGTTGTTTCATCTCTGTTTACTTTGGACTGGTTGAATTTTGACTGGATTATTTTTTGTTTTTGATTTAGCCAATGCCGCTTCAGCAGGCAGTGACTCTACTACAACAAATACTGCTGCAATAAACGTATTTTTGGTAGCCAGTAACAGAAAAATGTGAAAATTTTTAGCTTTTAAACAAAATTTTGACATTTCAGTCCACTACTAGATAAAGCTACTTTAGATCTAACAAAAACAAAAATACATACTTAAGAATGTCAGCGAGTTTTGTTGTTGTACTGGCAAGTCTACCTGCCATGAATTCGCCTTGAAAAACTATTGAAATAAAATTTTGAAAAACAATTAAATTCAAAAAGAAATTAAACAGTGCTAAAAGCTTTAAAACAAACAAAAGACATAAAAGTAAATTGATTTTGTCATCAAAATCAATTTAATACGAAAATATTCTTAAAGCAAAATGGTTTCCAACTCACCTCGCACCAATAGTCCCATTTTGGATTGACATTGTTATCGATTATTTGTGTCTTAAACTCCTGAGAGCCAACATTGATAATGGCATAAGGATCGGACTTACCCTTGCCCAACATGCCTATATCTTTCTTCATCAAATCTTTGGCCTCCACCACATGGATGCGCAAAATGCCCTGTTCAAAGAATCACGCAGCCGATCAAATTAATAAAACTTTTGATTAAACAATATGTCACTCTGCTCACCTCTGGTTCTGGCATTTTTAAAGCGGTGGCCGGCACCTCATTGCTCAAAGTTATTGGCAATTTATTTGGCAATACCATTATGTTGCCGATTTGTTCCACAATGATGCGCCTCAGCAAATCACTCAAACCCGGCATATCCATAAAATCAATGACACCCACCAAATTGAAATCGATGTTGGGATTATTCAAAAAGAATATTTGCAGACCACCCACTAGAGGCATGCTGCGTATCAGTGGCTTCATCACCACTCGCACCCAGCCGTGAATTTGGAAGTCTTTAATGCCACCCTTCATGCTGCCCAAATAGAAATTTATATCACAATCGCTGGCATAGAAGAGATCCAGATCCATAATTATCTCATTACGGCCAACATTTTTATCGTATACCTTAACGCCGCCTATGCGGGGCGGTATAGTTCCCAGAATTATACGATCGAAACGAAAACCATTCATTTTGTATTGTGCCAAAGACTCGGCCACGGCCGGCTCAATGGTCTCCTTGACCAAAGTGCGAGCAAAGTGGTTGGCATTGGGCCACAGTTGTTTAAGGATCTAAAAGATTTTTTTTTTAAGTTTTCTGAAGCAGTTTTTTACAACAAAATATTTACCTTATTAACCCATTCGCAACGTTCAACATCGGGAAAGTAAACCTAGAGACAGAAAATAAATAAAATATTAAAGAGTTTTGCAAAAATCAATGAAAAACCTAATTTTTAAATAAACAAATAAAATATACTGTATAAAAGTTTTAAAAACCAAAAATTTCAAATTTGTGAACTCGAATTCAAAAAATTTTTCGAATTTAAAACATTTGTCGTTTAGGGAAATTTTTATACATTGCTTTTTGTTCATAATCTTCTAAATAAAACAGCTTATTCCGATAAATTTTATTTATATAATTTTTTAGGACTAAAACTTAAAATTTCCCATCTAGGGAAATTTTCATGCCACCCGCTCCAGGAGTCTTATTTATTTCGATGTCGTCCAAAACCCTTTTAACTGCTCGAACATGGAAAAATATCTTTAGCATAGTTATAGATACTCTTTCATAAGACCGGGAAGACATAAGTAAAAACTAGATCGACCAGTTTTTCCTACGCTGCCCGAAACATGGGATAGTACTTTGCATTATAAATATATAACCAACTATAACGAATTTCAGAAAAAAACGGCAGAAGTAAAGTTGTACACCTATATAGGATGATGGGCAGGCAACATTCTTTAATAATATTATGTTTTGTATGTCAGTCCCTGTATGAAGGAGAAATAGAAGGTTGCCATGTTCAGAAAAACTGTTGGCGAGAAAAACTGATAAGTGAGGGTAAAGGCCGGGGCACATAGAATCCGTCGTACTTTGTCCGTCTCCTTTTTCAACTGACATCAACGTATACGAAGTATGAAGCTGGCACAATCAGTACTTTGTTAGCGGATATAAAATCAACTGCATTTTACTTTAATTTGATTAAAATCTTTTGAATTTAGATTTCAGACACAGCACAAAAAATCTAACACAATTTTTTTTCAATTTATTTAATTTTTGAACAAAAAATTATGTAAAAATATTATCAGATATTCTGAGAAGTTCTCAACGTACGTCAAAAGTTGAAAGTTGCTTAACTTTAATACTTTGCGTTGACGGAGAAGTACGGAATGTGACAAAACCCATAAGACTACATGTATTTCAACTTAGTTGTCAGTTGAAAAAGGCAACGTATAACGTACGACGGATTCTATGTGCCTCGGCCTTAATACATTTTATTCCTTTATGAACTATTTAAGGACATTTGTGAAGCTTTTCATAAATTTTCAAGCCAACTTTGACCTCTCCATGCATTTTTTCTCCAAACTTCACAAAATGCCGAAATCTATCTATATCAGGGGTGCCCAAAAGTTCTATATGGAGGAAACACCAATTTTAATTAATAAGCAAAGCGTGTGAAAGGTTTATTGCTTTGCACTTGTGTGTGTTCACACACATATGTAGATTAAAGTGCACAGCATATGTCCAAGTGGTTTTACAAAAACAAATGAGCACCAAGCTCATAGGGCTTGAGCACTTCTGATCTGTTTTATTACTAGGCAAATATGTTTTTTAAAATCCCTTTTGTAGCCATACTACTACATCGTTTTAAAGTTCTTTCTGCACAAAAGTGAACGGGATTAATTTCATTTTGATCGATTCAGTATTTTAGGAGTAATGCTAGGAACACAACTGCGACGAACGACGAACTTCGCTCATCGTGATGAACTCGCCGGCAAATATTCGTTGTATAAAGTTCTCGTGTGCAGCACAATATCAACGAACATTATTTACATTCTGTGCAAAGAAAAAAAATAAATAAATAAATATAAATACTTAGGTGACCATATTAAATGTAAACCTATATAAATCCCAACTCCGAAAGAGGGATTTTTGAACAAATTATCTGAGGTACTTTATATTTTGAGAACATTTTCATACATATTTAACAACATGGATTAATATAAATTATAAAAAGTATTATGTCATGAAAAATACTTTTTTTATGTAAGAAATCTGGTCACCTCATTCTGCTTTGTTCGTCGTTGGCTGACGAAACAATTAGAAATAAATCTATTTCACCTTTCGCGGAGTATGACGAATTTCGACCAACACCATGACTGTGTGCATTTTCATATACACCAATGTGTTTTATTTTTGGCGACAAAAAGTTCGTCATTCGCGACCAAAAGTTCGTCGTTCGTCGAAATTGTGTTCCTAGCATAATATGGCTATTAATTTGTAGCTAAAGTAGATAACACACGATATGTTTTTAACAATGTACATGAAGATGATTTTTCACAATGTAAAACGCTTTCATGTCATCTGTTACTTCAGAAACATTGCGTCTGTAAAAAATATGAGCAAAGTCGTCTGAAAAAATTTCAAATAGAGCTTGTTCTATTTTGTTATGTTTAAACATCTCACATTAGGACTGAACACATTTTTCATATCTATAAAGAAGCATTCAAGTGCCTAGGTTTTTTGAAACGGTGTAAGATGTATTTCTCGCCATCCGATCTCCTTACTCTTTATACCACCTGTATCCGACCGAAAATGGAATACAACTCTCATGTTTGGGCCGGTGCCTCCAAGTCTATTTTGGGGTTACTCGACCATGTGCAGGAGAGGGCGAAGAAGCTCATCGGTGAAAGTAGGGTATCCAACTCTATTGATTCACTGGAGCATCGACGCAGTGTAGGGTGCGTTACTCTGTTCTATCGTTACTACAATGGATTTTGCTCTGACGAGATTAGGGATCTTGTTTCCGAAACGCGCACATTTTTACGTAGCACGCGCTCATCGTCCAGAGCTCATCCATTTGTGGTTGATTGTCCGAGGAATCGTACTACGCATTACAGAGAGAATTCGTTTTTTGGCCGTACGCTTCGTCTGTGGAACGTGTTGCCTGCAGACGTGTTTCCTGTCTGTTATAACGTTGGAAGGTTCAAGTCAAATGTTCACAAACACTACTCCCTCTTTCCCCCTCCTCACAACCTATTTTCCTAGTTCTGGTACAATGCACTGCATTTGTAGGAGTCATCACCTGAGTACTGGTCCAAGTTAAAAAAAAATATGCCTTGCGAACAATTCAGCAGCCGTTTTTGGGCGGTATAAGTAGTCGGCTTGAGGAAATTTTAATGCAATAATATGCGTCGACCGGTGATTCCCACTAGTTAAAATAAACACATATGTAAAATATGTAGATATGTACATTTTTTTTCGGTATTCTTTTAAAACTCACCCAGGCCGGTAATTCATCAATTCTCGCCAAAATGACTTCCTTCTCGGATGCCATGGCCGAAGCTTTAGCGATATTGCGTTTGTGTTCAGTCGTCTTGCGGAAACGATCACGAGCCACTGAGAGTATTACGGGAGCAATCAGCCATGCCACCGACCAACCCATATAGCCGACGAAATAAATCGAACCAACAATGGCAACCTTCTTGGCCACCGTATAAATAATTGCAAATATGCTGTCCTCGGCTGTTGAAGGTTTTGTTGTTGGAGGAGCATCACCGGACATTTCTTTGCTGGCAGTAGTCATGTTTTCATCTGCTTTTGCTACAGGCGATTCGTTATCGTCCAAATAGTAATCAACCGGATCGGGTGGTGTTTCGTTGAGTTCAGCCAGTGGGGCTGGTGAGGAATTTAAGAGAGATTCAGTTTCCTCAAGTTGTTCGGTTGGCGATTCTTCAAAGTCACTATAATTAAAAATAAATAAAAAGAATTCGTGATAAGAATTTTTTCACTTGAACTCAAAAGCTTTTGTTTACTGTAAATTTGTTTTTGTTGGTTTTTTAAAACCGCGTTGAATTATTCTTGAAGCAGAGAATGACTCACTGCCATTTTCTAGTGCTGCTTGTATTATTTATTATTTTGTTTGTACTCTTAAGAATTTTTAAACAAATTATGAACAATTTGTTTTTCAAATGTATAGATAGATGTTAATGGGCGGCAGATGGAGACTGGATGTATTTGGGTTTCGAATAGAAATTTTGAAAAGATCTTCTGCCAAATGGAATTTATACAAACACGCTAATAGATTTAATATTTTTGTTGTTTTTAAATTGCGTTGTGTTTTAAGCATATTTCAATTGTTGTTAAGAAACAATATGGGTATAGCAAAATGAAGTTATTTTTATACACATCCATACATACATAAATAAATATACAAATAAATATTTCTTAAAAAAACCTATTTCTAGAAGACGAGACGTATTAAATCAAAATACTTTTTTTTTCAAAAAACGTTGTAAAGTGGGTCCAGTTTGGTCCCGTTGTGTTGCCTGGATGTGATATGTATTTCAATAGATCTACAAATCACTGGCTTCGAACCAACCCGATGATTAGATAAGGGCGACCAATCCACTTACATCGCGTTCCGATATCTCCTCATGCAGCATCGGTCTGCCTAGGTACAATGCCCTTAAGGCCACATCAGATAAAACTTTGTCGCTTTGCGTGACGTTTGAAACTTTAACAGAAAAGCGCAAAGCAAAAGATGTTTGTCACAATAAAAACTTTGGCAACGCTCACGATTTGTTTATTTAAGCTAAAGCTACGTACACACGGTTGTCAGATCTTACAATATTGCCAGTATAATTTCCTAAAAATGTATTACAATCGTGTGTACTGCCAATTTTTAACTTACAACGTTGTCAGAAAAACCATTGTCAATCAATTGTAAGACGACAATGTTGTCAGGCATCTGACAATCGTAAGAACACTCTTCGTCGGCATTGCCAGATAATTGGCTGGTATTGTAAGCTCAGTTTTAATTGTCAGATATATAAAATTATTGCACCTGACAATGGCATCATTGTCAGAAAAAGTTTGATGGGCAACACTGCCAAACAGATGGTTGTTGATATACATAAGTGGCAATGTCTTACAACATGTCTGGCAATTTTTTTCATCTAACAATCTGACAACCGTGTGAACTGACAATTTTTTGTTGTCAAATGAATTAATTGTTAGACCATAGTCTGACAATGAAATTGTAAGATTTTCTTACGATGATCTCAACACACAATTTACTTCTGTGGGACAATATTTCATTGTCACTATATTGTCAGCATGTTGCTAGATCTTACAATATTGTAACATCTGACAAGCGTGTGTACATAGCTTAAGTACTGTGTTCGTCATTTCGTGCGAAATGCTGTCAAAACTCTATATATAAAAAACCTTGTGTGAAATATCTGTGAAATAATGTTGCTGAAGTGGTACTCTGTTCAATTTGTGAAAAACTTATGAAATGTTTCTGGCAACATTGTGTTGTAATTGTGAAATAATATGAGTGGTACTTATTTCGCGCGAAATTTCAAACAACCGCTGAACAATGTGGTATACCTAAAACCAAGAAAATCGTGAAATTGGCCTAAAACGCGAAATAGGCACCACATTTTAAATGTCATATTTTCCGAATGAAATAATTAATGCTGCTCAATATTTTTCGCAGATTTGAACAGAGTACTAAGCTTTATCTAAAAAGAAATGGTTGTAAATTTATATATTTAATTATTTCTTATGATAATAGAAGTTAGAAATATTATTTGACGAACTACAGAAATTGGTTCTAATTGTGTTCTTAGTGCATAAAGCTTTGGAGATATTAAAAAAAAACTTCAACGCCTAGAAAGATATGAAGTTGCGTTAAATGTACTTTATGTGACATGTTTCATATAGGTATGTATATTTTAACTTAGATGTCAAAGCGAATTTGCAACGCAAAGCGAAGCAAAAATTTTATCCGACACGGTGGATCAGTACTCAGGGCATAGCCCCTACATATGAAGTGTGAACTTGTTTGTGAACTTAACACATGGAACGATTAAAACAAACATTTTCACAGCATTTAAAATGTTGAAATTAAATTAGTTAAATCTGATCAGTGCCCATAGTGTACATACCTTCGACACTGCTCAGACTAACAAAACTTAGTTCAACACCACACCAGAAATTAATAATAACAAATAGAGAAAAGACAAATGACGAAAAGGCCTTTATATAAGAAAGAGCTGGACACTGACAGAGGAAGTGCTAAACGCTCTCTTCTTTCTCCTCGTCTCTGCTACTTCTACAGAAGTCGTTAAATGGAAGATTTAACCTCCTCGCCTGCAATGTCCCGGCAGGACCGCCATAGCAAAACGCAACGTCCGGGGGGGGGGGGGGGGGCAAGCCCCTAGGATGATAGTCCTCCTGTTATCAAATCTGAGCCTTGATATTCGACAGGTATCCTCTCTAGACCATCTTGAGCGGTCTGAAAAAGTTGACGCTGCACTTGTTTCTTACAGCTAGTTATTATTAATAAGTTTGTGACTTTTTCAAAGAGAGCTTTTTAAGAGTTACCAGTTTTATATTTAAAACGTACTTTATTGCAAAAGTATTTACAATTGTATTTTTAAAAACCAGGTGTTTTTTTTTTTTGTTAAGAAAACTTTTTTAAATGATAGTTTTGTTAGGAGGTACCCAGCGAAAATTTCTATTGCAAAGTAGTAATGTGCTAAAATGTTAATAAACATATGCTTCAATACTTCTACTTTGACATTTTAAGTCATTGTTTTTACAAGTTGGTGCTGATAAAAACTTTCAAAACGGCTGAAGGCCATTAAATGTAATGGATAACTTCATATAATATGAAAAAAGACATGCCTTTATATCATTGTATAAATGCTAGCTTTATAGCTTCATTTTTACAAGCAATATCACTTTCAAAGGGCCTTTTTCTGTGCGTGTGCTTTTTCAAAAAGCTCTTTTTGATCAAAGTACCTATGTATAACCATGATATAAAAAATACAAGGTAGTTTCATTCTCTTTTTATTATTTGTAATAAGGATTTTTTAAGTTTATTTTTAGAGAGAAATATAAAAAGGCTTTGCCACATATATAGTTGAATAAGGGAATTTACTCCTAGAATGGATTTTTTCTCAAATGTGTAGTGCATTGTTCATATTAGAAAATAATAAGCTGATGTAAGTAGGTATCTGTGGTCGTTTTGGAACCCGTGTAAGATTAGGTTTAACAGGGAACCAACTATTGCAAAGTCAGCCCACATTTGTTTAAATATCAAAGTAAGCACGTGTAGCGAAAATTTGCATATAGTTTTCCGTCGTTTCCGTGCCTTCAAACTTGTTCTGGACGTGACTTGTAACTTCTCTAACAAATGGCGCGATATAATTATTCAGTGAATTTAAAATAAAACATAATAGCCAATCAGTGACCACAATTGCAAAAAAAAATTGACATTCACCAAGAATTTTAAGCCGTTTTCATTGTTCGGGTACTTTGGTTACAGAACATAAAGGTGGACGTTCCTGAAAAACCAGTAAACGAGATGGCCAGGCAATAATATGTTTAATAAAAAAGACCAACGTCTTAATCCACGTTATACTTAAGACACATTGAAACATGGTGTCGGTAGCATTTTAGTCTGAGGATGTTTTTCAGGCCATTTTTATATATTTTAGATTTCTGTATGTATTTTATTTTTAAATTTTTTTATTTATTTTTGTTAGAAGTCACAAATTATTATTATTATTTTCAGACACAACTTAAAAAAAAAACTGAAAACAAGGGAATGTGGAAACTAATACGGTAGCACAATTTTATGGAAAATGTCACAATCCTTATACTTGTCAGATGGTGATTGTTAAGGAAAATTGAGAGAATGAAACTACCTTGTATTTTTTATATCATGTGTATAACTATACAATATTTTTCTTATTTTTATACCCTTCACAAAAATGTAAAGGGTGTATATAAGTTTGTGATTCCGTTTGAAATTTCTAGAATTTTCATTTGCGACCCTATAAAGTATCTATATTCTGAATCAGAATTAATGGCAAAGTCGATTAAGCGATGCCCGTCTGTCCGCTGTTGAATTACCGTTTCTGAGAAAACCATTAGACTTAGAAAGTTTTTTCTTTCACCATTCATTTACCCCATCGATTCATGGGTTTGCTATTGAAATTCAGTAATAAAGGTTCACGTATAGCTGAGATATATTCAAAATTCCGAAAAAACCCATTTTTTTTGCAATTTTGTATGAAAATTACAAAAAAATATATTGTTTGTTTTGCTTCAAACTTTACACAGTCATTAAATATGGCGACTAAAAGGAAAAAAAAGCTTTTTTCCTCGATATCGGTGCATATATATCCGAGCATATTTAGTTCAAATTTGTAAATTTATACTATACATATACGTGACTATCGTGAAGGGTATTTTGGATTCGGCGTAGCCGAATATACCACACTCTTACTTGTTTAAAGGTATTTTTGGAAAGTCAGAAATGTTTTTCTCTGCGTTTTTGAAGTAACTTAAATTACAGAAAATATAATGAAAGATTTGAAATTTTGGATTTGTTTTCTTATTTAAATACAATCGAATGATATTCTTAGGAATAGATTTGTGGCATTAAATGTTTTGCGTTGAGAAAAAATGTCTGCAGAATATTTTTTATTCATGATGTCATCATAATTTTTCATAAAAATAACTTAAATACTTAAATGCAACAATATATGGCCAACAAATGGTTTATTTTATCAGAAAGTTTATTGACACACATACTCGTATGGAATATGGAATATGTTTATGTACATATTTATATGTTTGTATGCATTCCGTTTGTGTGTTGGTTCTATCGGCGCCTCAAGGTCAAATTATCTCATTCTCTTCATAAAAAAACAATAATTGGAATTGTTTTCGATACAGTGTCATGATTTAGACATAAAACGTTCTCAGAATTGTTAATTAAATTTTATTATGGTGAAAATTCTATTGAGAAATCTTGAGAATAAATCTGCAAACAAAGTGGAAAAAACTATAGGAAAGAAAATTTTCTTCGTTTTAAGAAAGCGCAACTTCCATATGGCTGTAGCTTTTTTTTTTAAACAGTTTCTTTCAAAATATTGTTTGTGTGAATGAAGCCTTATCTTTATGGGCGAAAATAGCAAAAATTCATTGCCTTAATTTACTTCTGGTGCAAATGAAACAATCCACTGTGTCATTGCGTTAATTTACTTCTGGTGCGAATGAAACAATCAACAGAAAACCAGAGATGGAAAATTAAATATAATTAAAATTTGCATTAACCAAGCAATATCTGCAAAATACCACTAGTAAGCTTACTGGCATTAATACACAAAATTTTCGAAGGAATATTTTTGAAAAAAAACCAACATTATTTCTTAATACCAATTTGGGTTTAGGGTAGCGATGTCCACCCATGTTATTTAAGTGGTAAACAAAAGCATACACAACCTTATAGGCTTTTTCCACTGAATAACATCTAACATCTACCATCAGTTTTTGAAAATGATAACATCTTCCCATAAGAAATACATTGTACTAAAGTCTACATTTTTCAACATCTTTATAAAATGTTCCCATCTCATGTTATTCCATTCAACATCTTTCGATTATTTCAGTGTCACCACTAGAAAAGTGGCAATAATGTCGATTATTATTGTGGCATCACTGAAAATACGTCATTTGTTTTGAAAAAAATAAAATAAGAATCATAATTTATTTATCATGTGTCAATTGTTTGCGTGTGTGTTTCTTAAGGCCGAGGCAAATAGAATCCGTCGTACGTTATACGTTGCCTTTTTCAACTGACAACTAAGTTGAAGTGCATAAATTCTTATGAGCTTTGTCACATTCCGTACTTCTCCGTCAACGTAAAGTATTAAAGTTGAGCAACTTTCAACTTTTAACGTACGTTCAGAACTTTGACAACTATCTGGTAATATTTTTTGTATATTTTGAAATAATTTTCCGTTCAAAAATTAAATAAATTGGAAAAAAATTGTTTTAAATTTTTTGTGCTGTGTCTTAAATATAAATTCAAAGATTTTAATCAAATTAAAGTAAAATGCAGTTGATTTTATATCCGCTAACAAAGTACTGATTGTGCCAGCTTCATACTTCATATACGTTGATGTCAGTTGAAAAAGTAGACGGACAAAGTACGACGGATTCTATGTGCCCCGGCCTTTACTTAATTTTTTTCTGAAATACTTTTTTCTCCGTTTTTGCCAATTTTTTATGTGTACTAAATTTTATTCATAGACATATGTATATTTTATAATTCATCCTCTTTTGTCTTTCAAATTAATTTTTTTCGAAACAATTTTGTGTATTTTTGATAAATTGTTTGAAAGTTGAAAAAATAATATTTTTGATTGATACTAAATGTTAGATGTGAGCAATGTAAACAATGTTTCACATTTTCAACATCTTCCAGGCGTTCCATGATCAGTGTAAAAAGCCTATTACGCTCATTAGTTTCGTCGTCAATCATACAGCGACGAATTAACCTGCGTACGGGTGTTTGAATTCGTTCCTTGGGGTTTCTCTGTATTGTGCGTGTTTTTTACTCTTTGTCATATAAAATTTATTAGGATTACTCAAAACATAAATTCATATATTAATTATTTACTTTAACTTCAGTTTTAAGTAAATTGTAAGTAAAAAGATTTTTTTTTTAAATTGCGTAATTTGCGTATAGCGCAAAGAGTGCTTTCACATGAGGCAACTTTGCTGCGCAATTCTATTTTTTGTTTTTATTTATTTCCTCTTAAACTTGCCTTTGTGTTCACATACAGCAATTTAGTTGCACAACTTTCATTTTGTTTTACTTAAACGTTCTTAATATTTTGAAAGGCCCAAAAAATAAACAAAAGAAAATATCAAAAATAAAATGAGCGAACAAAACGTGTTTGCTGAGTACAAACAAGTCTGTACTCAAATATCAGCAATTCTTCCCCCTACAAGCTGCTTTTACCTCTCACATCTACAACCACTAGACTTGGGCAAGAGAATTGCGCAACTAAGTTGCCGAATGTGAAAGCACACAAATTTATTTACACTCAGAGCATAACTATAAATTTCTCTTTAGTCCCAATTTTCGCAAGGCAAGTTTAGTTGCGCAGTTCTTATCAAGTTTTCTTTTAAACTTGCTTTTATGTTCAGGCACAGTAATTTTACTTGAGCAACTTTCGTTTGCTATTGCTTACACTTTCTTAATCTTGTTTCTAATGCATTCTAAAATGTTTCCACTTAATTTTCACTTCTTCCAAAGTAATGCTGCTGTCTGTTTTTGGGATTGTCCACAGCTTTCTTTCGCCGGTTTATTTATTTTTTTTTTTCAAAGGAATTAAAATATCACAACTACGCGCCCCTGAGTACTGGTCCAAGAAAAAAAAAATATTGCTTTCATACAGACAACAAATCAATACATAAAAGCAACACAAATGAAAGAAAACGTAAAATTTCTCACATTACGAATGACAGCACAAAACGACTTTCCGAGTACAAGCAAGTCTGTACTCATTTTTACACTCCCCACTCTTTCCTCACTTATTTGTCAACAAGCTCAAGACTTGCGCGGCTAAAGTTGCCTCGTGAAAATTGGGACTTATGCATCGCTAACTTAGGTAACATCATATACATACCTGCTCTTATAAGAGATACTTTGGACCACTAAAAAATAATTCTATGGTTTTTCTTAGTACATACATATAACGAGTAATTTTTTTGCTATTATCTTTTTGGCAACACTAGTTTTGACAGCTCACGCACGTTTTGTATCTTGTGTCACTGTCAAACATCTTCAGTTTGGTCTATAATTTAATCATGAATCGTCTTACAAACGAACAACGCTTGCAAATTATTGAATTTGATTACCAAAATGCGTGCTCTGTTAAGAAAGTTCATCGCGAGCTTCTTCCATTTTATGGTCAGTTTAATCGACCTACTGAGGCTTCTATTCGGGCTATTGTAAAAAAATTTCGCACCAAATTTACATTGTTGGACATTAAACCACCAACACGCTTACGTAGAGTGCGAACTGAAGAAAATATCGCAGCCGTATCGGCCAGTGTTGGTGATGACCGTGAATTATCGATTCGGCGCCGTTCGCAGCAATTGGGCCTCTGTTACTCCACTACGTGGAAAATTTTGGAAGGATTTGGGTGTGAAGCCTTGTAAGATACAGCTGGTGTAAGAATTGAAGCCAAATGACCTACCACAACGCCAAATTTTTGGTGAATGGGCTCTTGAAAAGTTAGATGAAGATCCACTTTTTTTTATCGAAGAATTGTGTTCAGCGACGAGGCTCATTTCTGGTTGAATGGATACGTGAGCAAGCAAAACTGCCGTATTTTGAGTGAAGAGTAGCCAGAAGCATTGCAAGAGCTACCAATGCATCCACAAAAACAACCGTTTGGTGCGGATTATGGGCTGGCGGCATCATTGGGCCGTATTTCTTCAAAGATGATGCGAATCACAACGTTACTGTGAATGGTGAGCGCTACCGTGCGATGATAACAAACTTTTTTTTGCCCAAAATGGAAGAGCTTGACTTGCATGACATGTGGTTTCAACCAGACGGTGCCACATGCCACACAGCACGCGAAACAATGGACCAATTGAGAGGCGAGTTCGGTGAACAGTTTATTTCACGCTTGGGACCAGTCAATTGGCCGCCCAGATCGTGCGATTTAACGCCTCTAGACTATTTTTTGTCGAGCTATGTTAAGGCTTATGTCTATAGCGCAAAGCCTGTTTCGATTGACGCACTGGAAGCCAACATTGCCAACATTATTCGTGAGATACCGGCCGAAATGTTGGAAAGAGTATGCCAAAATTGGACTAAGCGGATAGACCATTTGAGGCGCAGCCGCGGCCAATATTTGTATGAAATAATCTTCAAACATTACATTATATCGACCCAACTATCGATCCAAATAAATATTTCATGCATTTTTCTGAATTTTATGTGTTTTTTTTTTAATTTCCGATAGTTCTTATAAAATCACCCATTACAACAAGCTTTTCAAATAGTATGATATACTGACTTCTCAGTTTTCCATCCCTGCTTTAATAATTCGAGGTATAAGATAATTGAAACAAAGTGTGAGGATGCAGTAGCAGTTTAATTAGAAACTGAGTCTTATTTGTACAAAAATTTCATTAAATAATTAAATGAAAACAATGGCTAATAAAAAGTGAAAACGAAGAGAGTCAGATAAGTAAGAGATGAGGTTTGTTGGCATCACTTTTAAATAAACTTGACTCGTCTTTTTACCGGCAATTTAAAATTGAATAATAAATTTTTGACAGCTAAAAAGAAAATGTGTGATTTTTTTTTGGCACATATTCAATGTTTGTTCTTTTGTTGCTTTTTTTCTTAAGAATATGTAGAATTTGAAGAGAACCAACAATCAACCACCTGTTGTTGGTGTCAAGAAGCTTTAAAGGTGGTTGTTTTGAGGTTAAACGAAATATTAGAGAGGGAATAAAGCAGACATAAACGTATTGGCATATTGGGTAACTTGAGGGAGGTGACTGACACAATTTGTTTTTCGAACCACTCTAGGTGTGTATGGTTTGATGTGATAAAAACCGATAAAAAGTTTATAATTAAAGAATGAGAAATCTTTGTAGCTATTATTTGTTCTTTATTAATATTTTATAATCAGTGACGAGCAATCCGATTGTTGCACAAGTCAGTAAAAATTATAATTGTTCTTAAAACTAAAACTACGTCTACTTATATACTACTTATGAAAAGTTCTACAGGGCTCATATTATTATAATTAATGTTTGGGAAACCAATTTGGTTCCCACGGCTTAGAGGTAAGCTGATCAGACTTTACATATGCTCATACGTATATGGTTCAAGGCCATAAATTGTCTGTTTGGTATGTGCATAGATGTGTGTATGTGTGGCGCGATTCAAATGTTTAGATGTAATTATAACAGTGCACCACACATGCATACGTACTTTCAGAAACCCATATTATTCGCACCTCAAGTGTATCTTGAAATGATTGCACTTAGAAGGCGCACTGTCGCGACAACGGTCAGTGACAGAAAAAGTGTCAAGTGACGAGGGTTATGAATTTAAAAGTAACTTAATATTCTTAGTTATTTCTTGTGCATGCCTTTAATAGGATGCAATCATGTTTTGGCTAAAAAAATGAATTTATGTCGTGATCATGCTGCAGTGAGTTTGAAGAAAATCATAATAATTCAGATTTTGACTACGTCGAGTAGAAGTTTGATGCTAGTTTGATGTGTGTATGTACGCAATAATTCCAAATTTTTTTTGTATGTCCTGGACTCGGGTTTTTGTGAATTTCATACTGATATACATATAGGCAAATAATGAAACTTTTTTTCCACCGCAAAATTACACGTTCTTTCCTTTTCAAAACAATTTTAAAAATAAGTTTGATGGGAAACACATTTTAATTTGAAAATTTGATTTGATGTGTTGCTGTTGCTACATCCAATCAAATTTGATACAAACTCAATTTTGATCAAATAGTTTGAATGATGAAACTTTCTTCGCTCCGCAAAATTACACGTTCTTTTCTTTTCAAAACAGTTTTAAAAAAAAGTTTGATGGGGAAAAAATTTCAATGTGAAAATTTGATTTGATGTGTTGCTGTTGCTACATCCAATCAAATTTGACGTATACTCAAATTTAATCAAATAGTTTGATATGTAGACACGGTGTTTAACGGTGAGAAACAGAAAAAAATTTGTGCATTTTGCTCATTAAATTATGGCATAAACATTCGAGTGGTCGACTCAACCAGGCCTGTAAAAAAAAATCGGTACTCGGTAGAATGGAAGACCGATTTTGTTTAGCGCATCAGAATCCATCTAGTCAACTTTATTTTTATTTAACGGACAGCCAAAAAATAGTTTTTATGTGTGCGTTGAACAGTCCCAGCTAGCATACGTTGTTTGTTAGACGATTGTGTTCAATATACAATCCCCAAAAGAATCTTCTGACGATTATCTGACGAGTACCAATAACAATAGCATCTACTTTTTTATTTCTTTTTAAAAATTTTCTGATACGGTCGTCACACAATCTTGGAATGTTTGTTAGACGATTAACAATTTTATTGTTTTTATGTACTCATATTTTTAATTATATTATTAATAAAAACAATCAAACAGCGTATAATAGTATTTTCTTTATTGCTTGACAACCTTTGAATATAAAAAGTGCGGGTAGTGGTTATGATGGTAAGTCAGTGTGAGTTAAATATAGTATGAAAATATCGAATGAGCTGTTTCCTGTGTGAATCATACAATGACTCCTTGAGGAGTTGTAAGATATCATCTACTTGGGTCTCAGACGATTCCCTATACAACTAACATCAGAGTCTTAAGCTGAGTTGTTTAAGAGTCTCGTAGAAGAATCAGCTTTTGTAACTTACTTACTTCAATTCGAGGGATCGTCTGTGGTTAAAAAATTAGCTCGTCGACGAACAAAAACACTCTTCACTAGACTCCCAGTAGAGCCTTCGACGATTGAAAATGCTAGCTGGGGTGTTTTAGATATACATAAACACATGTGCTTTCAATTTAATTTATATTAATTTATCTTTCAAACCAAAATCTTTAAGTTGCGTCTTTTTTACTTGAACTTGATTTTCATATTTTATTTATTTTTGTTTTATTAAAGAGCGGGTAATTTGTCTTGCGTTCATTTATTACGCCAACGAAGGACATCATTTGAATAACAATTTATTTCAGTGGCACAAAACAAAATGTATAATGTATAAAATATAAATACATAAAAAAATTAAATAAATGTGAATAGTTCTTACCTCATTTTGAAAATTTAAAATGACAAAATCATGCAGGAAAAGAGATGCAAATTGTGTTTCGTGTGTAAAAAAAGAGAAGAGTGTTCGATTGCTAGAGGAAACGAAAAGTGAAAAGAAATAAAACAGAAAATGTATGTAAATGAAAATGATTAAAATATAATAAATAAAAACATAATTAAGTTTATAAGTAAATTCCTTTAGAAATGCAGCAACAATGATGAATATATCAATCATTTTAGACGCCTTTTTTATGCTAAAAATTACGAATTATTATTATTTATTTATTTTTTTTGATGATTTCTATTTTATTTTATAGCAGTTAAAAGTTGATATAGACTTTTATTTTTTCGGTCAAGAAAAAAGTTTTGTTATACAGGGTGTCTGGTAGCAGCTAAAGAGCGGTGCAAAATGATAAGGTCACTCAATATTTATTTTTTGAGACAAAAACTCAATTAATATTTCAAAAATTCTTGTTCAAATGCGACTCTCTGATAAATTATTGGTTCTCACTTATTTACCGTTAATTTTATTCAAACAACAAAAAGTAAAAATGTGTTTTGAAACCAGCCAAAATGTTAAGGTCAGCATTTACTTATCTGCGGACGTCCACGCGTTGCTGTTTTGAAAGTCTTATTTTTATAAAAAGTTAATTTTTATGAAAAATGGTTTGAGGAAAAGCTTTGTCTGAACATGAGTGAGACCAATTTGACGCGTACGTTGAAAATCAAATGAGATTGCGTGAAATTTTAAGAAAACTAGGTCGTTCGCTTTGTTTTGTATAAAATTATTCAAAAGATAGTCAAAATTATGGAAAAAATAAAAGCTCTGGTCGACCAAAACTTCTTGATCATGAAATTCGACAAGTTTCTCGAATAGCGTCAAATTCACTACGAAGCGCCAATAAAATTAAAACAGCATTAGACCTGACTGTTTCAAAAAGTACAGTTTTATGAGCCATTAAAACACAACCGTACATTGTCCAGGCTAAATTAGAAAAGTGTCCATTCCTTAACGCGAATCACAAAATAAAACGCTTTGAGCTTGTGAAAAATAATATGTCAAATCAGGTACCATCTTTGAAAAAAATGTTTTTAATTACTTATATTTTTTTCTAAAGATTCTTTTTTCAGATTAAAAAATATAATCTTGACGGTCCAGACGGATTTAAAGAGCCTTTAGTTCGTTAGGAACTGCCTTTAGTTTTCCCATCAACTCGAATTGGAGTATCAGCAAGTGCTCTCAAATAATTTGTTGCCATATCTGAATGAACATCAAGAAAACGATTTTATTTTTCAGCAAGATAATGCAACAATCCATGTTAGTAGATCAACTAAAGATTGGTTTGAGGACCATGGGGTATCAACAACGGAATGGCCAGCACGTTGACCCGATCTGAATATAATGGAAAATATATGGGGACTGCTTGTGAGGCAAGTTTACGCTGAAAGCCATCAGTACAGTTCTGTGCAAGAGCTTAAAGTAGGAAATTTAAATTCTTGGCGAAATATAAGGCAAGAAACACAAAAAGCTTTGTTAAATCCTATGCCAAATCATATCTTTAGTCGTAAATAAAAATGACAATAGCATAAATTAAAAACGTACAAGTATACTACTACATTTCTTATCCGGTTGATATAACATGAAGTGACCTTATGATTATGATGCACTTTAAAAGGACTATTTCTTTTTTTAATTTGAGGAAAATGTAAAAACGCAATTAACAATTCATTTTTTATATATACATAAGTATTGAGGATCAGATGGATGAAGTGTTCTTCAAGCTGAAATATCGGTTATAAATAAAGCGGCCAGATGGCTGACATTTCACAAGATATTCGGTAGGGATATCATGTTAGTAACGGACAGCAAGGCCGCCATCAACTCCCTGATTGGATTATATACACTAGTTCTAGTCTAGTCCAGGAATGCCGCACATCTTTAAATAAGATGATGAGACATTCTAACCTAACCTTAAAATGGGTACGTGGACATAGGTCCAACAACGGCTACAAATTCGATGACGACTTAGCCAAAGAAGGGACAACCCTAGAGGATAGGGGTATAGATCCCTTTTGCGGATAACTCTTATCAGCGTGTTGGAAAAGAACAAAACTTCACACGCTGAAATATGACCCAGAAAAATGGCTCACAGAGCTCATATATAAACTGGAACTTCACCCAAATCCTCTTGCACGCAACATACTTAATTTTGGCGGCCACTCTCGGTTGAGAAGAAGGGATATCCTGGCCACCATCAGAACGTTAAATAGGTGATTCTACCGATATTATTCGCGCGAAATGAAAGTCTTTTGTCTAGCAGTGGCTGAACTTAAATAACTTTTATATTTAGTATTAAGATTTGAATACTTATTGTTAGTTCATATTTTGAAGATTCAATAAATAAATGAATGACAAAAAAAAAAAGATCTCATATGCCTTATATAAAGGAACCTGTGGCTGGATATTAACTCTTAAGAGAACGTGGAACCTATTAAAACTGCCCAGATCTCACTTAAGAGTCACTGTAGCAGTCATTATTGGACATTGCCTGTTTGGGAAATATGCCAGGAGACTATAACCACTTCTGCAGAAGTTGCCAAGAGGCAACATGCCCGGCATTGCAGCATCTCCGACTAAGATACCAAGGCAAGCGAAGCTTGTCTGGCCTCCGTCAATCCGAGCGCGCTAGCCTCGGATTCATAAGAAGCAGCGAATGGCGAGTGCAGCAGCATGTAACGCCGCACTAAGCGGTTCCCACCTTTCCTTTCCATCCCCTCCCATCCATCTCCTCCACCCACACTATATCCTTCTAACTTCTATTCTCCACTTCACTATCCCACTTTTCAGGCAACCACAAAGGGGACCCAAGTGAACTGGAGAAACTAGGCTATTTCGAGGTATCCAGCGGCCTGCCTACCTTACCTAACCCAAGTATTTAGGATAAAATACTTGTACTTTTGCATAATCAGAAATAAAATGAATAAAATAAATTACCTTCTGCTTCACACTATATATATTTTTTTCTTCAATTAAGTTGATTTATCGACGAATATTTTCCTTTAAGGCCTCAAAAGATTGGGGATTGTCATTATAATCTCTCTTTCAAGCGGTAACCCTATAAAAAATCCATGAGAGTTGGATCTGGGTATCTCGGTGACCTTAAGAAGTCCAAAAAGTGACTGATCAGTTTTTAGGGGAAATTTTCCCGAATCAAATTCATTGAAGATCTGGCTGTGTGTGCAATCGCCAATCCTGTTGAAACCACGTGCGTGAAGAGTACAATTTATGAGCTCGTAGGTTTGGTAAAAATAATTCTGTGATCTTGCTTCGATAATTTTCACCGTTGACATTTGTCGGCTGGCCTCGAGAATTTTCGAAAAAATGGTCTAATTATATCATGCATGGAGAAGGCACACCAAACAGCTACAGGTTTTGATTATGAAGATTACGAAATCAATTTACATCAGCACCTGTCTTGACGGCCTAATATGCCCCCAGAAAGCAGAGAGCCTTGGTTTGGTGTACGCCAAGGTAAAAACTATTATGAAGGTAAAACCCGCTTGTATCAAAAAATGTGATGTAAAAACACTCGACCTTGAAAGAGATTTAAAATCTGATCGGCTCCCGCATGTTGAAGATTTCGTTTTTATCTAAATATATGAAAGTGTGAAATGTCTTTTACTACCAGTTTTCTCAGACACAAAAAAAACCATAACGGTGTCCTTTCCAGCTGTGTTTAATTTATGGTAAAAAACTATCTTAAAATGATGTAAATATTGTTTGTATTTCTCTTATTAGCTTATTCACTTTCTGTGTGTTTTTATAATTTTTCCAAAAATTTTCTTAAAATACTGTCTCCATAACACAAGAATGTTCGTACAGATCGTGTAAATAAATAAATATTTTCTTCCCCATCTTCTTAAGAAATTTGTTTATTTTAAAAAAACTATTTTTGTCCAATTTTATTACCATGAATTGGTAATTTCTTTTATAGAATACTTTTATTAAAATTCATATGTAAAAAATTTGCCACTATGAATTTTTTCATTAATTTGTCATCCACTTCTTTTTCGTAGTTTATTTATTATTTATAGTTTAAACACGTTTTCAGAATTTCTATTATATTGAGTCACTTGAAACGCAGACGAGGCGTGAGTCTTGAGACTCTGCAATAAACCGGATTGTTGTTTATAATATGAAGTCATAAGAAAACTACCTTTAGCAATGTTTATTTATAAAGCATCTGTAAATAAATTAATTTATTTCTTTTGTTTTTTTTAGTATAAAATAACTTTCAACACTTAATCCAACCGCTCCATACAAAGATTGTTTAACTACTGAACAGTTTGTTTTTTAAGATGTTTTTAAAGAATCAAGAAAACAAAAACTATTTGTGCTCTTTAAAACAATGTAGGAAAAAAAGCTTTTCTCGTTTTGCTTATAAAGCTTTTAAGTGAGAAGTTCTCTTAAATAGGGCTGGCAATTTCTTTTTAGGAATCTAATTTGGATTCCTAATTTGTGTTGATAACTAAAAAATTAAGTTGATCCTAGCTGTTTCGACCTTTATTGAAAAATTAAATAATAAATTAAAAAAAAAAAAAACAATAAGAACTTGAGCTGTAGTGCAATTCACTAACCAGTTTTAACGCTAATAAAATTCGTTTAGAGAAATTAACACTAGCGTTGGTGTTTTCGCGACTCTATAACAGTTTTTAACACTATTTGTCTTCGTTTTAAATCAGCTGTTTTTATAGCCTGACTGATTAGCGTTAACTAAACACCAATTATTTTTGTGGTGTTTATCTTAACAACAATGTTGTTAAAATTTCTACTAGAATAACTTCACTGTATTTGGGATACGACTTGTCGGAAGACTCCAACAATCGGTCGGCGTGTTCTCCATGAGAAGAACTTATCTTATTTATCAAAAAATATTTTAAATAATAAACATATAAATAGTTTTACTTACCCTAAACATGGAATTATTTGCAAATTTGTTTGTTTTTTATTCTGTTCCTCTTTGTGGTTTTCTTTATTTTTAACAAAGCTGCCACATTATTTCAATTTTTTTTTAGCATACAACCAGAGGTGTTAAGAATAAGTTAGTGAATCACATTAGCGTTAGTGCAAACCACAGTAGCTCGCGATAAGTTATGCTCTTTTAAAATCGTTAAAAGTTAGTGAATTGCACTACTGAACAAGTTTATTGCAAAAATTAAAAAAAAAATATTATCAGCAATGTCACAGAGCTTAATTCCGTGCGGAAACGGAATTGAATTCTTGTTTTACTTCTTCAAAAAACGAAAAACTACAAAACTTTTCGGAATGAAATCATTTCTAATTACAAGAATGAAACTAGTATTATCTTATAGCATTGATTTCATCCCGAAAAAGTTTTAAATTTTTGGTTTTTTGAAGAATTAAAAATCCGAATCAATTCCATTTCCGAACGGAAGTGAATTCTGTGACATGGCCGAATGTTTAGTCTAATTATAAAAAAAAATCCGGTAAATTTTATATGAAGCGAAAAAGAATTCAATAATTTTTGCATTGGAAAATCGCTTGTTAGCGAAATATAATATTATTTTATAATTTTGAGGAAGAATATAGTGTTTGTCCTCCACTTGTACTTTGAGTATTCTAAATATAAATATTTGATATTTTTTTTTTTTTTAATTTCTCTAATTAACTTTGAAAATACTAAGCATTAAAAACATAGACCACAAGAGACTTCATGGCTTTATATCAGCCAATGCTGCAACCGTAAATTATAGTGGTATAGTCCACTACTGAATTATTTTGAACACGTCAGCAACATAATTCATTCATTTGCATTAAAGTATATTTTAGTGTGGCCACCTTAGAGGTTTTATCTTTACAAAGCTCCATTGCTTTACAGAGCGGTTTATTTTCATTTGTTCGTAAAATTAGTTTTACTCAATGAAGTGTCTCCTAAAAACTTTTCTTAATCTTATCTCGACTTAAAATGTTTAGATATGCAACAATTGATTGTACTTCACTTACGAATAGTTTTAATTGCTTATCTTCTCAAACGGTGTTTTTTTTATCCATATTTTGAAAAACTCGATATATATCGTAAAGTTTCAATTTTTTAATATGGTTCTCATCATTATAAATCAGAAGATATAATCAATTATATTTTCCACTTTAAAAGCCCGCCCAACCTGCATTAAACTTTTTAAACACCGTTTTACGTTAAGTTGCTCTTTTTATTTTTTTAAGACTTTCTTTTAGCGACAAGAATTTTTCCTGGAAAGATTGGCACAAACCGTAAAGTTTTATTTCTTTATTAATGTTCTCATTATAGATCAGAAGTTATATTCGATTATATTTTCACTTTGAAGGCCCACCATATCTGAGTTAATTGTTTTTAAGTTAATTTACTCTTTTTATCTTTTTTAGAGATAAGTTTTTAGAGAGAAGAATTGTTTTATGAAAGTTTGATATAAACAGACTTTGTTCTGTAAATCAACGAAATTTTGTAAAGCTAGAAACTCTAAGGTGGCCACACAAAAGTATACTTTTTTTTTGAAAATGAATTTATGTTGCTGTCGTGTTCAAAATAATTCAGTAGTTCACTACATAACAGCAACTGCCGGTTGAATCATTTGCTGTTATGAAGTTGTGTAGTCTACTGTGGTCAATGTGTTTAATACTTTAACTTACGTGCTGTTCATAGAACACAGACGAGCAACTCGTCTAGAAAATTTGTATGAAAGTTACTCAGTTTTTTGGGTGATTTCCACATAAAGTGTTTTAGACGAGTGTTTGTCTATGTTCTATAAACAGCACATTAAGAAATTATAAAAAACAAGCTTACAAAAACAAACTTAGATGTTGATAAATATATTTTCTTTTACATATTTTCCTTCTCCTGTAAAGTAGCAACTTTTCGAATGTTAGTTAGGGTTGAACGAATTATTCCATCTTCACATGAAAGTAAAATATATCTGTTTAACTTTGCGAGGCCTAAAAAGTCACCAAGAAGAAGAAAAAAACAATCACAATTCCCAATGCGACCCCCTGGGTCGAAAAACAAAATATGGTTCCCGCTTTGAATACAAATTCCCTAAACTGAGAAAACAGCTTTTAAAAGCTTTTTTCAATTGACGCCAATTTTTGCATTTAGCCAGCTGATTTTCTCGCTTTTTTCTTTATTACTTTTTATTCCTCAACAGACATTTATTTGTATTTTTTTGTACATTTTTATTTACTACATATTTGTAGTGTTTGTTGTGTTTATTTAAGGGTTTTTATTGAAAATAAGAGCTGTTTAAAAGATTTATGATAAACATTGCACAATGGGGAAATTTATTTTCCCAGCATAAGAGTTCTATTGTCTTAATGTGCGTAGTTTTTTGTATGAAGAATAAATAATGAGTAAATTACATACTAAGTTGGCCTTAGAAACGTTTCATTAAAAAAACATAGGAAAATCACACTTTAATCATGATAAAATGAATCAATCTTTTATAATGAATAAGGAATTTTTTCAATAATACAGTACGTAATCTTCAGTTTGGAAATTCTAATTATATGTATCTTCGGAAAAGTTCCAGATGCATCTTTCTAAAAGAAATAAGCATTGAGACAAGAAAATTTAAAAACTTACACCATTTCAAAGAAAATGACTTCAGATGTTTAATAATAAAATTAGTTTAAAAATTAAAAGGATATTTTGTTGAAAAATTGTATAAAAAAATCCATTAAAAAAAGCATACAGGTACATAAAAAAACCGCTCAAAGAAATTAATTTAATACAGATAACATTAGCTTTAGAATGTAAGATACTGGCAACACTGATTTGATTTTTATATGCATTCTATATTTTTTCTTACTTCCGATTTAATTGTCGAGCTAGACAGAAGCAAATAATAAATTATAATATGAATTAAAGATTTGTAAAGAGTTCAAATAGGTACAATATGTGCAATAAATAAGGTCTTTTTTTGGTTTTTAAAAAAATCTCGCAGAAAGAAAGAGCTTTAGGAAAAATATTCTCTTAAAATAAATTAGCTGTTTAGAAAACTGTATCTTTTTAACCAAAGCTCCGTTTCTAATAAAGTATTATTTTTTTAATATTATACCTTTTTAGAAAAAAGGAAACTTAAAAAGAAAAGTACCATATGGTAAAAAGTACCCTTTTGAAAAAAAAAATTTTTTTTAGAGCAAAATGTACCTTATACTAAAAAATACTTTTTACAAAAAAGTACCTTTTACAAAAAAGTACCTTATACAGAAAAGTACCTTTTACAAAGAGGTACCTATTACAAAAAAGTTCCTTTCACAAAAAAGTACCTTTTTCCAAAAATACCCTTTACAAACCTTTTGCAAAAAGGTACCTATTACAAAAAAGTTCCTTTCACAAAAAAGTACCTTTTTCCAAAAATACCCTTTACAAAAAAGTACCTTATACAAAAAATTATCTTATACAAAAAAGTACCTTTTACAAAAAAGTACCTTGTACAAAAAAGTACCATTTTTTACAAAAAAGTACCTTTTACAAAAAAGTACCTTGTACAAAAAAGTACCTTTTACAAAAAAGTAGCTACAAAAAATTTAATTTAAAAAGGAAACCTTTTTCGCTTTTAAAAATGTTCTTTTTAGAAAAAAGTTCTGTTTGGAAGAAATATGCACTTTTAAAACTGTCCTTTAGTAAAAAGCATTTATGGGGAAAGTGCTTCTGATATGTATTATATATTATATATACTAAAAATTCATATGTTTCAAGGTATTTTTTTTAGTATTTTGTTTAATATGTTTGGTTGAGCTACTCGTAAATTATTTGTTTCGTTTCCACTCTTTTAATTCCTAAGGAAGAATATCGGTGGTATACAAAATAAGATATATAAATGTTGGTCTTTGATGAAGTGATGATCTTTACTTGGAGGATACAGGACCAACTTTTGCCTTTCAAGTTTTAATACACTCTCACTTTTTTACTAAAACTTATACATACTTTTAAAACTTGATGCGAATTTGATACGAATTTGCTTTCAAAATTGCTTTCCAACTCTGTGTTTAAACTTATAGGGAAGAAAACAGCTGATTGCTATTTTAATGAACAAATTTTTCATTTTTGTGTTTAAAAAATCTGCCGCCATAGTTTTTTGTGTTAATTTATTAGAAAATAAATTAAATTTGTGCTGATTTATTAGAAATTAAATTTATTAAGGAAGCAATTATTTTTTTAATTGTTTGTTTGACGCCGGTATCTTTAAAATAAAATTGCTTTGAAATTGCGTGCAGCCTACGTCACAGCTTTCAATTTTTTTTTAAATTTAAAAAACTTCTTACTGAATTGAAAATAAATTTGAGGTGTAACTGTAGATTTAGCAAAGATCTTGTGCATAAATCCACGAAGGTTTAAAAGTTGGTACAACAAATTTTTGACAGATTGTTCTACTGTCATTCCAATGAATTTCGTATATTTACCGTGACAGTTCATGCTAATTTTAATTGAAATGAAAACAGCGAATGAATGGTGAAGTTTCTCATAATTTATGTGAATTGTGATATTCATGTCCGGCTCACACTGAACGGAGAATATTATGCGTAGTTGTGTATGTGGGTGTGCTTTTCGACTAGTTTTGTGCATTTGATTATTTACAGCAGTGGTGCCCACAAGTTCTATATGGAAGAGTAAACACCAATACATTTAAGGAAAAACTATTTTTATTAAAATTTTTTTTTTTGTAAAAAGCAAAACAATTACAAAAACAAACGTCACACTAATAATGGCTGTCGTCAATGTTTACCAGTAAAACATGCGAAAGTGTTGTTGCTTTGCTATTGTGTGTGTGCGGTGAAGAACGAAAAAAATATGGAAGACGAAGTTGTCTACGTCACAGCTTTCAATTTTTTTTTTTAATTTAAAAAACTTCTTACTGAATTGAAAATAAATTTGAGGTGTAACTGTAGGCTTAGCAAAGATCTTGTGCATAAATCCACGAAGGTTTAAAAGTTGGTACAACAAATTTTTGACAGATTGTACCACTGTCATTCCAATGAATTTCGTATATTTACCGTGACAGTTCATGCTAATTTTAATTGAAATGAAAACAGCGAATGAATGGTGAAGTTTCTCATAATTTATGTGAATTGTGATATTCATGTCCGGCTCACATTGAACGGAGAATATTATGCGTAGTTGTGTATGTGGGTGTGCTTTTCGACTAGTTTTGTGCATTTACAGCAGTGGTGCCCACAAGTTCTATATGGAAGAGTAACCACCAATACATTTAAGGAAAAACTATTTTTATTTAAAATTTTTTGTTGTAAAAAGCAAGACATTTACAAAAACAAACGTCAAACAGATAATCGCTGTCGTCAATGTGTACCAGTAAAACATGCGAAAGTGTTGTTGCCTTGCTTTTGTGTGTGTGTGCGGTGAAGAACGAAAAAAAATATGAAAGACGAAGTTGTTTGTGTATTTTTCATTGCTAGTGCTGAGCACAGTATTTGTGTATTAAAGAGCACAGCCCTATAGCTAAGCGCATTTACAAAAACAATTGAGTATCAAGCGCATAGGGCTGGGCACACTTGATTTGCAGGCTTTTACTTTTACTCTTTAGTAAAACAAAAACTGCGGGTGAGTAAAGCCACGGGCACAGTTAGTAAATGACAATCTTTTACAAAATAAGTTTTATTTATTTTAACTGTTTAGGATCTAAAGCCTGATAAATAATATTAACTATAAAAATAATTCAAAAATATATACGAGTGCATTGTGGAAAAGAGGATGTTTAAAAACCCATTTTTAAGAACAAGAAATCCATGAGGAAACATCCTTTTAAAAAAATGCCCTTTAGAAAAAGGTATTTAAAGCCTTTCCAGATAAAATACTTTTCAGAAAATATGCTGTAAAGGAAGTATACCTTGTACTTCAGAAAATAGCTTAAAAGAAAAGCAAAACTTTTTGAAGATTTTACACAAAAATTTTAAAGGAAAATTGGTCTTTTATCAATTGTTACAAAGAGTTGTTGTGAAAAATGTAGTCCACTCAGTATTCCAGACCATATATGTTTTGCTGGAAACACTCCGTTCTTCACATACAAAAACGAAAAATATTATTTATTAACAATTGCGTTTTAACCAAAACTTTATCGACTTAAGTAAAAGTAAGACAATCAAAACTTTTGAATAAATAATTTGTTATTTAATAAGAAAGTTTGACTATTTATCATTAAGACCTATACAAATAAATTAAGTAGAATTGTATTTGCGTGTTGAATGAAGTAAGTCAGACAGACAGGCAGACAGACAGACACACACAGATAGATAGACAGCCACACAGTCTAGATTATATATTATCGATTATTTTTGACATAATTGAAGATTGTTGAAGTTATTCTATTCATTGTAATTGTGATATTTGAAGTCACTTGTTAATTGTTCTAATTTTATTTACTTTTTCTGAAGAACTTTTTCAAAATTTTATTTAAAAAATATCTTCTGTATTTGTTACACGGGGAATATTTCAAAATTTCTTATAATAAAATAGTACTGTTAAAGGAAAAGGCAAATGAAAATAGCATTCAACCCTTTTCATGCACTTGGGTCTGTAAAGCTAAGGCCCCGAAGGGTTAAAAGTTTCCTAAATTGGGCACTCTGATTTTTGGGGCATAGAGGGCAAAGAGTTCCTCATTTCTTATAGGAAATAAACTCTGAGAAGTTCCAGCTTACCTAAAATTGTATTGAGACTTCTGAAAACTCTCACCAAGGGTTAGTTTGCAGAGCTGAGGTCAACATGCCCTCAGGAGGATTCCGTTTCACAAATCTTCCTGGCACTGACTTATCATTGAGATTCCCGCCTATTGTTTAAAATACTTTGGGTGCAGTTTAGACCTAAAATAGCAGAAAGAGACAGCTAATAATACCTCACGATCGTTATGCATGACCGGTTCTCAGTAGGAGCCTTCGAATTTTAGCTGTCTTGTATCAGATATTTATAATGTGAGGAAACAGATGTGGCGTTTAGCATACAAATTTATGACATGAAGTCAAAAGAAAGAAACACGAAACACGGAGCTAAAAGAGCTCGCAGAAATGATCAGCTCACTTAGCTCCTTGAAGTGAATAGTTCAGTGATACTAGTTCGTTCGCGAACTACACAACTCTAGCTACGACGCTTTAAAGAAATACAAATTCTCAGAAAATATTTTATGAACAATTTTTCGATTCAAGTCATGTCACTAAAAAGAGGTTATAAAAATAAGAAAAAAAAGAACATCAAATAAATATATAACAAAAAGTTTTCCAGACGCTGAACAACAAACCATTTCGCATAAAAGACGACGGCACACATACACAGCGTCGCATATTCTACTAAAGAAATTTATAATTTTTTTATTATTATTATTTTTTTTTTTGTAATTCTCTATACATATTGTTGATTGACTAAAAGAACGTCATAAAGCTTGTTTTCAGAAAAATACATTTTTAAGTCTTAGAAAAAAGTTTAGTAAATATCTCCTAAAGGATGAATGAATTTTCCCAATATCAAAGATGGCACTGCTGACAGTTCTACATTGTTAGCGCGGAAACCTTATTTTTCAGTTATGACGTTGTTTGAGTAAATGGAAGATATATTGTTTGAATAAAACAGCTGCCGGCGTTGAGTTAATTACAAAAATACTGTAAACACAAAACAAGTGGACAGAAACAGCAACAACAAGAGCAAACAAAACCAAAAATCGGTGACTCTTTTTATTTAATGGCGCACAACATGTCGTATACGTGTTATTTTGTCAGTCAACAGTGGGAGATTTAGCAAAATAGAACACTGGAGATAAATCGCTATTTAAAGGACGACTGAGAGAAGTTGAATTAAATGGTGTGAGATTTTAAAAAAGTTTGAAATTTGGAGATAACAAAATCTTATCTTTTTTTTTTTCATTCATTTATTTATTGAATCTTCACAAAGTGAACTAACAATAAGTATTCAAATCTTAATACTAAATACATAAAATTAATTAAGTCCAGCCAATGCTAGACAAATATGTTTTATTTTGCACGTTCAGTATCGGTAAAATCACCTATTTAACGTTCTGATGGTGTTCAACCGAGAGTAGCCTTCAAAATTAAGTATATTGCGTGCAAGACGATTTGGATGAAGTTCCAATTTACTGATGTACCTTGTTGCGTACTTTGAAAATTCGTCCTTGACAAGAGGAACACAGAGATCCTTATGAATTCGTGAGTTTTACGTACCATGGAGCTGTGGTAATTGTTCGAAGAATTTTGTTTTGTCGCCTTTGAATTTTTTCAACCTTTGAAGCGGAGGCGGTGCCCCATAATTGAATTCCATAGCACCATATAGGCTTTAAAATTGCGTTGTATAATAAAAGTTTGCAATCCAACTTCAATGTCGAATTTCTGCCCATAAGCCAATTCAGTTGCGCTGCTTTTAACTTTAACTGAATAACTTTCGCATCTATGTGAGACTTCCACGTTAACCTACGGTCGAGATGAATACCAAGGTACTTGACTTCATTTTGCTGCGGAATAGGTGAATTGTTAATTTGGATAGCTGAACATGTTTGTTTACGCTGCAGAATGCTGTATCATCTGCAAAAGTTGGAGTGTGGATTCCGGGTGTCGTTGACATGTCAGAGGCGTAAATGAAATATAAAGTAGGCCCCAGTATGCTGCCTTGGGGAACTCCTGCCTCGATTGGCTGAGTGGGGCTTATAAAGTCGCCTTCTCTGATAACAAACTTCCGCCCACATAAGTAGCTTTCTAGAAGCTTGTGTGTATTTGCAGGCAAGTTCAACTTTATTTTGTGTATCAAGCCCTCGCGCCACACTGTATCAAAAGCTTGAGAAATGTCAATGAATAGAGCTGAGCAATACTTCTTCTCCTCAAAGGTCAGTCTTATGACATTGACTAGTCTGTGCGTTTGTTCTATGGTGCTGTGTTTAGCCCGAAAGCCAAATTGGTGATCAGGGATAAAATTTTATCTTGAATAAAGTTTTTGTCGATTTGTCTTAGTTGAAAAAAAAAAAAAAAAAAATTAAATTAAAAAAAAACACCTTGAGCTGAAAAAAATTTATTGCAAATATTAAATATGTTTATACTTTGTTAAAAGCGATACAATTTTTATAGAAATTTGTCATTAGCAATACATTTTTCATACAAATTTTTAAAGGCAAAAAACTGTATATAATATTTTTTTAAAAGCGATAAAATTTTCATAAAAATTTTTTCAAATGCGAGCAAGTTTTTGCAGAATTTTTTCAGTAGCAATAAAATACAAATTTTTAAAAGTGAGAAATTTTCTATAATATCTCTTTAAAAGCAAAAAATTTTTCATAGAAATTTTTAAAAACGAAAAGTTTTCGAAAATCTTTTCAATAGCGTCACGTTTTTAAATAGAATTTTCAAAATGAATTAATTTTTAATTTATCTTTTTGAAAAAGTCGCGTTAGATTCGATAAATTTGCATAACGTATAAATATAAAATGCTTTTATTAAAGTAAAGTTAGTAAAGAACTTTTTGAATAGTGATAAACTTTTTATACAAATTTCCAAAAGCGAGCAATCTTTTATAGAAACTTTTTAGAAGGAATAGATTTGTAGAGCATGTTTTCAAAACCAAAAATTTTTAATACAAAATTTTAAAAGCGATATTTTTTCTATGAAATGTTTGCAAGTGTGACAAATTATCTATAGAAAGTGCTCAAAAACGATATTTAATTGTTGCAGAATCTTTTCTATAGTGAATTTCTATAATAGAAATATAGATTAGTTTCAGAGCGATAGTTTTTTTTTACAACTTTTCAAAAGCGATACATTTTCTAGGCAATCTTTTCAAAAGCGATAAATTTTGTACATAAAGTTTCCGATGGAAAAATTTCCTATCACAATTTTGCAGAAGCGCCATCCCAGCGGCCAAATTTTCGCTTACATAAGCGATGATCCGATGCACACTTGTAAGTCAGTAATGCACACCATCTCATATACGAACCTAGTATACTTTTTCATATACATTGCCACATTTGTAGAGTGAACGCCTACCACCTGCACACAAAGTAAGCGAGGTAGTGAGGTGTTCATCCAACAAACACGCATTACTTCCTAACTTACATTGTAAGTTATGAGTAGGCAGCTCGAATACAATCTCGCATACTTTGTAAGTCGAAGGTAGGCAGCTCGGATACAATCTCGCATACATTGTAAGCCGGCAGTAGGCAGCTCGTACGTACTGCGCATTTCAGTTTTTTGGGAATATTTCATTAAATAAATTTGTTGTGTTTTTTGTTCACTGCATTCTTTTCTTTTTCACTAAATGTTTTATCATTCTTGTACCTTTTTTATAAGGTTTTCTTACCTTTAGCACTGATTTTGTTAATTAAATTTTTGCAACGTGCTCTGACAAAGACGCCGAACGTTTGAATTACATCGAATAAATAAAATACGTTCATCTAAATGTGATATAAAAGATGAACGTAATTCATTTTTGGGAACTCCATACTACTCCATACTACTGCGATACATTTTGTAAGTTACCATTCATTGATTACAAAGCGTGGCACACATCATCGAAGAGAAGTAATGTGGTAGACAATGTTCGCCGCTGGGATGTTTCTTACCAAAAGGAATCAATTTTCTAAAGAGAATCTACGGAGCTCTGAAGAAGTTTTTAAAAGAAAAATTAAATATGGATCAAAATACATATATTAAAAACTTAAATTAAACTTAAATTTTGAAAGCGTTTTATTTTATATGGCGATGCATTTTGGATAGAAATTATTTAAAAAGTTTCCAATTCTACAATTAATCATTGTTCTGTAGTACAAAAAAAAAAAAACATGGTAGAATAAATTTATAATAAGTACCAGTAAATCAAAATAAATTATGTATATAAATAAAATAACAATAAATACATTCGAGCATACGAGTACATACGAATATATATGATAAATTTCTTTTCAAACATTTTTAAAAACTTTTATTAAAGAGAAAGGGATTTTAAATGCCTCTAATTGAGCACAGACGAATTATATCCCTCTTATGGGTACTAAAAAATCTAATTAACATCACTCATACGCTTAAGAGTCCAATTGTTTTATTTCCCATCTGGACGTTTAACATTCTAATATCAAATAAAACTTTACAAAATTTCACAATTACAAACACTTTTATTTCCACCAGCCACCAGCCGAGTCCAGCCGTGTTTTACGATTTTATTTCACATTTTCATTTAAGTTTTTCTTATTTTGTTTTTGTTGCCTTGCGGGGAAGTTTGTGTGGCTGAAATGGAGCGTGCAGCAGTGGTGTTGCTTTTGTTGTTTCAAGCATTTGTACAGATGTAAGTGAATTTTGCACGTTTTCGTCTTATCAAAAAGTATTTTTATTTTGTTTTTTATTTTTGCTCTTGATGCATTAAGGACTTTAGTTTTGAGTGATACGTAACCTTGAACACTTTCAAGCTAAAGTTCGGTTTTAGAAACTTTTAACAGTGGATGGCAAATAAAACACACTTCAGGTGAAAGGAAAAGGTGTTTAAAATGGAACAAAACATAAAATAATTTTTTTAAATTTGCAAGTAATTTTGTTTATTAGAGAGATAATCTTCTGGCATTATAATTTAAATATAAATTCTGACGTATGAGGTCTGACAAAAAAAAAATAATCGTTATTTTTAAATTTTGTAAGTTACTTATGTTCGAATTTCGCATTTTTTTCTGTTATGTGTGCCAAACACATGGATTGTCAGTTTGCTTTTGACAGATAAAAAGGTTAGTCCTGTTTTAGTGTGTTCTTCGATTTTTTACTATTGAAAAAAATTGATTAAAAAAAACTGTATTAATTTATTTACAATTTTTAGATCAAATTTTAGGTTTGTACATATGTAAATCGGGTTTTAGTCGAAGTTTTTCCTTTCTTAAGTTTTTCTTAAGAAGGATTTTTTACAAAAAAAAAATTTGCTGTGATCAATAATTTTTGCTTGAATAAGACAAAATAATAATGAAATCTTTAGCTGGGGGACAATTAGCTGTTTCGCAGTCGCTACACTACTTATCAGCACCCACTGGGATTCGAACTCGGGCCATCACGTATCATGAGCTGCTGCCTTAACCACTAAGCCTCCGAGCATTTAATTATTCTCTATCTATATTCATCTCATATTGAATCACATATGCATTTTTGTTAACTGCCCGCATTGTTTGTACAGCGTTTGCTGTCTTAGGTTAGGTTAGGTAGGCAGGCCGCTGGATACCCCGGAATAATCTAGGTTGTCCAGCTCACTTGGGTCCTGTAGTCGTTCCCTTTGTGATTGCCTGAAAAACTAAAATAGTGGAGTGAAGAGAAGAAGTTGTAGGAAAATGATAGTGAGTGGAAAGGATGGGCGGGGATAGAAAGGAGATGCGGGAACCTTTTAGTGTAGCGTTACATGCTGCTATACTAGCCATCCGCTGCTTCTTATGAAAGAGGCTAGCGCGGTCGGTTTGATCGAGGCCAGACAAGATAGGCTATTGAAACTCCGCTCTCCTAAGTGTCTTAGACGATGATGCTCCAATGCCGGGCAAGTGCCGAGGAGGTGAAGGATCGTCTCCTCCTCCTCCTCGTCTTGGCAGCTTCTACAGAAGTCGTTATGGGGTAGTCCTAGTCTCCTGGCATGGTTCCCAAACGGGCAATGGCCAGTGATGACTGCTACAGTCACTCTTAGTTGAGATCTGGGCAGTTTTACTAGCTCCCACGTTCTCTTAGAGTTAATATGCGGCCACAAGTTCCTTGATATAAGGCATGTGGGTTCTGTGAGCCACTTTTCTTGTGCAGTTTGCTGTCTTAAGAAAGGAAAAAACTTGAACTAAAACCCGATGTACATATGTTTGAACCAAAAATTTTATTTGAAACTGTATTAAGTTTTGTGTAAAAAATGAAATTAAATGCATAAGGACATTTGAAATGTTGACTGTGGCGTTTGGCGAGTCTACTATGAGCAGAACATAAGTTCAATTGTGGAATAACCGGTTTAAGGAAGGCCGAGAAGATGTCAATGACGATGCTCGTCCTGGTCGCCCGAGCACTACCACAACCGAGGAAAACATAGAAGCAGTGAAGAAAATGATATTGATAATCGTCGATTCAGTGCCAGAGAGGTTGCTAATGATGTTGGCATTTCGTTCGGCTCATGCCAATAAATTTTTACTGATGGTTTAGACATGAAACGTACGGCAGCGAGGATTGTTCCAAAATTGCTCAATTTTGAGCAAAAACAACGTTGCATGGACATCGCTCAGGAGCTGTTAAAAATCGGCAGCGATAGTCCAGATGTCCTCAAAAATATCATAACTGGTGACGAATTATGGGGGTATGCCTATGACATTGAAACCAAAGCCCAATCATCCCAATGGAAGCGTCCAGAAGAGCCAAGAACAAAAAAGCACGTCAAGTTCGGCCAAAAGTGAAGGTTTTGCTCAGTGTTTTCTTCGACTGCAATGGCGTGGCGCATCACGAATTCTTGCCACAAGGTCGTACGGTCAATATTATGCGCCGTTTGCGCGAAGCAATTCGTCAGAAACGCACACACAGAATTGTGGAAAAAACAATCTTAGATTTTACACCATGACAACGCACCAGCTCGCAAAACGATGCTTGTGCGTGATTTTGTCCCCAACACAAAACTGTACTCAACGGATTCGGTCTCCGCCGACTTTTTTCTCTACCCAAGACTGAAGACACCGTGGAAAAAAAGCGTTATGTTACGATTGAGGAAATAAAAGGAAAATCGAAACAGGAGCTGTTGACAATACAAAAAGTGCGTTTCAGAAGTGTTTCGAGGATTGGAAAAAACGCTGGCATAAATGTATTATATCTGAGGGGGATTACTTTGAAGGAGACAATATAGTTATTGATGACTAAACAAACACTTTTTGAAAAACTTTTTGAAAATAACGGTTAATGTTTGATCAGACCTCTTATGTGTGTTCTTGAGAGTTTTTATTGAAAGCATGAAAATTTCATGAGTTGCAAACGCGTAAATTAAAAGGAAATAGATTTATAAAATAACTCTTAAGTCCTTTTTAATATAACTTTTTTTTTTTATCCTAATTTTTCGAGCTTTTTCTTAAATTAAGATATAATGATCTTCAAGCGTGAGGTCTTTTTTATAAAAATTAAAAAAAAAATTGTTTATTTAATTCAATATTTCGTTTTCCTTCTGAAGACTTCTTCAGGAACATTTTTTTGATTTTTTGTTTATAAATTATTTGAAAATAATATTAACATACATACATAAATACATTCTACATAAAGTGTCACAAAAAATTAAAATACACAAAAAACATAACATAATGTTATTATGTTAATAACATTATGTTAAAAAATTCTCCTGAAGAAGTCTTCCAAAGGGCGACGAAATATTGAATTAAATAAACAATTTTTTAAAAAGTTTTTATAAAAAAGACCTCAAGCTTGAAGATCATTACATCTTAATATAATTTTTTTTTTTGTGAATTACGTACTTGGCATTTTTCGTACTATTTTAATAAGATATTTGTACAAAAAATCCCGGATAACCGGAGTTTTTTTTTTATTTTTAACCTAAATTTCGTTTTTTATACTACTATTATTCGAACTAATCGAAAACCGGTTTTAGAAAAAAGTCGAATATTCGTTTACCCCAACGGATATTGTGATCACTGGCAGAGTGAGTAATGGTGGAATTAGCCAGTTGTCAAAACTTTGTTTTCTCTAGAGAAAAATAAATTTAATTTTAAATCTTATTCAATTTGGCAAATTGCTGCTGGCAGGCTTCAAATTGAATTTGTGTATTTGCATTAATAATTTAATTACACTCATCCAGCCCAAGGTAATATATTCATTCCATTAAAACCAGATTTGATGCTAAAAATTATGTTACTCCTGGTAATTTGTTTAATTAAAAATAATGAGTCTTAAAATCACATATTCTTAATTTTCTTGTACAATCCTTAATATAGCGTTTTCTCCCCAAAACATGTTGTTGATACAAGTAATAATTTATTTACCTTCAAAGAAGCAATAATAGTAAACACAAGCAGTAAAGTGCCCCTTAATTTGCATTTTTTTTTTAATCTGGTGTATTCATAGACAATCCTGTAGCACTAGTGCAGTAAGAAAAAAAAAACGGCTGACTAATCAAAAATAAAACCAGAAAAAAGGAAACAACCAACAACTACAAACAAAGCAAAAAAAAAATACAATTCAGAGTACTGAGTAAAGAATTAAATATTTAAGAGATAAAACATGTTACACTGTGTCACAGAAAAGTCATTATTTATTCAGACGTTTTAAGTTGAATTGGCTCAGTTTACTTACCTTTAAATATTTAAAAGACTTTAATAGAAGAAATTATTGTAAAGTTTTAAGAGTCCTCTTTTGACAACACAAAACTTGATTTGATGCTGGTATAACAGATGACACCTTTACACTTAATTAAACATGCAATATATTTATATGGGCCCGCACATAACTAGTTCTTTTCATAGCAACAATTTCTGCTATTAATTATAAATTATTCCTATTAAATTTTTTTGATCCTTTGTTAAAAAATCGTACTATTCGCAGATTAAAGTAACTTTTCACTTTTACTTTTTATTTATAATTTATTGATTTCATCTCAAAAGATTCTCTAAAGCCGTAACAGTGCATGCACGAGCCTGCTGTACTCAACAACCGTTAGTCAACTAACTGTTTTCCGTCAGATGTTTTGTTGTTTAAAATTTCGAAATAATTTTGACCCACATCCTGAATATAAACAAAAGCAACACAAATACCTCAACCATTTGTTTGTGTGAGTGAAAAGCAAGTGAGAGGAATAATACCTTTCTCTTATGCTCTTCTATACACAGAAAAAAATAGATGAGATTTTTTTTCAATCAAGTTATGTTATTAATAAAAAACCATCAATTTAATAAAATTTGCATTGACTTAATTAAATTATTATTAGTAATGAATTTTTGGAAATATCTCTTAATAAAATGCAATTAATAAAAAGTTTTCCCAATTATTGACTGTTATTCAATAAATAAATTTAAAAGGTTGTCATATAACAGTGAAGAGTTGTTGTTTCTGTAACAATTTTTTTTGTTAAGTATATTTTACATATTAACAACAATTTTTTGTCAACTGAATAATTTTTGCTTCTAAGTGAAAAAGCTATTTCTACTTTATAATTTGAATTATCAATCCGGCAAAAAATATTTTTCACAGGAAATTTGATAAAAATAGTGCAATTTTTTTTATCAATATAGCATCTATTTTTTTCTGTGTACATAATGGTGGCAAAATTAAAGAGAAATGTTGCCGGGGGAGTTGAGTTAATAAAAGGAAACTTTGTGCTTTTCGCACACAATACTTTTGGCGCTTTTTGGTGCACAAAGCTTTTTGTAATTTATGGGTTTTATAAACTGCTGTAAACAAAAGCAGAAATTTATCAGAGATTAAATGTAAAGTTAAAGCTTTTCAAAAACACTTCAGTGTTTTTGTTAACACCAGATGGCGCACGCCCGAAAATTTTTGTTGCTGAAATATTTTCCATCAAAAAGTTAAAATTTCTGAAAGATGTTTGTGAAATGGACAAATTTTTCATAGAAAGTTTTTGTTATTGATATGTACATTCTTATATCGGGTGGTTAAATTTCAAGGGCCGATGTTGAATGTGAACCACACCTAAACGCCAAGTTTTTTTCCGAATTTTATTTGACATTTCTCTATTTCAGACTTACTCAATTTGAACTGTGGAGAGATACACAATCCAACAACGTGTTAAAGTTATCCTGACTTATTATGAAAATGATGATAAATTTTCGAAGAAAATCATCTTTAGTGATGAGGCACATTTTCAGCTCAGTGGATTCGTCAATAAACAGAATTGCCGCATTTGGGCGAATGAGAATCCAAGAGTGACTGTCGAAAAACCAATGCACCCACAAAGAGTGACTGTTTGGTGCGGTTTATGTGCTGGCGGCATCATCGGGCCGTATTTTTTCCAAAATGAGGCCGGTCAGGCAGTTACTGTGAATGGTGTTCGCTATCGTGAGATGATAACGAACTTTTTATGGCCCGAATTGGAAGATATGGATGTAGACGATATGTGGTTTCAGCAGGACTGTGCCACTTGCCACACAGCTAACAACAAACAATTGCTCTTTTGCGCAACAAATCCTAAATTTAAATTTTAGCTCTAAATCGAGTATCGATCCTATTCTTAACAATCACTTACAAAGTATCTCTGACTGGATGGAATTCAATTATCTTGAAATCAATGTTAGTAAGACTAGAGTTTTATTTTTCCACTTGCCTAACCAGCATTTCATCATTCCTAGAATTGTTATTGGTTATCAGTTGATACATTTTGATGATTCTTTAAGGTGCTTAGGAATTATTATTGACTCAAAACTTAACTTCGAGACTCACATTAACTTGCTAGCGTCCCAAATTGTCCTAAGATCGTTGTATGCCTTTAAAATGTACACGGCAACGCATGTCCGAGTTCGATTGGCTCATGCCCTTCTTATGTCCAAGTTGAATTATGGATTGGATATGGATATAAATTTGAAATATTTGTTGAAAGTGGATTTGATAGTAAAATTATATAGAAAAATAATTTGATTTTAGCTCTAAAATATGTACACATCGCCCGTCACTCTTATTATTAAAATAAGATAAGTCGTAACATAGTAGATGTACTGGAAAGTGTATCTAGAATGCAATTTAAAGCTTATAAGTAAAGTATTTCATTAACTCAGGCACTTTGTTGCGTAATATTGGAATACTTGAGAGACTCTTTAGAAAAGTTATTCGTTATGCATATAATATCCGGATGGCCGTGTTATCTCACGTAATGGCGACGCCAATTGGCCGCCAAGATCATGTGATTTGACACCGTTGGACTTTATTTTTGGGGTTATTTGAAAGAAAAGGTGTACGTCGATAAGCCAGCAACAATTCAACAGCTAAAGGATGAGATAATTCGGCACATTAACGGCATAGAACCTCCATTATGCCTAAGGGTCATCGAAAATTTGGACCATCGGATGGAGGTGTGCTGCCGTGATCGCGGCGCCCATTTGGCCGATATTTTGTTCCATACATAATTGAGTAATACCAATATATCATAATAAAATAAAATTACACCAGTAAAAAATTATAAATAGCTTGTTTTCTATGTTTCCCAGCTATCTATATGTCGACATTTCATAGGAACTACCCTAATCATCAGTAGACTTTGGAAATTTTAGAAAGATATTCTCAAACATTCAACTTTATATCCCAACAACATAAATAAATTGTTGAGAATTTAAAAGAAAAATGCTTTAATAATATCCGTCAAAACACAAAAAACAAGCTTTTCTCTAACATTTCTTTACACCTTAGATGTTAGAGACGTTTATAAATAGAAAAGCTTGTTTTTTGTGTTTTGACGGATATTATTAAAGCATTTTTCTTTTAAATTCTCAACAATTTATTTATGTTGTTGGGATATAAAGTTGAATGTTTGAGAATATCTTTCAAAAATTTCCAAAGTCTACTGATGATTAGGGTAGTTCCTATGAAATGTCGACATATAGATAGCTGGGAAACATAGAAAACAAGCTATTTATAATTTTTTACTGGTATAAATGTTAGAAGCTTAAATAGCGAATAAAAAACTTAATTGTTTGAAAATAAAATTACAATAATTTCCTAAATAGTTTGTGTTTTATTCAAAATCAACATCGGCCTTTGAAATTTAACCACCCTTTATAAATAGCAGGCAGGTCGGCAGCAAGCAGGCAGTTTATTTTTAAGCTTGGTGCAAGAAAGTCAAAGTAAGCAAGTCTAGTGTTTTAATACACAGTAGTATCAAGTTTAAATAAAGTTGTGAGTTATTTAAGTACTGTATAATGAAGAAGTGAGTAAGTCATTATTTCATTTGCAATTGAAGAATCTGCAAAAGCGTTTTTAGAGGCAAAAACGTAACAATATTATAAAACGAAGGTTTATTTTGCTACAAATTGTGTTTATTAAAAGCAGCACGACAAATGGAATTCACTGTCATCCCAACTAAACAAGCTGTTTTATAATTTTGCAAAATTATGCCTAAGAACTAGGAAAATTTAAGATATTTATTCAAATATTCTTGCTGATGCTTCAACACCCGAGAGAAAATATGCTGAATATTGTACAGTATTAAAGATTTTTAACAACATTAAATGCAAATGTTTTGCCAGTAATTACTTTAATACTTTAATTGGTTGCTTATAAACAGGAAACAATTGCGTATCGCACAGGAGCTGCCTCCACAGGACACACAGATATTCTTCCATTAAGTAACAAATTTTGTTATATTTAAACACATTACGAATAATGTTTTAATGCAAATATAAGCATAAACACAAGCTCCCACACGCATATTTATATATATAGATATAAACACGCACACACACATACATACACTCAAGCACAGAGCCATACAAATACACAGATATACACGAGCTAATTTCCTGCTTAAAACCAAAAGCTTATTCTTGTGCAAATTTATACAGGTACACACATACTCGCATTGAACATATTGAACATTCTTCAACGAAACTGACCTTCTCAATGCACATGACTACATGCAAAGGGATGCACACGCACACACTTACACACACACACACACATGAAGCTATAAATGCTTTTGCATTGACTTACGACAACAGACTTCAAAAAGCGAATGCAATAGATGGGCGTGTGGGGCGCGGCGCAGGTTTACATCTGGCCAAATGGGCAACTACAGGGAAGCGAGTAATGGTTTGTTAACAGCTTCTGCCGCTCCGAGCCACAAACAGGCGTTTTAACCGAAGAAGCCACTAAATACGAAAATAAACCAACACAATGTATTTGTGTGGGTGAGAGCCTGCTGCCGTTTAAATTAATGCAAAATTGTACGAATGATTGTGTAATGTGTAAGTGTGCTTGTGTGTGCTTGTGTGTGTGTGTGTGTGTGTGCATAAATATTATTAAGCAACTGTTGCTGGTGAATAAATAAATAATTTTACATTTATTTAAAACATTGAGATAGTATATTGCAAATGTTTCACATTTTGAAAACTATTATTGTAAATAAACAAAAATCTTTTAAGAAGATTTTACAAATTGTGTTGCACTCACTTTTAATCAACATTAAATGGACTTTCGTATTAAAATTAAATTATATAATTAATTTTAAAACACCGTAGAAGGAATTAGATATGTTGCTGGCAGAAAATCTTTGCCAAAAGTTAAAAAAAACAAAGAAAAAAAAGGTTTAAAAAACCACAATTGTTAAAATGTATAAAATTTTTAATAATAAGTTCACTAGAGCAGGCTCGTGCATGCACCATTTTTCCTGTTCAATTAGTGTTTTATATAAAAAATGTATACAAACAATTGAGTTTCTTTACTTTATTAGCTTCTAATATTGATACTAAGCAAAGAATTATAAACTGCTTGTAAACAAGGCACGACAGCCCTAAGTCCTAGTGACTCCCACAGGGATCTTGAATAAAACACACAACTGGATTTCACTATTAAAGTTATTTTTTTTATATATTTCTTTTTGTAGCAGCAGCATTCAGAACACAAACAATACTGTTGAAAACTGAAAATATCATGTGGGATTCTTCTAGGTTTTGTATTCGAATCGTTTGTATGTCTAGTTGTTTGCATTTTATTGTTAAAGTTATATTGAGATTAATCCTGAAAGCATTCTTCAAATTGAGATTCTGAAGAGTAAACAATATTTTACAAAGGTATTGGCGAAAAAGGAAACAAAAATAACTTTTGCCAAATCAGCATTAAAAACAAAATTCTTTCTACACACAGACACACACACACGCAGACCTGCAGAGGATACTAATCTCTCTGACAAACAGACCATTTAAAGAAATTGAACTGATTGGAAGTGTACTTCCCAGCGTTTAAATACATTAAAGCTGTTTATGTATGTTCCCTTAGATATTTTATTACGTCCTCATAAAATTCTGCTTCATTCCGTATTTGGGCGGCAGAGTTCAAGGGACACTAAACAAATTTAGCAAACTGGTATCACAAAGTGGCAGAGCTTCATCAACATTAGTGAAGTGGGTAGAAATTTATGTGGCAAATTGGCCCAAAAGCCAACAGCATTCGTCATCAGTGGTGCCACGCACATACAGATAGACAGGCAGACAGACAGACAGCCAGTCAAGCGGCCAATTACAAATTTTAAACACGCACTAAAACAAACTTACAAATTTGTGGCCATGTGTGCGTAAGTGTGTGCATAAGTGTGTACGTGAGTGTGTTCGTATCTTATTTTCCTAACTGTGATGTTCAAGGATGAATAAACCAACTTACGCTTCTAAACACAAACTTACATGGATTAAAGGTCCAGCTACAATTAAAGCAGATAACTGATGTAAAGTAAGAGTACATTCACCAACAAGGATGTTGCTGCCTGCAAGCGAAGGAAAACAGTGGACATTTTCGGAAAGTACCCATAAGCAAAGTAGTTTTACTTTCAAAATTACATACAAATGCAGTAAGGAAGTACACTTTAAAAAAACATACGTTTCTTTTCAAGGATATACTCCCTGGTAACCCAGCGGCCTGCCTACCTAACCTAACCATGTTGATTAAAATAAATACGTCTTTCAAACAATGTTTTTTAATGGAGTTAAAATTAAAAGAAAAGATATGTAAGATTAGACTATTCGATACTTTAATATTTCTTGTATACTTTTTGAAAACCACACAATTAATAGAACAAAACTGGAAGAAAGTTCTCTTAGCAGGGTATATTTTAAAAAGTAATTTCTAAAATCTTACTTTAACAACCTTACTAAAATAAGGACTGAGAGAAAGATTAATTTCCCAAAAGATATTTCTATTATACGAAATAATTCAAGACTTGTGAAAAGTTAGCTCCTTATATAAAACCAATTTTTCGAAAAAATTCTATTTTGAAGAAAATAAATTTTTAAGGCAGAAATTAAAAAAAGTACCTTTTTTAAAAAAGGTTTTTAAGTGCCTTAAAAAATTATTTTTTTTTAAAGTACTTTTTTATAATTTTTTTAAAGAACCTTGTAAAAATACCTGTAAGAAAAGTTCCTTTTAAAAAAGTATATTTTAAAAAAATATTAAAAAAAAAACTACTAAACTTAATTAAGTAGCTTTCAAAAAAAACTAGTAAACTTAATTAAGTAGCTTTTAAAAAAGTACCTTTGATAGAAGTACCGTTTGAAAAGTATCTTTTAAAAAAGTATATTTTAATAAGTACCTTTTAAAAAGTACCTTTTTAAAAAGTACCTTTTTAAAAAGTACCTTTTTAAAAAGTACCTTTTTAAAAAGTACCTTTCAAAAAAGTACCTTTTAAAAAGGTACCTTTTAAAAAAGTACCTTTTAAAAAGGTACCTTTTAAAAAAGTACCTTTTAAAAAAGTACATTTTAAAAAAGTACCTTTTAAAAAAGTACCTTTTAAAAATCATCTTTTAAAAAAGTACCTTTTAAAACAGTACGTTTCAAAAAGTACCTTTTAAAGAGTACCTATTAAAAAAGTACCTTTTAAAAAAGTACCATTTAGAAAAGAACATTTTGAAAAAGTACCTTTTAAAAAGCACCTTTTAAAAAAGTACCTTGTAAAAACGTACCTTGTAAAAAGTATCTTTTAAAGAGTACCTATTAAAAAAGTACCTTTTAGAAAAGTACCTTATAAAAAAGTTCCTTTTAAAAACATCTTTCAAAAAAGTATTTTGACAAAAGTACCTTTTAAAAGGGTACTTTTTAAAAAAGTACCTTTTAAAAAAGGTCTTTTAAAAAAGTACCTTTTAAAAGAGTATCTTTTAAAAAGTATGTTTTAAAAAGGTACCTATTAAAAAGGTACGTTTTGAAAGAGTACCTTTTAAAAAAGTGCCTTTTAAAAACGTACCTTTTAAAAAAGTACCTTTTAAAAAAGTACCTTTTAAAAATGTAAGTTTTAAAAAGGTACCTTTTAAAAATGTAAGTTTTAATAAGTACCTCTTAAAAAAGCACCTTTTAAAAAAGTACCTTTTAAAAAGTACGTTTTCAAAAAGTACCTTTCAAAAAAGTGCCTTTTAAAAAAGCACCTCTAAAAAAGTACCTTTAAAAAAGCATCTTTGAAAAAAGTACCTTTAAAAAGAGTACCTTTTAAAACAGTACGTTTTAAAAAAGTACCTTTTAAAAAAGTACCTTTTAAAAAAGTACCTTTTAAAAAAGTACCTTTTAAAAAAGTACCTTTTAAAAAAGTACCTTTTAAAAAAGTACCTTTTAAAAAAGTACCTTTTAAAAAAGTACCTTTTAAAAAAGTACCTTTTAAAAACGTACTTTTTGAAAAACGACGTTTTAAAAAAATACCGTTTAAAAATGTTCCGTTTAAAAAGTTCCATTAAAAATATCATACTGTGAATTATTTAAGTATAACGAAGAAGTGTGAGTGTGATTATTTCATGTACAATTGAAGAATCCGCAAAAGCGTTCTTAGAGGCAAAAACGTAGCAATATTTTTATGGAAAAATTGAATTAATGGTATTTATGTGAAAAAATACGTTTTGGAAAAAAGTACGCGTATGAAAAAATACCATTTTAATATTGTGTAGAAATTTATTCATTTTATTTAAATTTTCAGGTAATATATTTTGCAAAAAACATATGAAAGTACCTTTTTAAAAAGTACATTGTTAAAAGTACCTATGAGCACATTTATTGAAAGAGAATGGATCTTCTCAAAAAGTAGTTTTTTTAATTTTTTAAAAAAGTTTTCGTAACATAATATTCTGTTCAAGCAAATACAATAATATTTAATAATAATAATTACATATATTCAAATATTGCTTTTTATTACAAAAACAAAATAATAAAGAAGTGAATTTTTTATGCAATTTTTTTTCTCTCAAAGTACTTTAAAGTTCGTTGTTCTAAATTTAAAATTAACGCACGTTTACAGGTTTAGATGAAAATGTCCTGTCACTCGAATGAATTTTGCAATTTTAAGAAGCCGCTTTAATTGTCTTCTCTTCACACACGAACAAACTCTGTCGTCAACGAATCAATGAACACTTTCGAGTGCCCTTTAAATGAAAGAATTATTGAAGCAATTACTGCATCTCTGTGCAGGAGGCAATTTCCAAAAAAAAAAAAACCTTAAATAGCTGCTATAGCAACCACTGATGCAGCCAGTCGGGGTTGGGAAAACATTCAAGTCGGAGTATAAGCTCATGGCATCCAAGAAGCAGTATTTAAACAAATGTTTTCTGAAAACTCTGCCAATATTATTGATTAATTTGCCAGATTTTGCATCGAAGCTGCATTTGAAAAATACTCGTACTCGTTATAGAGTCAACGATTGAGTGTTACATGGCTCCGGGTTCGAATTCACTTTAATTAATTAATTATGATGACAGATACATTTTGAGGAAATACTTTGTGCTTATTATTGTGTAAATATTTTGAATTTTAGTTTTGAAATTTGTTCGCCATTTGCCAACGAACGACTGAACGAACGAACACACATGTACAAACAGATGAAATGCGGCACTCATTAATGCAACATTTTTGCCTTGAATGAACTTTCAACTATTTCTCTATTAATATTTATGAGTGTGTGTGTGTGTGTCGATTGAAACTTGCTTCTTAAACACTTAGAACACTCTTAAAGAAGTGAAAGTAAATAAATGGAAAATGTATAAATAAATAGAGAAGTGATTTTGAAAAAAGTTGCTTTAAAAAAAAAAATTTTTTTTAATACATATTTAAAGCGTTTCTTATCAACGAAGCTTCCCAAAACAAAGTATTTTCTTAAAAATTACTATTTTGAGAAGTTGCTTTCTCGAATGGAGTCTTTCAAAATATACCCGTTGTTTGAAAAAAAAAGTTTTTAAAAGACAACTTCAAAGGTAAGTTTTGAAAGGTACTTTTTTAAAAGATACTTATTTTCAAAAGTGCATTCTCTTAAAAGTACTTGTTTTAAAAAGTACTTTTTTAAATATACTGTTTTAAGAGGTAATAATTTTCTCAAATTTTTAAAGCAACTGTCGTTGAAAAAACATCCTTCAAAAATTTACATATAAGACTAATAACTAATAAAATATATCGTTTTTTTCAACATATACAAAAACTGCGTAGCTTTTAAAAAAGTACCTTTTAAAAAGGTATATTTTAAAAATGTATCTTTTAAAAAAGTATATTTTAAAAAGTACGTTTTAAAAAGGAAAGTACCTTTTAAAAATGACCTTTTCAAATAGTACGTTTTAAAAACGTACATTTTAAACAATAAGTACTTTTCAAAGAAGTATATTTTTAAAGAGTACTACTTAAAAAAGGTATCTATAAAAAAAGTGCCTTTTAAAAAAATGCGTTTTAAAAATTAACTTTTCAAATCCAAAAGGTATTGTATCTTTTAAAAAGGAACTTTTAAAGTACTTATTAAAAAATTACTTTTTAAATATTTGGCTTTTAAAAAAGTACTTTTAATGAAAGTAAAAAAAAACCTTTTAATCCAACAAACCTAAGCTAAACTAAATCAAGATTTTTTACTATTTTATTAATTTTACCTACATATGTTGACTTAGATAAAAGTGGCGTCACTATCTGTTTCGCCCACTCATGGCAAACATGTCCATTATCTATCTCTCTCATGATTTTGCCAAGAGCGTGCGCGAATAAAAAGCATTTGAATTGAGTAAAATGGTTTAAATTCGTATCATGATCCTTTTTTTCGACCTTTTCAAAGAACAAGTAGTGTAGCGGATACGAAATAGCTAGTTGTCCCCCAACTAAAAAGGTTTGATTATTTGTTCTGATCTTCTTCAATAAAAAATTATTGTATAATATTGTATCTTTTCAGCACAACATTTAAGGTAAAATTTTGATTAAAAATACGACTATATGTGAATGTATGCAGATGTGTTGCCTTTTGGTTGTACTTTTTGTAGTGTTTTATTTTAGTCGTGCATTTTCTTCTATCCCCTAAATGCATTTTATTAAAGTGCACTTTGATCATGGAAAATGTTGTTTCATTGGAATTTTATTCTTAGTCTGTCGTTTTAGTTTTAAAAACTTCAAATTATATGAGAGACATATTAGGGCAACTCCGTCAGAAACAGAGAGAATAAAGAAGCATATAGCTCACCATCTAAGATTGTGGAGAACTTTTATTTCTCTATGTGAATTGTGTGATTTTCAATTTCGTTTCCTACTCTTAATACTCAAGTTTTTGAACAAAAATAATACATTTTTCTACAATCAGAACATTCTATAAATATGTATGTATTACACCCCTACTAATGTCTACCACGCGACATTTATGACTTTCTAACTTTGTGTCATTCTTCTTCTTCTTCAAAAAAAAAAAAAAAAAAAAAAAAAAAAAAAATTATATATACGAGTATATATATTTTGTGCTGATTTCTCTATTTCAAAACACAACTTGCTCTGCAGTGTATCTACTCGGAAGATTCTCCTCTCTCTTCCCACCCACCACTCATATTTGAACTCTTCTGCTTGAAAAATACAACACCAAGTGACGGCGACAGCGACAGCAACAAACTACAGCGCCGATTTGAAGCAGCCAGCATTAAATTATGAAATTTTATTTTCACTCCCAAAGAAAAGAATTTGATCGGTCATGAGTCATTAACGCAAGAAAACTTTTGATTCGAAATGACTTAAGAGATGATACTTTTATCTTGCTGATACAAATAGATTTTATAATTTTATATGTAGGATTTATATTTTTCGGTTTGATCAAAAAATGAAAATAAAATTTTGATTTAACTACTTTCAAATTATCTGTAAAGAAAGAAGGGTGGAAGGAAGAATGGGGGGAAAAAATAAAACTAAACTAAGAAAATTTGTTTTTCGAATACGAAAAAATAAGAACAATACAATTTAGATTTAACTGCTTTTAAACTATTACTTGATGTGGTGAGAACAATCTTCGCTGCCGTGCGTTTCATGCTTAAAACATCCGTAAAAATTGCTTGGTTGGTCTGATAGTGATTCGACGATTATCCAAAATCATTTTCTTCACTGCTTCAATCTTTTCATTGGTTGTCGACGTGCTCGGGTGACAAAGACGAGCATCGTCACTGACATCTTCTCGGCCTTCCTTAAACCGGTTATACCACAATTGAACTTGTGTTCTGCTCATAGTAGACTCGTCAAACGCCACAGTCAACATTTCAAATGTCCTTGCACATTTAATGTAATTTTTTACACAAACCTTAAAACAGTTTCTCTGATCCATTTTTTCGAATAGTAAAAATCGAAGAGCGCAGCACAACTTGTCTAACCTTTTTATCTGTCGAAACCAAACTGACAATCCGAAATGCCTGATATTGCCCACATATACGAGTATAACAGACATGTGTACCAAAATAATAGAAAAAAATGCGAAAATCGAACATTCGTAACTCACGAAATTCGAAAATAACGGTTATTTTTTGATCTGACCATGTATATATAAAGTAATTAATTTGATGGAGCTAAATATATAGAAGTATTTTTTATTCGAGTTACCGAATATTTGATCCACAAAATATATTCCCAAATATTCTTGAATATAATTACTTTAAGGGCCTAATAAACTACGCAAAAAGTTTGCCAAACACATGTTTTCCGCTGGCACTCCCGATAAATGGTCTACCGGCGGATCAGGCCAGTGTTGACACATCTGACTCAGCCTTAAGACTGAAGTGCCGATGAGAATTCAAAATGTTTTCTGCTTTTCCAACAACTATCGTACTTTCTAACTCTTTTGCCGCTGCATGTCTTTCCAGAAAAATAAAATCTAGCAAGAATCTGTCTTTAAATAACTTTCGTGCATTAAAATTCCCAAAACTAAAAATCTAACATTTTACATGAAAAGAGCGCCGGAAAAATAGCAACATATTTGTTGTTGTTTGTTCAGGGATTTGATGTCAATCGAGTCAATCGCAACGCGAGTTAATATTTAACGATAACTATGATGATGGCAGTTTGTTGAGTATTGGAAATAGTGAAATGCCCACGGGGTTAAAGGAAAAAAACAAATTGCTAAAAGCGAGACAGCGACAACAACTGCCATTCAAACAAAAAATAAAAGCAAAAATGTCAAAGTGTTGCGTTTTAAAAGCAATATTTTGCAAAGCCCGGTAGTTGACTGGAATAAAGGAAATGAATATGAAATCATTTTATTTTTGTAGTTATGCCCTATAACTTATTATTATTTTTTATGTATGTATAATGATAAATAGTCGATTTTATTTAAATATTTCTAATTTTATATGATAGTATCATTCGTCTGGCTCAAGTTCAATCCTGTCTTTAGCCAAGAAATTGTTTTATTTTTAATTATAACAATAATTCGCGCGATCAATAACTCTTGATCAAAGAAGGCAGAAAAAAATAATTGAATACACTAAAGGGTGGCTCCTATGAAATGCCGAAAACAAGATTATTATATTTCTTTATAAACTTGCAAGTTTATTTAATGTAACTGAATAAAATTCTGATATTAAATGCCCGGCCCATGATGTCCCTCGACATCGTTCACTCGCATAAATTCATGCAAACTAAAAACAAACTTTTTAAAATTTGTTTCTGTTTCAAAAGTATTTATGCGAGCAGACGATGACGAGTGACATCGTGGGACAGGCAGTAAATTTAAATAAGAGTACGTATTAATCATTACCACTTCGTGAGGTATCTAGAGTCTCATAAATTACTTTGTGATCGTCAGTATGGATTTCGCAAAGGTTGCTCTGCTGGAGACCTTTTGGCATATCTCTCAGAGAAATGGTGCCACTCTATCCATCATTTTGGTGAAAGTAAAGTGATGGCGCTAGATATTTCCTAAGCGTTTGACTGAGTGTGGCATGCTGCACTACTGGCAAAACTTACTGCTTTTGGGGTCGGTGATGACTTTTCTCAGTTTATATCGAGCTTTCTCAGAGACCGCACTATACGAGTTGTTATTCAATTCAATTCAATTTATTTGTTTTCTTTTAATATAATTTTGTTAACAATATGATACATTTAGATTAAAGAGGTTAGCAATATATATATATATTCCTTTTCTACTTAAATATTGGATTTTTCTGAGATTTTATGATGATGGGTCTCATCAAACGAGTTCGAGATTAATTCCGGGGTACCACAAGGCTCCGTTCTTTCTCCTACCCCATTTCTTATTCTCCTCAACGACTTTCTCTATCAAACTTTCAACATTATACACTCTTTCGCAGATAACAGCAGCATTTGCCATTCATACTCTTTCAGTAATAGGCCCGACTCACTGAATAGTGATCTTCTATTAATCGCCGAATGGGGTCGTAAAAAAAGAGTCGTTTTTAACGCTCGTAAGACCCAATGTTGCTTATTAAAATACAAAAAAAAAAAAAAAACGACTGCAGGTGCTGCTTCATCTGTACTCATGGATGGCATAAGTATTGAGGCATCGGATGCTCTTGATGTTCTTGGAATGAAGATACAGTGTGATGTTCGCTGGACTGAACACATTTTTCATGTCTCTAAAGAAGCATTCAAGTGTAAGATGTACTTCACTCCCTCCGATCTCCTTACTATTTATACCACCTACATCCGACCGAAAATGGAATACAACTCTCATGTTTGGGCCGGTCGGTAACCCCGGTGGGGTTACTCGACCGTGTGCAGGAGGGGGCGAAGAAGTTCATCGGTGACAGTAGGGTATCCAACTCTATTGGCTCACTGGAACATCGACGCAATGTGGGCTGCGTTACTCTGTTCTATCGATACTACAATGGATTTTGCTCTGACGAGATTAGGGATCTTGTTCCCGAAACTCGCACTTTTTTGCGTAGCACACGCGTTCATCGTTCAGAGCTCATCCATTTCTGGTTGGTTTTGCCTGGGGAATCGTACAACGCATTCAGCCGTACGCTTTGCCTATGGAATAAGTTGCCTGTAGAAGTGTTTCCGTTGGAGAATTCAAGTCAAATATTCACAAACGACCCTCCTTCTTTCCCCCTTCTCGTACAACGCATTACAGAGAGGGCCCGTTTTTCAGCCGTACGCTTCGCCTATGGAATAAGTTGCCCACAGACGTGTTTCCTGTCTGTTACGATGTCGGAAAGTTCAATTCAAATGTTCACAAACACTACTCCCTCTATCCCCCTCCTCATAACCTATTTTCCTAGTTATGGTACAATGCGCTGCATACGTAGGGGTCATACCCACATAAAAAAAGAGTACGCTAACCTCAACTCTCCCCTAAAAAAATTATTCCGCTTAAAGTTCTAGCAAATATCATGTAATTCAATGAAAAAAAGTAAAATTTTATTACTTCAAATACTCGTAGCTGTGAAATGTTCATGTTAAAATTTGAAAACTTCAGAATATTTAAGCACATAATTATTTTCGTAATATTTTATTATAATTAATGTGATTTTATTTGTTTTCAGAAATTTTTATCTCTAGTAAAAATAAAAAAAAACAACATTATTGTAATTCCTGGTGTTTAAATTTTGAGTTTCATTGTTGCGTGTTTATTTTTGTTTTTTTTTTGTTTTTGCTGTTATTTCTTCCTAATTAATTACAGATGAATAAATAAAATATTTGATTTGCATTGGCAACCAACAAAAGCAACAATTGTATGAAAATGCCACAATTACTGTGCAGAAACAACAGCTGCGTAAGCAAACAAGGACTAGTATGACTCCCTTTCTCCCCTGCCCGGCATAACAGAAATGCAAACAAAAAGGCAACAACAATAATTACTCAGTAATAGAACGTGTACCACCGGGGCCACCTGGTGAAATTAAAGTTGAGATAATATAATATATTTTGTTTTCAAAAAAAAAATTATAACAATTTTAATTTTTTGCTGAAGATGCTAATAAATTGTTGGCGAAATACTGAAAAATAAAAGTTTAAATTAAAAAATTTTTTATAATATAAATAATATTTTTTGGTAATTTTTATAAGGAAACTTCTTTTCTTGCAGAAAGTAATTTATGAAAGAAACAGAAAAAAAAATTATTAGCGTCATTCAGAATCTTGTGCAGATAGTCTTGCATCATAGTTTTTGCATTAATAATATAATATATAAACCCAATTCACAATCTAGAGCATTTGAGATTGCATGTAAAAATATACTCCAAAATTTTGCAAATGTAATGATGCAATGGCATTTGCACCAGATTGTGAATTGGGCTAATATATAGAAATGCATTTGCTATATCTTTGCACATGCGCTAGACTAAAAGGTACAATTTATATTTGTACTATGCGCATACAAGCTGAATACACTTACCGCCGATTTACCCAAATGCCCTCTGCTTCGGGATTGAAAAAGGGTAGTCACAGCAGCTATAATACGTAAATGCTATATTTTTCTAATTCACAATATTTATTGCTCTTCAATATTGGGGGTTTCTTATCGGCTATATATAAATGTATTAAAATAGATTTAAGAATAAAAGTTTCTTAGATTAAAAAAATAAGTTGAGCTTTCGGGTGGCGATGCTGCTTAAAAGCTGACAAAAAAGAAGTGAAAATCTCTGCTAATTCACGTTTTAAAAAGTAGCTGATGCGTTTCGAAAACCACCACAAAAGTACTGCTGCCCAAATTCACCTCCCGCAATAGCGAAAAATGTTTAGAGTTACCTGATGACTTGTAGTGGATTGCAATTTTAGTTACACGATTTTTTTTTGTGTTGTTCAAACTTAGTTAACTGTAAACAAATAGTTGGCAATCAGAGAGAAAAGCTGGTCAACTAAAATAATCATTCACAATCAAGACGAAATGTTTGAAATTCCACAAGTGAGCTATGTGAAATGCAAAAAATTTTAAGTTGGGCTATTGTTTTTTTTCCCCTAAAAAAACTCGTTGAAATACGAAACATTTACAGAACCACGCTTAAGAGAGTTTCCCGCTGAAATAATTCTAATAAATAATATATATATAAGTTAAAAAAAACACGCTTCGATATAACCATATAAAAACACGCTTCTGTATAGCGCGTTCCTAGTTTTTTTTTTTGAATTCTCAAAATCGGTTTCAGGAAACGCTAAAATCCCCCACTTCACCTCCGAAAATTAGTTTAGTTCCACGGTCAAAGCGCACACCGAATATCAAAAACCAGTTTCTATTCGGTTAACAAAGCGGTTCAGATTTTTTTTTTGGGAATTCCCAAAGTTGGCTTCAGGAATCGTCAAAATCCCCCACTTCCTAAGAAGCAATACGGCAACTTAAATGATCGCATTAAAGCGAATGACCGTTTGTAGTTGAGATGTATTTATTAATATGTTAATATTTAATTAATTAATATATATCTTTATATATATTAATATATAATTATTATAATTAATAAATTTTTATATTATTATATATTATATAATTTTTATGTATATATAATATATACAAAGAATTATGCACCGAATCTGAAAATCCGGTCCCAAATCGGTTAGCAAAGTGGTTCAGAATTTGTTTGGGAATTCCTAAATCGGCTTTGTGAATCCCCAAAATCCACCCAATTCCCCGGAAGTGGGTGGGTGTAGGTATATACAGTTTATATATATGTATATATACCTACATGTGTAATAATCCCTCATATGGCCTGTGTTGCGAGTGTTGCAACCATATAAATTAACGAACCAAGTGAAACTAATATAAGCGTGCTAGAAAGTAACATTTTCCTAGATTCATTTAACTTTTAAACATGTTTTACTTTTAAAACCAGCTTAACATAAATGTCATCCCAGTACTCCTTGCTATAATGTTATCAGAGTAGCTTTCACCCTCCTCACAACCTATTTTCCTAGTTCTGGTACAATGCACTGCATATGTAGGGGTCATCCCCAGAGTACTGGTCCAAGAAAAAAAAAACACAGGTATCTCATTTTACTCTATAATATAATAGTATCATACCAGTGCTGAGTCCAGTACATCTATAATGTCATCCGAGTTTTTCTATCATTCCATCGGCCGTTAAGAAAAAGAAATAGCTCCTTATCCTGTCATTCTAATGCTTATTTTTTTTATCATATAACCAGTGTCATCGCAGTATTTGTTACACGCCAACTTCAAAAGTTGACTGCAGACGTGTTTTCTGTCTACTAAAATGTGGGAAAGTTCAAGTCAAACCCTACTCCCTCTTTACTCCTCCTCATAACATATTTTCCTAGTTCCAGTTCAATGCACTGCTTTCCCTGAGTACTAATCCATTCATGATAAAAAAGTGATTCGTTATATTATGCCAGCGAAAATGCTTTTTACTTGTGTCAAATTATGGAACACCCTTTACACTTATTAAAATTCTTGTGTGTTTGTTAAAACGTATTGTTATTGTCGTTTTGATGTTGTTACTGTGATTTCAACTTGCTAATAACAATGTTTGCTACGAATAAACATACAGCTCTGGCAGGAGCTGACACAGTTGTAGGATTTACTCGTAAAGCAGCAAACAGTTGCATGGAATAACACAGACTTTAGTTAAGGGCGGTCCAACCAAAATGCACACTGATGATTGTAAATGAAACAAAAAGCTTCCAGAGATTTGTTTAATAGTTTGTATTGTGATTGAAGGTTCTATGACAATTACGGGTATGCGTGAAACAAAATATTGTAAAAAAGCTCGCAATGGCTTCAGTGCCATATTTCTATCCCATGTTCCATATTTTTAAGGACTCTTGAGTCATAATTGTCAATTCAATGTCGTTAATGTGCCGAATCAAATCTTCATTTAGCTTAGGAATTATTCTGAGCTTATTGAGGTACACTTTTTCTTTTAAATAACCTCAAACAAAGAAGTCCAACGGTATCAAATCATATGATTGTGGCGGCCAATTAGCACCGCCACGACGTGAACCAGCACGGTCATTGAGTTTCTCACTCACAATAGCCATTGTTTTGTTGACTCCTTCCATATGCTCAATTTCTGGCCACAAGAATACCGTTATCATCTTGCGATAGCGAACTATTCACGATAACTGCTCGGCCGAATTCATTTTCTTAGAAGTGTTTTCCATCGGCTTTCCACACATCCTTTCTGGATTCCCATTTACTCAAATGCGGTCATTCTTTTTGTTAACGAATTCACCGAGGTGAAAGTGTACCTTGTCGCTGAAGATGATTCTCTTTGTAGAGCTACCGATCACTTCTGTCTGTTCAACCCCACCGGAGAACAGGTTATGCCTTGCATAGAACAAACTAGGGTAACTGGCAGAACGGGTATCGGCAAGGCCCCTGAGAGGTTCTGGAATTAGTATCCCTGATAGCTATGGCGTATACCAGTTTTCGAGTGCTAATAACCCCTGTGGCACTGCTGGCTTTCAACAGAAAACAGCACTGTTAGTTAGAAGGCTGAGTTGGTTAAGAGCTGACGCTCTTATGTTAGTAGCTCGGTCTACCAACTCAGAAAGCCGTGACCGTCTGTTAAATTGCATACAGGCGGAAGTGGAAAGACCTAACCCTTAAGCAAGTGGCTACAAAAGAGTTGAAAAAAAAAGTTGCAACCTGTATTAGTCTTGCCAGCCACATAGAGGCGCTAGTGAATTGAGATTGATTCGCCCCATGGAGCTGATCTCTCAGCAGACAACGCTGTCAAGACTGATGTAAATCAATATCATAGACAGAAGTCTATTCAATCAACTATTGCGCGAATTGATGACTCTTACAATGGTTATTAAGTCGCAGCTCTTGATTCAATTGAACTTTGCAAGTGAGTGGGTTCGAGGTGACTCATCGTTAAGGTTTGCAGCTCTTCTGCTGCACTATCACGAACAAGAGAAATGTTTTCTGGGGCTTGAATTGGGCGAGCTTGTACATGTGCTTTATTCTTTCCTACAAATTCAATTTGCTGAAATTCGAAATGCATTTCGTTTTCAATTCCCATTTTCGTAAAAGGTTTCAACAATCTTAACGCACTGATCAAATGTCTACCTCTCCATTGCATTGTCAAATACTTCAACGAAGAAATGTCATGTTTAGTTGGGTACACAGTTAATTGTGACTCACAATTAACTTTGTGCATTATGGTTGGACCGACTTTTATATTTCCTTAAAATAGCCCGGTAAAATGTAAGAGCAACTGTTGTATATATTTTGACAAGAAAAAAGTTCCCCTTTATGCCAAAAGTGATTTTTATGATACAGAGTCATTCAATATAGTCTGCCAGAATTTTGTATTGCTAAAGTCGCATTTCTGTCCACCAAGGACAAGACACTAGCGTTCATTAGCACCAAAAAATGAGAAAATATTAATATTGTGGTAGGGTAACGCTTTGCTCATGCTGCAATCGCCATATTGACCTGCAGAGGAGACTTTAACGACAATAAAAAGCTTGAGGTAATTTGGCAAGCTGGTTCAGACATCGAGTAATAAACGTTGTACTCGTATAAAAGTTTAAACTGGTTGACTTTTAAACATAAATTTTTAATTATTAAAAATTTTATTCCCATTTGACAAAGAGGCTTACACACACTATCGTTCTACACCACCCTTTAAATTTGCTATTCAATGTAAATTGTATTTGCTTTTATTGTTGGTACGTCCGAGGCATGTAAATAAAACAATTTTCGTCGGAAATTAACAATGTTTCGTCCAGAAATTCAATTGAAGCAACATTTTTGTTGTTAAAGAGCAAAAAGGAATAAAACTTTTGTTGCTGAATTAAAGAATTTTAATTTTACGCAACATTTCTTTTAATTTAACGAATAAAGAGAAAAAAAATCTTTAGAGAATGGAAACAAAGGTTTTACATATTTGTAAATTTAAAAACAAATACAGTACTTCACGGATAAGTGCATCACGCTGAAGAGGCTTTCACTCGTTAGTATTGCTAAAATAAAATTTTTTTCTTGATATATTTAAATTGTAAACATATTTTGCTTTTAAATGCATACCGCTTAATTGCATTACACATGTCATTATGGTTTTGATTCTAAAACGCTTTTGCGGATTCTTGAATTGTAAATGAAATAATGATACTTACACTTGTTCGTTATACAGTACTTAAATAATTCACAACTTTATTTACACTTGATACCACTATGCACCAAAACACTAGACTTGCTTACTTTGACTTATAACATTCTTGCACGAAGCTTAAAACTAAAGCGGCCCATACACGTTTCAATTCAATTTTGAATTGAATCCTTCCACTGAATTGATTATTGCCCACACACTTCATAAACTGAATTGAAAGATTTTCATTCAACTATTAAATTCAATGAAATTATAGACAATTTTAAAAATATATAACGTTCTCTTTGCAAAAACACTGCAAATATAAATTTTGAGACCTGATCAAGGGACTTGAACACACTCAACACAACCGAATTGAAAGACTTGCTAGTCAACTTGAAAAAATCAAAACATTTTAATTTTTCTTCAACCAACTCGACAACTGCCAAACTAATCAACTGACAAAGCCATACACGCTTTGATTTGGACAACAACCAACTCAGTTGCCAACTGAGTTGAAAAGTGTATGAGGTGCTTAAAGTGACTCGTTGTCGCCGACATGCCTGCTATTTATATTTCATTAATATCTTCTACAATTATCAAGATCATTCTAGCCATTCATAGTTTACGCTTATACACATTCATACACATGCTTGCGAACAATAAGCAAGTCACAACAGCAAACAATACCGAATACCACGAATACAAGAAAAACAACAACATCATTTGTAATTGATTTACTTGGAATTTTACGTACTTTAAATCATACATGTTTGCTTGTTTGTTTTTAGTTTTATCTTGTTTGTATGAATGTGTTGTACATTTATAATAAGCATATCAGCAGCAGCACACTGGGTTAGATGTGACAAAAATTCTTAACAATATAAATGAGTCAAATTTTTTACAAAAAAATATGATATCAAACAAAATTGAACAGTTAAATGCACGAAAAAAGTTTTAAGCATTATATGTATAGCACTTAATTGCGTTGCACATATAAATGAACCATATTATTTATTTTATAAAAAAAAATATATATAATATCAAACAAAATTGTAAGTTTATTAGAAACATAAATGCTTACATAAAACATCAAAACTTAGCAACATTTTTCAGTAGACTAGGTAAGGTTAAGTTTAGTAGGTAGCCAGCATTTGTAAAAAAGCAGACCGCTAAGTAAAATCTGGTCTCATTGTCTTGCCTGGCTTTATTATACATCTTAGTAGATCAGCCCATTCCCCATTAGGCCAGGTCAGAACTAGCCTAGGGTCGAATGAAAAAGTCTATAATGCATGCCGATATTTTGTCGAGCCATGCAGTACTGGTCTGACCAGATAAAATATCTATGAAAAAAAAAAAAATTGCCAGAAAATAACAGAGAAAGCTTTCGACACACTCTCTCTCTCTTCTTCTTCACTCCGGCACCATTTCCTTCAGAAGGCATTCCGAAAGTGTCCAGTCAGAATAGTCACCATAGTACTCAATTTTTGCCGGGAAAACACGCTCAGGGCCATGGTACGCCTTTAATCATATCCGAGCCATCCCACAGGTAACCAGACAACCTACCTTTGCAGCTTACTATAAGTTAACTTGCTGTATCTGTTTAACAAATTTTCATGACAGAAAAATACGCCGGACGAGGAAGAATATGGCGTAGGTATGTTTGGCTGAAAACGTCAATTTAATTTTAGCAGGTAGAGAAGTATTTTGTTAGGCTTAACAATGGTACCATTATGAGATGCTAAGAAAGGGTTCATTAACATCAGAAGCGCCTGGAGCCAAGTGAGGTTTTTTAGGATTCGAGTTAGCATACTTCATTTTCTTTCGTTTGCACCTTTTAGTATGTTTTTTTATTTTGCAGCTTGAAATAAAGCACCAATTTCCAGAAAAATTTCTTATATACCCGACTGCCGGCAATGAATATACATACGCTCGAGTCTGACAAGTCATAGCTGCGCCATAAATTAGTGGGATACCAGTAAGCCAGGTAAGTACAGTACCCGGATGAAACTCAAGAACGTGGTCTCTTAACCGCACATAAGGTGCCATCGGAAGGTTAAATTTATAATTTTTTTTTTCTTCTAACTTTTTCAGCTAAATATATGTTTTTGTTTTTTATAAAAAAGGATCTTTAGCTGAAAAAATTTAGAAGAAAGATATTTAAACAAGATCAAATAATACGAATATTAAGATTAAACATAATAGTTATTTAAATTATATAGTATAGTAATTAACGGATAAAAGCGTTTATGGAAAATATTTAAATTCTAACGCATTTAAATGAGAAACGCATTAAAAATCTGGGCTAAGCGCGTTACTGCTGCTTTTAAAAAACTTTATTAATTGCGTTACCAAAGCACTAAAAGAATCCTAGTTCTTTGCATTACCAATGCTCTTATTATACTCTTGGTTAAGTGCATTAAAAAAGCACTTCAAACCTAGAGCTTTTCTGGGCACAGGGCCGTGAGGGCGTACTGCCGAAGGACCGGTTACAAGAATAGCAGGGATCCATGCATTATTACCTGACATCTCAGCTTACCCCTAGAAAACCCCTAGGTTTGTAATGTGTTGTTAAGGCAATTAAGCAAAATCTCTTAAGCGCTTTTGTGCCACATTTAATTAAGAAACTGTTAAATGCTCCTGAAACGCACTTAACTGAGATTTTTTAGTATATTTTTCGCTTAAAATAATTTTGACTTAATCATCTTCTATTACCGAATTTATCCATGCATTACTGTACAATAAATACATTTTATTTGATGAACTTTCTCAAGCATTTAATTTCAATCTCAGTTGGCTGCAATTTTAATGCTTAAAATCTCCACTATAGTTGTAAATTTATGTAGATGATATAAAAGCGTCCGGATGAAAGCCCGTTAAATGCAGGATTTGCTAAAAGCTTGAAAAAACATGTTTTCTGATCAATTTTTAAGTCAACAAAGAGGTGATTATTTTTTTTTTTGTTAAAATTTTTGCTCGTTTTTCTAGTGTTTTCTTTCACATTTTCCCGTCTTTTAATGCTTCTATTGTTTTAGTTATTTTTTTTATTGTTCGCCAGTAATTCTTTATAAAAAGCTTTTGTTGTCCTGTTTATTGTCCATTTGCTGGTAAAGGAAGTTGTCTGGCGAAAGGATAAAAATGCAAAAAATAATAAAAGTAAAAATTACTAAAGATAAATATTTTTAAATGCTAATTAAGAGCTGTTAAAATGTCCTTGTTTCTTTCTGTATTGAAACTACGAACAAATTTGTGATTCAGCTTAAAACCAGCAGATATTTACAAAACAGAAAATGGTATAAACGGAATCGAATCAAAGTTGTGTCCTAATCGAGTGTTTAATAAATTGTGGTGTATTCGCAGTAGAAGCAGATTTGAATAGCGATTATGTCGTAGTTCGAACACAGAGGAGTCATTATTAAGTTTTATGGTACTCAAGGCAATCATGACGGAGTCTTATCGTAATCGCAATAAATAGCAAACGAACTGTAGTGTAGGCGAGTCAATTCACAGGAACATGACAGTGGTAGTGCAAAATGAATCCTAATCACATCACAATCCAAACACGAGTGTAAATGATTTAAAACTTGCCCACTGTCTAATTGTGGCGCTTGCCCTAGTCTAAAGATGAACTAATTCCCCGAGCCTCCTAATAGCTTCAAGGCTCACACAGGTGGTGACTTTTTGTCATATTTTTGTAAACATATAAACAAATCTCTTTTGCTGAAGAGCTTAGGTGTTTTAGTCCTTGCTGTGTGCTGTACTCTATCCCCTCCCAGATAAATGGGAAATTAAAAACAGAAACTGTATTCTCACGTATTTAATAGAAGGCTATGTAGCCCAAAATTAAACTAATTTTTTAAGGACTTTAGTGAAATAATTACACTTAATAAAAATATCCCACTTGGAGAAATTTTCATTTTGTTTCGCATTGAATTTTATATAACTTGACTATGAAATTTTATAGAAAAATAAATACTGTTGAATTTTTAATATAAAATCAAAACGATCATTAGCTGCAAAAATAAGAAATAATTACTTAAACAAAATCAAATTATTAAATATCAATTATTTTATAGAATATTAACATTATAGCAAAACATCCCTCAAAGGGAAATTTTGAAATAGAAAACTTGTTAGTTTTTTAAAATAAATATTTATATATAAGAAAACTCAATTCAATTTTAAGAGAGTATTGTGTAAAAATTAAGTATTAAATAATATCCCTCCTGGGGAAATTTTTGTTTTGACTTACATAAGTATATTAGCTATGTTGTAATAAAATTTTTATATAAACTTATAGAAAACTTGGCGTGTTTTAATATTGTTATACAATTCACACTAAAGTAAAATTTCCCTCAAAAGGATATTTTTGTTTTAAAAATTTTGAGCTTTTATCTAAAATTTTTACAAAATGCTGCAAAAACTGTTAATTAGTTTTGAGCAGTTCTCTAAAATTTTTTGTAGAATGCTTCACAAAATGTTAATTTTGGCAGAGTTTTTTTTACAAAAATTTCCCATAAAGGGAAATTTTAGATTTGAAAACTAACGTTTTTTTTCATATCTTATATAGCTTAAAATTATATGAAGTTTTTATAGGCTATTGTGAAAAATTTATACTTAAAAAAAATTTCCCACCTAGGGAAATTTTCATTTTATTTCGCATTGAATCTTATGTTAATAAAAATTTTATATAATTTGACTAAAAACTTGGTTTTATGATTTTTTGAATATTTACACTATAGAAAAATATCCTTTAAAGGGAAATTTTTTAATTGAAAACTTTATTTTCAGTTTTTTAAAATAAATATTTGTGTATCATAAAACTCAATTAAATTTTAAAAGGCTATTGCGAAAAAATTACATATAAAATAATATCCTACCTGGGGAAATTTTTGCTTTGACCTACATAAGTATATTATGCTATGTGTTAATAAAATTTTTATATGAACTTATGGAAAAATTGGGGTTTTGTTTAATTTATTGCAATTAACACTTAAGTAAAATTTCCCTACAAGGGATATTTTTGTTTAAAAATTTTTGAGTTGTTCTCTAACATTTTTACACAATGCTTTACAAACTGTTAATTTGGTAGAGTTTTGAGCAGTTCTCTAAAAAATTATGTAGAATGCTTTTCTTTTTATCAAAAATTATTTTTAACAAAAATTTCCCATAAAGGGAAATTTAAAAAATAAATTTCCCATTATAGTTTAATATTGTATAGTGTAAAACTATATGAAGTTTTTATGGGCTATTGTGAAAATTTAATTTTTATAAAAATTTCCCATTTAGGTACATTTTGTTTTCTTTTAATTTTATTTTTGTGTTAATAAGATTTTTATATAAACTTATTGAAAAAAAGGATTTATGAAAATTTATACTAAAGGAAAATTATCGTAAAAGTAAAATGACGATTTTTAAAGCTTTTTATATAAAATAATTTTGGAAAATTCTGATAATTTGTTTAATATATATAATTTAAAAACTAAAAATATATATAAATATAATTTAAAAAAAAACTAAAAGAAAGCTTCGATATCAATCTAATTATTCATATAACCAGATATTTGTCCGTATAATGCATTCCAAGTTTTTTTTTTGGAGTTCCCAATATAGAATTCAGGGATTGTCAAAATCCCCCACTTCCGGGGAAACATTATGCCAATTCCAATTTTCGCACTGAATCAAGTGGCCATTAATAGTTCAGCTACACGTTATATGGCCAAAATGCGCACCGAATATGAAAAGTTGGTTCCGACTTTTTTTTTCTGGAAATTCCCAAAGTCGGCTTCAGGAATCTCCAAAATCCCCCCACTTCCTGTGAAGCAATACGGTAACTTCAATTTTCGCTCTAAAGCAAATGACCGTTTATAGTTCAGATGCATGCTCCAAAGTAAAAACGCGCACCGGATATGAAAAACCGGTTTCAAACCGGTTTGCGACTGAGACTTGGGGTAAAAGCGGTTGCTAGTTACTTTACAGTTCTACCATAGAGATGCCATAAATGCTGTGGATATGAAAAAGCTCATGATTGGTTTAAAAACTCAAAAATACCGCTATCGCACTGAAAAGTCTTGATTGCTGACTTAAAGCGATTTTGATTTTTTATATTAAATTATTTTTCTTGTCAAGGTAAGTACAAACATTTTATTAAAAGCAAAAACAGAAAATAAATAAAGCTAAAAACGCACAAGAAAAAAAAAAATAAAAATAATAAAGAAATTAAGTGAAACACAGCAATAAAGAAGAAGTATTCACAACTGAAATGAAGACAAACGAAATTAAACCTGATGACCCTTCAAGTTCCATTCAAAAAAGAACGACGGAGAAAGAAGTGAATGGCACAAAAAGTAAAAATAAACATTTATGTTGATTTTGTTATATATGACAATAATTAAAAAAAAAGAAGAAAATAAAATACAAACAAAAAAAAAAAACTTAATCATGCCAAAGACGACACAGCAGTACAGCGAATGGGAATTTTTCTTAACGTTCCTGCCTCATTAGAAACTTAACAAATAAAATAGTTAAACATAAGTAGAGAAAAAATTAATATAATATATTTGGCTTAAATTGTTAACAACTTTACTAAAATGTACATAATGTCTATGAAATACAAAATTTTAAAATATATTTATGCTAAAAAACATGGAATTTTTATTAAAAATTAAACTGAAGTAAAATTTTCCTCCAGGGGAACTTGTTAGTTCTAAAGCTTTAGAGGAGTTTTCTTTAATTTTTTACACAATGCTTTAAAAAATTTAAATTTGGTAGAGTGTTTTATCTAAAATTTATTAGTAACAAAAATTTCACCAAAAGGGAAATGTTATAGATGAAAACTTTTTAATAACTGATGTATAGCTTAAAATGAACATAATTTTTAAAAAGCTATTATGGAAAAATTACTCTTAATAAAATTTCCCATGTAAGGAAATTTTTGCTTTCTTACAATTTTGTTTATGTTTTCTTAAGATTTTTATGCAAACTGATTGGAAAAGAGAATTTATTAATTGGCATCGGAAACACACAGCAAAGTGAAATTTTCCTCCAAGGGATATTTTAGTTTTAAAGCTTTTGAGCAGTTTTCTTACATTTTTTGTTTAATGGTTTACAAAATTTTAATTTAGTAGAGTTTTGGATCTAAAATTTCATAGCAACAAAAATTTCCCAAAAAGGGAAATTTTAGATATAAAAATATTTCATCAGTTTTTAATAAACTGTTATATAGCTTAGAAGTAAAGTAATTTTTAAAGGATTGTTAGGGAAAAATTACTCTTAATAAAATCTCCCATGTAAGGAAATTTTTGCTTTCTAACAATTTTATTTATGTTTTCTTAAGATTTTTATTCAAACTGATTGGAAAAGAGAATTTATTGATTGGCATCGGAAACACACAGCAAAGTGAAATTTTCCTCCAAGGGATATTTTAGTTTTAAATCTTTTGAGCAGTTTTCTTACATTTTTTGTTTAACGGTTTACAAAATTTAATTTAGTAGAGTTTTTGATCTAAAATTTCTTAGTAACAAAAATTTCCCAAAAAGGGAAATTTTAGATATTAAATAAATTTCATCAGTTTTTAATAAACTGTTATATAGCTTAGAAAGAAAGTAATTTTTAAAGGAGTGTTAGGGAAAAATTACACTTAGTAAAATTTCCTATATAAGGAAATTTTTGTTTTCTTACAATTTTATTCTTATTTTCATAAGATTTTTGTGAAAACTATTTGAAAAAAGTAATTTATGAATTTGTAACGAAAACACACAGTAAAGTAAAATTTCCCTCCAAGGGATATTTTTGTTTTTAGGCTTTTGAGCAATTTTCTTACAGTTTTTTTAATGCTTTACAAAATGCTGATGTGATAAAGTTTTTATTAAAATATAGTTTTTAATAAAAATTTCCCATAAAAGGAAATTTTAGACTTGAAGAATTTAATATAAGTTTTTACATAAACTGTTATATAGCTTAAAATTACGTAAAGTTTTTAAGGGCTATTGTGGAAAATTTACAGTTAATAAAAAAATCCCACATAGCAACAGGTTTGTTTTAATTTATTTTTTGTTTTATTAGGATTTTGATATAAAATTATAAAAAAATAAAGTAAAATTTCCCTCCAATGGATATGACTATTTTTAATCTTTTTAAGATCTAATGCAGAAACAGCTGAAATTTTTTTTTTAATTTTCGCGTTACTAAAATTTAAAAAGTTTAAATATTTTTCCGGTTTTTTTTTTGTGCGCTTTATTTGATATAAAATGTACCAGTTAATTGGTACGCAGTAAATAAATGTCAACTTTGTTCCATTTATTCAAAAGTTATTGTGAAATAAAAACATAAACACACGCATCGCATTCAGTGTCTCTTGTTTGCTTTTCTGTAGCTGGTGCGCTATTTACAATATTTGAAAAATGTTTATTTGTTGTTGTATTGTTTTTCTTATAGGTATGTTTTTATTTTTTGCTTTTTTTTTTTATTCATACTTCTACCAAAGTATCTGTGTATCTTCAAGATAAACAACAACTAGAGGAAACCAACTGCAACATGTTGGGAGACTTCTTGGCACGACGAACAAAATGAGTTCGCTTTGAAAATTGTTGCAAAGCATTTGAACGTGAGCGATTTTGATAAACACGTTGGTGGCAAAAGGTTGCTAAAAATACCAGTTTTTTCATTCAGTTTACATTAGACCGTTGGCTGAAGTTCGTGTGCGCTGGAAGTGGAGTATAATTTTCTGCGAGAAAATTAGAAAAAAAAAAACGTTTAAAAACGAAATCTTAATAAAAGTTGAAAGGAAGTGCATAAAAATGTGTCAAAGTGCACATTTTAATTCCACGTAAAAAGAAGTGCGGTGTTATTGTTGTTGTTGTGTACGTATGACATTAGTTGACAGTCATAATTTTAAAGTTTGTTTCCCCCCTTTGCTCACCACTGACTTGTGTATCTGCTTGTCTGGCTTTGTGCTGTTTATTGCTGTGCTTGTGTGTTTGTTGTTTTATTTACCGCTTAAAGTTGTTAAACAACTATTTATTTAGAAATTAAATGTCTGGCTGAGTTCCCCCAACAACTCCGTGTGCCACCACCCTCTTAAGCCAGCCAGTCATCCATCCAGCCACTTGCACAAATTTATGCAGACGAGTACGCGAGTTCTTTGGTGTGGAGTACATTGTGCTCCACTCCAGTTGGTATCGGGTTGTGTCTGGTCGGGTCCCACTTATCTGTCTGTCTCCACCGCCAACGTACTCGTACATATGTACATACATATGTTTGTGAAAATTATTGCGTTTGTTGGCACTTCGTGCATTGTTGTTGTTATTGTTGCTGGTTCGTTCAAACGATTGTCAAAGCGAGTGAGTGCTAAGCGTGTGCGTGTGTGTGGGACAACAAGTATCTGTGTGTTTGTGTTTGAGTGTTGGATAGTTTGGTTCTGGCTGTCTGACCGTCCGTCCGTCAGCTGCAGAGTGTCGCCGTTTGTTTTCAACACAACAAACAACTCAAATCAGTTTGTTTATAACCGGTCTAAGAGTAGGTTTGTGTGTGAGTGCGCGCGTTCTCATGCCTTCAAGTGAAGTTCTTGAAATCGTGATTTATAAACAAATATTTCTTTGTCAACAAACTGAAATTTGAACGTAAATAAACAATAAAAAGAAGATTTTTGCTTCCCTCATAATTCTTGGAAGTTTAAGTTTTCGACGCTTAAAAAGTGAGTGTCTCAAGTTATTTGTCGCTTTTTTGCAAACCGGTTTGTTTTCGTAGGCTTCAAAACAAAAAAAGAACGACAACCAGTAGGTGTTTGCATATCAAATAAACAATGAAAACATATTTTTTTTTGGAATATTAGTGAAAAAGTTATAATAATAAACTGAAATACAAAGAGAAAGATGATGCCACAATAATAAAAGTCTTACAAGCCAGTTTTTAAGAAGAAAGTTATGCTTGGTTTAAAACAGTTTTTTTTAACTTCGATAAAACTTTGATCCATCCACTAAGTGCCATTAATACAACTGACAAATAATGGGTGATTTTATAAGAACTATCGGAAATTTAAAAAAAAAACACATAAAATTCAGAAAAATGCATGAAATATTTATTTGGATCGATAGTTGGGTCGATATAATTTAATGTTTGAAGATTATTTCATGCAAATTTTGGCCGCGGCTGCGCCTCAAATGGTCCATCCGCTTAGTCCAATTTTGGCATACTCTTTCCAACATTTCGGCCGGTATCTCACGAATAATGTTGGCAATGTTGGCTTCCAGTGCGTCAATCGAAGCGGGCTTGTCGCTATAGACATTAGCCTTAACATAGCCCCACAAAAAATAGTCTAGAGGCGTTAAATCGCACGATCTGGGCGGCCAATTGACTGGTCCCAAGCGTGAAATAAACTGTTCACCGAACTCGCCTCTCAATTGGTCCATTCTTTCGCGTGCTGTGTGGCATATGGCACCGTCTTGTTGAAACCACATGTCATGCAAGTCAAGCTCTTCCATTTTGGGCAAAAAAAGCTCGTTATCATCGCACGGTAGCGCTCACCATTCACAGTAACGTTGTGATTCGCATCATCTTTGAAGAAATACGGCCCAATGATGCCGCCAGCCCATAATCCGCACCAAACGGTTGTTTTTTGTGGATGCATTGGTAGTTCTTGCAATGCTTCTGGCTGCTCTTCACTCCAAATACGGCAGTTTTGCTTGTTCACGTATCCATTCAACCAGAAATGAGCCTCGTCGCTGAACACAATTCTTCGATAAAAAAGTGGATCTTCATCTATCTTTTCAAGAGCCCATTCACCAAAAATTTGGCGTTGTGGTAGGTCGTTTGGCTTCAGTTCTTGCACCAGCTGTATCTTATAAGGCTTCACACCCAAATCCTTCCGTAAAATTTTCCACGTAGTGGAGTAACAGAGGCCCAATTGCTGCGAACGGCGCCGAATCGATAATTCACGGTCATCACCAACACTGGCCGATACGGCTGCGATATTTTCTTCAGTTCGCACTCTACGTAAGCGTGGTGGTGGTTTAATGTCCAACAATATAAATTTGGTGCGAAATTTTTTTACAATAGCCCGAATAGGAAGAAGCCTCAGTAGGTCGATTAAACTGACCATAAAATGGAAGAAGCGCGCGATGAACTTTCTTAACAGAGCACGCATTTTGGTAATAAAATTCAATAATTTGCAAGCGTTGTTCGTTTGTAAGACGATTCATGATTAAATTATAGACCAAACTGAAGATGTTTGACAGTGACACAAGATACAAAACGTGCGTGAGCTGTCAAAACTAGTGTTGCCAAAAAGATAATAGCAAAAAAATCACTCGTTAGTTAAAATTAAGCTATGTACACACGGTTGTCAGATGTTACAATATTGTAAGATCTGGCAACATGCTGGCAATGTACTGACAATGAAAAATTGTCCCGCAGAAGTAAATTGTGTGTTCAGACGATCGTAAGAAAATCTTACAATTTCATTGTCAGACTACGGTCTGACAAATAATTCATCTTACAACAAAAATTGTCAGTTAAGATGAAATAAATTGCCAGACATGTTGTAAGGCACTGCCACTTATGTATATCAACAACCATCTGTTTGGCAGTGTTGCCCATCAAACTTTTTTCTGACAATGATACCCATGTCAGCTGCATTAATTTTATACATCTGACAATTAACAATGAGCTTACAATACCAGCCAATTATATGGCAATGCCGACGAAGAGTGTCAGATGCCTGACAACATTGTCGTCTTACAATTGATTGACAATGGTTTTTCTGACAACGTTGTAAGTTAAAAATTGGCAGTTCACACGATTGTAGTACATTTTCAGACAATTTTACTGGCAATATTGTAAGATCTGGCAACCATGTGTACGTAGCTTTAGGATTTTATCTTACAGAAAAAAAAATTTTATTTTTTGCTATTAAAAATTAACTTTAACCTGAAAGTTATTGATAACTTAACAGACAGTTTAAGGTCTAACTATAATTGTGTATAAACTGAATTAAGCTAGTTTAAGAAACTGTGCGACTACCTATCGCTCTTTTATTGCAACATAGTCATATCTCAAAAAATAAGTTTTTCGAGCTAAGAATTGCAGAATTGTTAACAGTACTACATTTTATATTGCACCAAAAATTTATTCAAATTACTTTTAAACTGTTTTCTTACGGAGATATTTTCTAAAAAATTTGTTCTAAGACTTGTATGGAAACTACGAATTTTAAATGTGGTTTTCTCTAGTTATGACTATGTTGCAATAAAGGAGCGATGTAATCAAATGCGTACAATTATAATGAACGTAATGAAACTTTTCGTTAAGTTTCGTCTAGTGTCAGTTGCTTAAGCAAAGTACGAAACTGAACGTACTTTCTATACGGAATCATATGTTTTCAGAAATTTGTGTGTATTTTAACAAAAAATTATTAAAATAAAGTTAAATTGAAACAAACACATTTGTATATAATTTAATAGAAATATGTTTTAGATTTCTTGCAATTTTTAATTACAATATTATTGTTACTTTTTGTTTGGAAATTATTGCGTACAAATACTTTGTTGTTGTTTTTAGTACTTTTTTATATAATCTACACAGAAAAGCCAAAAGTATTACGAAGTGGTGCAACAATGGCATTAAAAGCATTAAGTTCATATAAGTACATTATAGCCAACTAAAAGTCGTTTCAGATTCACATATGCATTTGACAGGCTGTTCCTTTAATTTTGACATAAGCTTAAGCCAATCTATGCACATTATGGTCTTCGTGGCAAAATTTCACAGTGAACTTTAAGCATTCGAAGCTGCCATATTATTTGCTTAAAATATAGTAACTTCAGTTATAGAATTGGGAAACATTTGATGGTGACTTTATCGTTCACATTAATTAATAATCAGTTTAACATCAGGTTGTAATAATGGTCATAAATGGTTTTTCAGTGATAGTTTAATAAATATCAATTTAGCTGATATTAACATGTGGCAACATCAAATAACTTATGATAAAAATATGGCAGCATTAGCAACACCAGCCAAGAAAATAAAGAAAGCGTTATGAAAATAAAAAAGTTGCGTGCGAAATAAAATACATAAAAATTTTGCTTTACAATAAATCCAAAAATAAGCGAATTCCAGGATTCAAAAAAGGAACCTATTTAAAGCAAATTTAAACTAGAGTTTAAACCGCCAAAGTAGTTAAGTAGTAGTTAAGTTTATTTCAGATAAAACCAAAATAAGCCTACAAGTTAAAAAATAAAATAAAATAAAATAAAATAAAATAAAATAAAACAAAATAAAATAAAATAAAATAAAATGAAATAAAATAAAATAAAATAAAATAAAATAAAATAAAATAAAATAAAATAAAATAAAATAAAATAAAATAAAATAAAATAAAATAAAATAAAATAAAATAAAATAAAATAAAATAAAATAAAATAAAATAAAATAAAACAAAATAAAATAAAATAAAATAAAATAAAATAAAATAAAATAAAATAAAATAAAATAAAATAAAATAAAATAAAATAAAATAAAATAAAATAAAATAAAATAAAATAAAATAAAATAAAATAAAATAAAATAAAATAAAATAAAATAAAATAAAATAAAATAAAATAAAATAAAATAAAATAAAATAAAATAAAATAAAATAAAATAAAATAAAATAAAATAAAATAAAATAAAATAAAATAAAATAAAATAAAATAAAATAAAATAAAATAAAACAAAATAAAATAAAATAAATAAATAAGCAACACCACGAGACCAAGAAAGTATCCAAGTGGGCTGGTTTTCATAAAACTGGCAGCCTGTACAACTTATATACCTATTAAAACCAGACTTGCAAGTTTAAACCAAGTTTAAACTATAAACTTGATTGAACTATGTCTGTGAAACTAAACCTAAGAATTGAAATGTTAACTAAATTAGAAAATTAAGTGGAGTTAAAAACATGAAGAAAAGTAAATAAAGTTTTTTTTTTGATTCTTCGACAAACAAATAGAAACCTGATTTGATGGTTTGTGTTAAAAACTTAAATAAATATTATGACTTTTTTTGGAAAACAGAAAAGAGCTGGATTATGTTTAGAAACACACCTGCAAACATGCACATAAAACAATTAGTGTTGCAGTAGTAACAAAATAAAATAAAAAAGAATTACTTAATAAAAATATAAGTTTATATATAATTCATATTCATATTATAGTGACAGTTGATAATAAAATATATTCAAATCAAACCAAAGTGGAAGATGGTGCGTGACATTTGAAAAATTCTCTTTACTGGCTTAAAGTATCTTTTAAATATATTTTAAAGATTTTAAATAAAACATTAACAGGGTGTCCGCCGTGAAGGTATACTACTTTGTTTTGCCGCCATTTTGGTAAACATTAGTAGTGAAGTAGTCTGGTTTATTATCGAAAAATATTCGATAAACCAACGTGTTTTAATCGCTAAAAAATATTTTGTCAAAATCAATAATCGATTACTGTGACGATGAGAAAAATACGTGAAAATTTTGGGAGAAACAACATGCCAACAAAACGTACTATTTATCGTGTAATGAATGATTTTGAAAAAAGAGGGTCTATATATGATAGGCCCCAGCCTGGACCACTGCAAGATCGGCTGAAAAGTTTGCTGCTGCTCATGAAAGTGTTCAAACCAATCCATCAACCTCAATTCGACGCCGTGCTCAGGAGCTTGGTCTTCAAAGATAACTTCGGTCACAATGCTGCACAAGGATTTGCATTTGTTTCCATTTAAGATTCAGTTGACACAAGAGCTTCTTTCCCAAGACTATTTAGGCTGTCGTACATATACAAATAGGAAGTTACAGTTCGCCCATGACAATCCTGATTTTCATTAAAAAAATCATAATGAGTGAGGAGGCACATTTCATGTGAATAAACAGAACAGTCGGTTCTGGGCAACGGAAAATATATGAATAATTTGTTCATCATTTAAAAGTAACAGTCTAGTGTATAATTTTTTCAGTACGAATCATTTCCTTACTTCTTTGAAATAAAAAATAAATAATATAAAAATTACGTAATAATGAATAAACAATTTTATAGAAAAAGCAAGTAAGAGTGTAGTATATTCGGCTGGGCCGAATCTAAAATACCTTTCACGATAGTCACGAATATGTATAGTATATTAAAAATGTGACCTGAATATGCTCGGTTATATATGAACCGATATCGGATTTTCTATTTTCTGTATTTTAGTAACCTTCTTTTATAACAAGAATTGCTTTTCAGCAAAAAATCGGTTCAGGCTATATCTCGGGTATATATGAACCGATATCGAAAATTTTAATTTTCCATATTTATATAACCTTATTTCATTACCAGAACTGCTTTTGAGCACAAAAAAGTTGTTTAAATTCGCTTACGCGGCATTTTCATGAAAACCCCGGTGTAGGCTATATCTCGGGTATATATGGACCGATATCGCAAATTTTCATTTTCCATATTTATGTTACCTTATTTCATTACCAGAACTGCTTTTGAGCAAAAAAAAGTTGTTTAAGTTCGCTTACGCGGCATTTTCATGAAAACCCCGGTGTAGGCTATATCTCGGGTATATATGGACCGATATCGCAAATTTTCATTTTCCATATTTATGTTACCTTATTTCATTACCAGAACTGCTTTTGAGCAAAAAAAAGTTGTTTAAGTTCGCTTACGCGACATTTTCATGAAAAGCCCGATTTGGGCTATATCTCGGGTATATATGGACCGATATCGGAAATTTTCATTTTCCATATTTATGTTACATTATTCCATTACCAGAACTGCTTTTGAGCACAAAAAAGTTGTTTAAGTTCGCTTACGCGACATTTTCATGAAAAACCCGACTTGGGCTATATCTCGGGTATATATGGACCGATATCGGAAATTTTTATTTTCGATATTTATATAACCTTGTTTTATTACCAGAACCGCTTTTAAACAAAAAAAGTTGTTTCAGTTCGCTTACGCGACATTTTAATGAAAAACCCGATTTGGCCTATATCTCGGGTATATAGGGACCGATATCTGAAAAAAAAATTTTTGCCTTTTAGTCACCTTGCTTAATGAGTGTGTGAAGTTTGAAGCAAAACAAACAACTTTTTTTGTCAAAAATTTCCATACAAAATTTCAAAAATTCATGGCTTTTTTCGGTATTTTGAATATATCTCAGCTATACGTGGACCGATATTACTGAATTTCAATAGCAAACACATATATGGAGTAATAGAATGGTGAAAGAAAAAAGTTTCTACATATGTCTAATGGTTTTCTCAGAAACGGTATTTCAACGACCGAAAGACGGACAGACGGACATCGCTTAATCGACTTTTCCATTAATTCTGAATCAGAATATATATACTTTATAGGGTCGCAAAAAAGAAAAACTGTAGAAATTACAAACGAAATCACAAACTTATATATACCCTTAACATTTTTGTGAAGGGTATAAAAACACGATGATTTTATTAAAAAGCCACAAATCTGTTCAAAACTATAATCATCAAATTATTTTCTTTTGGAAAAATGCAATAATCTCCTTTATCGCAGAAGAACGCCTACACAGCGGTTTTGTATTAGATTAACGTATAAGAAAAATAGATCTCTTCAATATATTACAAAACCGTCGCAGGCGTTTTAAAATATGTTAATTTTACACGACCATATCTATAACGACCTGATAGTTTTATGTATTTATGAATCTGATAATTTCATTAGGTCTGGATGATCACGCAGGTTCCATCTTCAAGCATTTTTCTTCACAAATGTTTTGTATTTTTATTTTAAAATAACTTAAATGAAATATTGCCGGCATTTTTTAATTTTTTTGTTTTGAACTAAAAGCTAAGCATACTCGTATGTTTGAAACTATGGTCAGAGACTACAATGGCAAATTTTGTATAAAATCAAAGTGTCAAATTCTATATTAAGAAAAATGAACAAATAAATATAATAATTAGTTTGACATTTAGCTTCTGCAACCACTACCTTCTTGTTTAGTCGTTTTTAGTTTGTCTTTCGAAAATTAGTGCGAAAAAGTTAAAATAAAAATATGTGAATTGCGGACACCAAATTTTCTTTTTTATGATTCGCAAATTTCCACTCTAATTGAAAACGTTCTAAACTCATGACAGTCACAATTATCTTAAATTGTTTCATATAAATTCGTTTAAATTATTGTCTTAAAACGCACTTTTATTACTGAAATTAAATTAATATTTTATGTCTAACAGAGCCATGTTACTGCATTAACAGAGCTATGTTAATATAGCAAGTTTGTGTCTAACGATGAAAATTTTTAAATTTATATTCACACATATGAGATATTTTTGTTTTACACACCGAAGTAAGAAATTTGTCGTTGGTTCTGTCGATATTTTTATTTATTTATTTATTTAAGTCTATAGACTATAAGTCCTTACAGACTAAAGAAAAAATATAAAGGAGTACAATTACGTATTTAAGTACAAAATTATTTTTCGTTTTAGAACATCATTAGATTCAGAGACATCGATAATATGATAAAATTTGTTGAATATTTCACATATGCGACGAAAGGGATCATTGTTAGCATAGACGGTCCTGTGATAATCTAGACTTATTAGTTGATAGTTACGGGTTGCTCTTGTTGGTACACAGAAATTTATTTTGCTCAGCAGAAACTTTGAATCAACTTCACCGCGAATAAATCCAAGGAGGAAAGAGATACTAAGCATGGTTCGACGACTTTTCAAAGTTGGTAATTTAATCAGTCCAAGTCTACTTTCATATGATGGCAGCACATACGAGTTCCATCCAAGACCCCGTAGACAGAAAATAAGAAATTGTTTTTGGATAGATTCAATACTATTTATGTAAATGGTGAAGTAAGGATCCCATATAATTGATCCATATTCAAGAATAGGGCGAATCAAGGAAATATAAAGTTGCTTTGTAATGTAAGGGTCTGAAAATTCTTTAGACCATCGTTTCATAAATCCAAGAACTCCACAAGCCTTGTTAACAGTTAGCGCAATGTGATCTCGAAAATCCAGCTTATGATCAAGGATGAATCCCAAATCGGTAATAGTGTTAACTTTTTCAAGCATTATTCCATTAATGTGATAAGAATAATTTGAGTAGTTGCTTCGATAAAATGACATTTGTTTACATTTTTTTATGTTAAGGTACATAAAATTAAGTTTGCACCATTCCACAAGTTTATTGATATCGGCTTGAAGTAGAAGTTGGTCTTTGGGGCTATTTAGGTGTTTAAATAGTTTAACATCATCAGCATACATTAAAATTCTTGAGTGCAAGACAACAGAGGGCAGATCATTAATAAAAAGGGTAAATAACAACGGGCCAAGATGGCTTCCTTGGGGAACACCAGAAGGAACATCCAAATTTATCGATAAAACGTTTCTAAACTTGACTTGTTGGGTTCTGTTGGACAGATATGAACGAGTACATTTAAGGGTTGAACTGCTAAATCCCATTAACGAAAGCTTGTGTGACAACAGGTCGTGGTTTACTTTGTCAAATGCTTTACTAAAATCCGTGTAAATTACATCCGTTTGCTTGCTATTTAAAAATCCATCATTTACGATAGTAGTAAACTCCAAAATGTTAGTAGTGGTGGAACGTGACTTACAAAAGCCATCTTGATACGTTGATATCAATGAAGATATTTGGTGAGATAGACAACTAGTCAAAATTTTTTCCAGCAGTTTTGGAATAGCATTTAGCTTAGCAATTCCTCTGTAGTTTGATATGTCAAACTTGCTTCCATATTTAAACAAAGGGATAATGAACGATTTTTTCCATTCAGGAGGAAGGTAACATAGATCAACAGACTTGTTATAGATTATCATAAGTGGATTATACAAGGACTCTGCACAATATTTGAGAATACAGCTAGGAACTCCATCCGGACCAGGATAATAAGAAGATTTAAGTGATCTTAAATTTGAAAGAATCCTAAGTTTTTAAAACCCTTTATCTTTCAAGGTATAAACAGTTGTTGAATTGGCGCACAATATTTATCTCTTCTCCTTGCTCTAATTCCTCTTACAAATTCCTATGTCCAGATTTCTGAATTATTATAAACGAACTCAAAAGACTAAAGAAAAATTTCTATTATAAAAAGAATTCATAAGTGCATGTTGCAAAATTGCAAACTATTTTCAACAACTCAAAAGCAACAATTGCATCTTTCAGCTGCTGCCTTGCAATAGATTTTAATTAAAAAAAAAAAAAAAATCCAATAAAAATCAGCAAATTTATTTATCTGCATATGGAAACTATTTGGCCTTAAAATGTGTTTTCATAAAACACTAAAAATATTTGTTTTCTTGCTCATGGAGTATCAAGAAAATAAAAATGAAGAAGCAGCTTCTTACCAATAAGAAGTGTAATTTAATTAACAAATATTCATAAAACCTTTTTTTTTTCATTTAAAAGTATATATTTCAAGAATGCTATTTGCAATTTATTTGAAAGCCACAAAATTTTATTATAAATATTTATTGTGCTAAAAAATTTTATTTATTTTTTATTTGTAGCAAATAAAATTGTATCTTAAGGATGTCAATTAGAAAATTATAGGAGAGAAATTTTTGTTGATAAAATTAAGTCAAGAAAATACTCGTATAAATAAACTTAAAACTCAATTAAAAGCTTTTATTTGCAAAATCTTTAAACTAATTTTAAATTATTTTGAGTTTAAGGGGGATTCAAAATTTTTACAGCAGAATATTTTATGCCCCAAAAACACCGACAGTACCTTGAGCTATTTGGCTTCCTACAACTGAATTTCTAATAAATTATGCTAGAAACACAACCGAGACGAACGACGAATTTCGCCCATCACGACGCAATCGCCGGCAAAGTACTCGTTGTATAAATTCGTCCTGCAGAATATTTTATGCCCTAAAAAAACCGACACTACCTTGAACAATGTGGCTTTCTACAACAGAACTTGTAATAAATTATGCTAGAAACACAACCGAGACGAACGACGAATTTCGCTCATCACGACGCAATCGCCGGCAAAGTACTCGTTGCATAAATTCGTCCTGTGAGGCACTATATCAACAAACCTTTTTGTAGACAACATTGTTTACATTCAGTGAAAAAAAAAAAATTAAAAACATTAATATAAATACTAAGGCGGTCATATCAAAAGTAAACCTATCAGGCATGTTCTGAGAAATGCAAATCGCTTAGATTTAGCGTTTTCGATTTGAAAACGCGAAATATGTGCTCTGACAAACGTATAACGCAAGAAGTATGGTTTTTCGATTTGAAATCGCCAAATAGGTGTTCTGGTAAACGCATATCGCATAAAGTTGGCGACTTCAACTCACGTGTGTATATTGAAGTAAACTGATTGAATTTGCTAAAACTGAACTTGCAAAAGGAAATAAAATTATTCACAATTAAAATTGTGTATATTTTCTTTTCATAAAAAGTTCAAAAAAAAGTTCAAAGAATTTTACACATTTTCAATAAAAAAAAAACAAATTAAAAAAATTTTGGTATTTTTTGCCAAATTCTTTTCGTTTAATATATGTAACTATGTATGTAAAACACATGCTCTATTTTTTCGTAAATAACTCCGAAACGCCAGTAAAACGTGCGTTCTTTAGAACACCTAAAAGCGAGTTAAGCCTTTTTGAGAATGCTTTGCGATTTTAAAACGCGCGTTTCTCAAAGCATGGCTGTATATTTAGTGTTATTTTTTTTTTCGTTTTATATAACTAGCAGATATGTATGTATGTATACCACATGCTGTACGTTTTTGTAACAACCCCGAGACGCCAGTAAAATACGTATTCCTTAGATATGTTAAAAATGAATTTAGCGTTTTTAGAAAACTTTGCGGTTTATGGATGGGCGTTTCTCAGACAATAGTGGTTTATAAAAATTTGCGTGTAGTTCAATTATTGATAATAACATCCCATTGAATCAAAATCGCGGTTTAATATTCTTTTGTCATTACGGCAGTTTGCATTTTAGGTGACGATATGTATGTAGAGATTAGAAACCAACATTTTTGAAAACCACTGTAATTTTTATAGTCGAATAGTATGAAAACGTTTTATGTATATTATGGAATAGCCAATTCAATAAAATTGTTTTTAATACTATTGGAAATTTTCAGGAAATCAATGAGAATTAAAAATATTCTAATATTAATTTTGATGGCTTACTATTATCAATAGTCGTCAATTTAACATCTGTATGTCGCATGATCATATTGCTACGTTTTTGCATCTAAAAACGCTTTTCTTCAATTACAAATGAAATAATGACTCACAGACTTGTTCGTTATACAAGACTTAAATAATTCACAACTTTAGTTACACTTGAAACACTAGACTTGCTTACTTTGACTTGTGACTGTCTTGCACAAAGCTTAAACATAAACTCGTTGAAAACGACCTGCTAGCTATTTATACTTCATTAATATATTCTACAATTATCAAGATCATTCTAGACAATCATGATTTACGCCTATACACATTAATACACATGCCTCCGAACAATAAGCAAGTTGCAACAACAAACAATAATAAAACGAATACCAACAATACAAGAACAACAACAACATCATTTGTAGTTGATATACTTTGTATTTTACGTACTTTAAATCATGTATGTTTTTTGTTTGTGTATTATATTTTTAGTTTTATTTTGTTTGTATGAATGTGTTGTACATTTATAATAAGCAGATCAATAGCTGCACACTGGTTTAGATGTGACAAAAATTCTTAACAATATTTTAATTGCGTGCAGACTGTGTACGAGAAATATTCTCTTTCGTTGGTTCATAGTTCCTGTTTTTTATTTTACTCTCTAGGCTCTCATTATACACGTACTTGTCATTTAAAGCATGCTTACATGGTAATGCAAGATATTTAGATTTTGTGGGAGCAAAATATTACGAAATTTTCTAAATACTTAAAAAAAAGTGAACAAAAATGTGTATTTTTTACGTTTACACTTGTGAGATAAATAAAATCAAAGTATAATTGTGAAAGTATAATAAAATTACTGATGGTTAACATTTTACAACATTTTCAAACACAACATGCAATATTCTTGAACTGCAATTGTTTGAGTTTATAAATGTTGTACTACCTGCAATAAATACTCGAAGTGCTGCTCATGCAAATTTAAAAATACACCTCTGATCTGATGACAATACAGAGTTTTCTGAAATTCTTTCATTTGGACTTCTCTCCTACTGAATACCTTTTGTTTTTACGTTGCCTTTACACAGGAAAGTACTTTCATGAAATTTCTGTATACGTATTATAACAGTGAAAATGATTTACATCAGTACCTGCCTTGACGGCCTAACCTGATGGTGGATCAATTCCACGAAGTGAATTTTTCACGATTCACCACCGCCCCCGTGTGGCTTGCTAGGCTCACACAGGTAGCAATTCTTGTCATATGATTGCGGTCATACGAACAACTTCTTGTTGAGGAGTTCGAGCTTTCTAATCCCTCATGTATGCAATTTCCCAGCAATCAATGGAGGACAAGGCTTAATGAGTTGGTAGGCCGAAGCCCACTAAGAGCATCAGCCCTTAAACCAACTCACCCGTCAAACCGTCACCACTGGTTCCTTACAGTACACGTATCTGTTGTATAGGCAACAGATCCTCGGGAGGTTGTTAGCCCTCGAAAAAAGCCATCACCAAACAATTATCAAGGATACTAACACTCCCTTCCTGCGTTTTAGGTTTCAACCACAGCCAGAACGTTTCAGCCAAGGTAGGCACCTCAACCATGATCAGCCCGGGTCGAACCGCAAGCAGAACTTCCCGGGGGCCATGCTGATCCCCATTCTGCCAATTTATACCCTTGGTAAGGATTTCGGAAGCCAACACAACATAAGTCATGCGGCTTCCTAGAGTTTTGTTTGCCGCAACAAACGAGGGACCCCTTCCCCTCTTTTCCCCGAAAAACAGAGCGCCTAAGTTAGGAAACGCCAAGGCAAAACCTGTTCCCCGGGGGAGTATACGTATTAAAAATAAAACATTGAATGAAATATACGTCTGTCATGAAAATTTTTGTTCGTCTACTCAGGAAAGGGAAAGTTAATTTCAAAAAAGTCGCCGAAACAAAGATTCACAAAATTTGCCTCTACTTCTCTTTATTCTTATTCTATTTGCTTACTAATTAGAGTTGCCACACTTATTACATATACAGATTTATGGGCCAATAGTTGAAAAAACTTATCATTATAAGTTTTTTTATGAGATTATTTTTATAAAAAAGACTTTAGTTGTTATATAATTTTATAATTGGGAATTTACTGCAATACTTGCAGGATTTATATAATTCTTTGTATGTGGCAACAATGCTTAGCAATTTTTCATTTTACTTTCAGAAAACTTCAAAATCTTTCTTTCATGAAATTTTTAATGTAAGCTGAGTGGAAAGTAAACAGAATGTGAGTGTGTTAGTAAAAAAGTGTGCGTGTATTGCAACTTTCATGAAATTACTTTCATGTCTAAACGCTAGGTTACACGGTAAGATTTCCTTTATTCTACACACATTTTTGACAGATCTAAATATTTGTATTACCTTGTAAATGTGCCTTAAGAAATACTTTTGCGAACAATATTAAACAATAGTGAATGAAAATTACAAGTATTATTGTGAATTAAACGTTCGATATACGAAAAATATGACACAAAGCGTCCAGACTTATTTGACAATAATACTAGTATTTTTACATTCACAATTGTTTAAGCTTAATATTAAATTATTTCTTATATTCCAATTCGATATTGAATCATGTTTTTTATATTTTTTTTTAATCTATTTTTATTTGCTTTCAATTCGTCCCTTTTATTATTCCAGAAAATTTCCCAAATAATACAAATATTTTAAAGCATATTTTATTTTATTTTTTCAGATATTTAATAAAATGTGAAGCAAATAATTTAAAATATTTCTGCTAAACTTCGATATTACGAAAAGCTTAAACAAAAGCAAATAAAGATTACAAAATACAAAAAAAAAAAGAAGAAATTAATTTAGGCAAAAATCAATTTCAAAATATTTAAAATAAGTAAGATAAACGATAAAAGTAAATTTCTTAAATTAAAACAGAACAGCTTAAAGTAATAAATACGAAAAAAAAGGAAAAACGAAAGAATTCCTGTTGCATAAAATTTTAAATTATTGAAAAAAAAAAAAAATACTAAAATATTAAAAAAAAAGAAAAAAGAAAAGGAAAAGTGTTTGGTGGTAAAAAAAAACTGGTATACAATATTTCAAATGGATAAAATTATTTGAAGGATAAACGATATTATAATTTCTTTAACATAAAAGGAACGAACAAGCAAATTCTTCAGTCTAAAATCAGGTAAGTTTTTATTTTTTTTTATTTTAATTATTACTAATTACTCGAACAGTGGACGTTCAATAACACAAAACCTCGTTTCCACGAATTTCCAATAGTATTAAAAACAATTTTATTGAATTGGCTATTCCATAACATGAGTATATGTACATAAAACGTTTTCTTACTATCCGACTATAAAAATTACAGTGGTTTTCAAAAAAATTTGTTTTCAAATCTTTTCATACTTTTGGAGGTGCGTAGCCACAATTTCTGGCCACAAGTAGTCCGTTCGTTACCACTTTTCAAAAAAGGTGATTCTAATTGTCCATCTAATTATCGTGGGTTATCGCTGATTAACACTCTATGCAAAATATTTAACACCATCATACTAAATCGTTTAGAGAATTGGATTGAACATAATAAGATTTTAAATGAGTTTCAAGCCGGATTTAGAAAAAATTACTCAACTGTTGACAACATTTTTAGCCTAGTTAACATTGTGTATCTCAATAAAGTCAACAACAAGAACACGTATGCTTTCTTTGTTGATTTTTCGTGCGCTTTTGACACAATTCCTCGTAATAGCTTGTTTTACAAGCTTTCTTGTCTTGGTCTGTCAACTAAAATAATAAGATTGCTGCAACTTATGTATCAAAATAATGAAAGTTGTATCTGGGATGGAAATTTGTATTCCGATTCCTTCGCTGTCGATATATGTAGGTGTAAAGCAGGGTTGTATATTAAGCCCTATATTATTTTCCTTATACATTAATGATTTAGTTGACGTGCTACCTGGGGGTGTTAATGTTGCTGATTGCAATGTAAAAGTACTACTTTACGCCGACGATATTGTTATTTTATCAGACAGTCCAACAGAATTGCAAAACATGATTAACTGCTTATATAATTACTGTGCAATGTGGGGCTTGAAAGCAAATCTAGATAAATCTAAAGTAGTAGTATTTCGATCTGGTACAAGAATTTCTGCACATTTAAACTGGAACTATGGTGGCGTTAACATTGAAATAGTTATTAATAAGTATCTTGGAGTCGTTATTACTTACAATCTCTCTTTTAAAAAACATTTGACTAATAAATTATCAACCTCAAAATTAGCGATTAACTCTACACTGAAAAGAATTCTTTCATTAATATAATGAATTTTGACATTAATCTAATGAAATTTTTCATTATTTTTCGGCCAATGATGGCCTTCATTGGACTAATGAATATTGTTTCATTAAAAATTATTTAATGAATATATTCGTTCGATTAATGAAAACTTCATTAAGTTAATGAATCATGAATCATTATATTTATGAATACTTTTCATTAAAACAATGAAAATATTCATTAGCTTAACGACTCAATTTCATTAGTTTTATGAATTTGGTACATTAACTTCAAGTAAAACTTTCATTCCTTTAATGAATCTTCTTCATCATACAAACGTAATTTTTTCATTAGGCCAATGAATGTGTTATATTATTCTTATGAAATATTTTCATTATTGTAATGAATACATTCGTTGAACCAATGAAAATATTCACTAATTTGGTGAAAAATTTTCTTTCTTCTAATGAAATAAAATCATTAGGTTAAGGAAGAGTTTCATTATTCTAATGATCTCTTTTCATTAGAATTGTGCTACTGAAAAGAAACTAAACAACTTTTTTTATATTAAGCATAAACGAATTTTTTATTGTTTTAATAATAATGCAAAATAACATCAAATTAATAATATTAATACATTATATTTAGAATGAAATCAAAGGAAAGGAAATCAAAATATTTTAATTCAATACAAAATGACATACACTAGATGCACAATCATCATTTAATTCTTCCATCAGGTTACGTTTCTGCAATTCCGTATTCAACGTTTGTTTGGTGTAGAATGATCTAAAGAAAGATAAAAATTCTGAAAATGAAGTATAGTTTGTTTTGATTCTTCTTCCAAGTTTTTTGTTAAGGACTGCAAATTATCCATTAGTGGCTCAAGAATTAGTTTAAGAATATTCTCATGTATAAGTTTAAGGTATTTTCTGGAAAATTATGCTTAAAGTGTAAATTCGTTTGGAGTCTCAAAACATTTGTTTTTACCTTTTCAAAGTAATTGAACTCTATATCATAAGTATGAAATGCTAGCGTTTCACTTTCAAAGTGTTTATCTATTAGTTCTTTACTATCTTGCAAGATTACATTTGTTTCACATTCTTCCACAATATTTGTTTGACCACTGCTGGATAATTTATATTTCTCCTTAACATGCTTTTGAAATGAAGAATAATCCTTATAGGTCTGACCACAACAACGATAAAAATCCCGAGATTGAAGAAAATGTATTGTTCAGAGATGCTTAAAATAAATTTTAATATCGAAAAATACTTTGTTACAAATAAAACAATGCATTTTTTTTAACTTTACAATATTTTAATTACTATCACTTTTAGGTATGTAGGTATTGTAATATTTTTGTTTTAACAATTATTAATTTTATTTAATACTTACACAAGTATGTATGTATGTTGTACAGCACATAAAAATGTGTAAATTTTTAATCATTTATATTTTTCACGCACCACTTATACTTTGCCTATTGACTTCAAAATCACTATAAACAATGAACTTCAGCAAAGTCATATCACATTTTAAAAATTTTTCTCTGCTTTTGAAAATTTTTGATGTTCCGTTGCGTCCGAAAACAAAACCTTTGCTTTGGGTATACATACCTAATTGCAAAAAACGAGAGAAGAGACCATATCTTTGCTTTTGATTTTAACTATGTATATTTTTAAAATGAGGGTAGTTTATGAATTCTGATGAAAAGTTTAGTTGATGTAATGAAAATTTTCATAAAAACTAAAAAACTATTGAAATTTTTATTAAAATAATTTTTTACTCAGTAATTAATGTATGAAATAATTTACTTTGTCATTTAGTTAGTAGTTAAAATATATTTATCATCTCACTTTTAATAAATATCCAAAAATTTTGCACCCAGTCTACAAAAAAATTTTATAACAAATCCAATGAAATTTTCTAATGAAAATATGAAACCTAATGAATCAATTTCAATTAATATTTTCATTAATGCTATGAATCTTCATTGATGGAATGTAATTTTTCCTTCCGTTAATGAAAATTATCTAATGAATGGGATTCATTAGAAATATGAAGCAAATATTTTTCAGTGTACTAGGTTGAATTATATAAGCAATCCGTAGATATCGTAAAACAACAAACTAAAAATATTCCAGGCTGCCTCCAGGTCGATTATGTTTTATGCGGCTCAAGTATGGGGCTTTGAAAAGTTCGATGAGGTTGAAAAACTTTTCAGATTTTTTATAAAAAAGATGCAGTGTTTGCCTAGCGCAACACCTAATTATATGCTGTACATTAAAACCAATCTTGACTCGCTTTATGTATCGACCTTAAAGCTTCATCTCTGTTACATTAATAACGTAATATACATATATGAAGAAGCCACATAGATTACCACGTATTTTAGCATTAAAAATTATAGAACAAAACATATATTGGGCTAAAGAATGGGAAAAGATTTGTCAAAATATACAGTTTTTTCCCGGTAACACTATGCTATGTAGAAAATGGAAACTTTTATTAAATCTTCTAAAAACTCAAGAACGAAATACTTATGTGCAAAATGCTAAAAGTTGGCAATTTCACGACCTATATGCTAAATTAGATTACAATATTTCATCACTTTACTCTTCAAACTTTTCACCTCGTGTAGTCAGTTTAATAAGAAAAGCTAGAGGTGGCTTATTAAACCTTAATGCAAAATCCTTCAGCAACAATACTGTTGGTATTTGTACTTTATGTAATTTAGATGCTTCTGAAAATACGGCTCACTTCATAGGTGTTTGTCCAGCATACAAAGAATACAGAGTGCAATATTTTAGTAAAAACATACTAAATGAAAATGAAGTTATATGTATACTAAATGGCTTAAATTTTGTTTCTCTTTATATACACATTGAAGTCTGCTTAAAGTATAGAAAACTTATTTTAAATGAATTTGTACCTTAAACTTTTCTGTGATAAAATAAAATATCTTGTCTTCTTTTCTTTTTCTATCCAAGTATTTAAAATAATTTTGTTAAAAATTGCGCCAATCTGGCTTACAACTAATAAGTTATGCCATTTATAGATTTAGTTGCTAATCACATTGTAAATGAATTATAAAATATGTAGATACTTTCTAAATCTATTAATAAATAATAATAATAATAGTCCGTTCCCATCGCGCGACAGCGAGCGCCTTCGTAGTAACTGCTTGGCCGACTTTTTCTTCTTCGTAGAACTATGGCCCTATGCCAGCTTTAGCCCATAAACTATACTAAACAGACTCTCTTTAAGGATACATCAGCTTTACAACAATCACTCCCGGCTTCTCATTTACCCGAATACGGCAAGTCTCTTTGCTAACGCACCCACTGAGTTTGAGTTGTCTGCTCTTTAGTCACAAATTTCTCAAATTTGTCTTGGGTCAATATTTAACTTGTTTCGCTGTTGAATTAAAAGCGATGACTTCAGTTAAACGTAATACCAGCAATTCCATAATAACACTCGGTTTTTAATTACATTTTATTTGTGTTTATTCGCATTTTCGTTAATTATTCAAAATGCATAAAATGATCTGCGCAAAACCCCACCTTTAAGGTAAAACAAACACATTTTTATTTTTATTTGAACAGAAAAACTTATTAATTTTGTATGCCAAACACGCGTCACTTCAATGTAGTTGGTTTTGTTGTTGCTTCATTTTTACAAACTTAAAATAAAAATAAAAAAATTAGAAAAACATGAACGCAAAAGACCGACAAACGTTAGAAAATATAGAAAAAAAAAAAAAAATGTTAAATATTTATACAAAATAAACGAGAAAATAACACAAAACACTTGAATTATTAAATGAAAAATACAGAAAAAAAGTAAAATATATTTTATCAACAATTCTGGTTTTGTAACAAGACAATGAACGGAAAAGTTACACTGGGCGACAAAATCAAACATTACTGTCCGTGTACATTAGGCTTGTTAAGACATACTGTTAAAATATACCTTTGACGGTCCGATTGTTACCTTGTGGAGTACACGAATGTCTCGAGTTTTCATTATTTTAACTCCGTCAACAAAATCACATCATCACTTTTTATGCCCTTTTTTATAGTTTGTGGAAAAAAAAACATATTTATATTGCAAAATTTGCAATCTAAAATAAGAATTTAAACTTCTTTTTTTTTGACAATTTCTTTTATTTTAAAACTATTTTTACTTTTCTCATATTGAAATGTCATTTTCTGTTACGACAGACCTTTTAAAACAGACGTCTTAACAGCCGTGTCAAGCCGGCAAGAAAACAATAACATTTTGCTGCTCCTCATGTCAGGTTGGGCAGCACTTTAACAAAATCGCCTATTAATTGTGAGAGACAAGGGATTTAATAAAAAAATAAAGCCAATGCTACAGATGACAGAACTTAAAGGATTATAAACAAATCGAAGAACTAGAGCGTTCAAACCAAGGCGAATTCATAACAGGGGAAATTGAGAGCGCAGCTTATAACTTTTTTGTGTTTTTATCTTTGGAATAATTAAAAGAAAGACAATTAATTATGTATTGTAGATTGAGAGCCAGGTATGATCCAGTATCCTCCCTAATCCGGCTGGCCATTTTCACTTTTCCAAGCTCAGATCTTACAGACAGTTGTCCCCTCTTAGCCGGGGGACAACAAGCAAATAGTCGCTACACTACTCATCAGCATCCACTGAGATTTGAATCGAATGGTATTTATTCGAATAATATTTTAATCGAATAAAATTTATTCGAATAATATTTTAAACGAATAAAATATATTCGAATAATATTTTGATCGAATAAAATTTATTCGAATAATACTTTGATCGAATAAAATTTATTCGAATAATACTTTGATCGAATAAAATTTATTCGACTAATATTTTAATCGAATAAAATTTTGTTGACTAATATTTATAATTTTATTAATATAAAATTTATTCTAATAATGTTTTAAACGAATAAATTATATTTTCGAATAATATTTTGATCGAATAAAGTTTATTCGAATAATACTTTTATCGAATAAAATTTACTCGAATAATATTTTAATCGAATAAAATTTGATAGAATAAAATTTATTTTAATAATACTTTGATCGAATAAAGTTTATTCGAATAATATTTTAGTCGGGTAAAATTTAATCGAATAATATTTTAATCGAATAAAATTTATTCGAATAATACTTTGATCGAACAAAAATTTACTCGAATAATATTTTAATCGAATAAAATTTGATCAAATAAAATTTATTCGAATAATATTTTAATCGAATAAGTTTATTCTAATAATATTTTAAACGAATAATATTTGTTCGAATAATATTTTAAACGAATAAAATTTATTCGAATAATATTTTGATCGAATAATATTTATTAGAATAATATTTCAATCGAACAAAATTTATTCGAATAATATTTTGATCGAATAAAGTTTATTCGAATAATATTTTAGTCGGACAAAATTTATTCGAATAATATTTTAATTGAATAAAATTTAGTTGAATAATATCTTAATCGAAAAAAATTTATTCGAATAATATTTTAATTGAATAAAATTATTCGATTAAAATGTATACGAATAATACTTTGATAGACTAAAGTTTATTCGAATAATATTTTAGTCGGACAAAATTTATTCGAATAATATTTTAATCGGGCAAAGTTTTGCGAATAATGTTTTAATCGAATAAAAGAAATCAAAATAGAATACTCCGTAGAATTACAGACGCGCCATGGTACGTTAAAAATTCACAAATCCATGCAGATCTGAACATACCTTTTGTGAAATCTGAATTTGTGAAGTTCGCGACAAAATATATTAACAAGCTTGAATTCCATCCAAATGCTCTTGCAGTTAATATTCTTAACTTTGGTGGTCATACTCGTCTGAGAAGGAGGGATAATTTGGCTACCATTAGAGCTCTAAACAGATGACTGAATTCTGAAATAATATTCGCATAAAAATAAATTTTTGTCCAGCACTGGCAGGACTTTAATCACAATTTTTTTTAGTATTAAGAATTGAATACTTATTGTCATTACATTTCTTATGTAAATTCAATAAATAAAATAATAAAGTTAAAAAAAAATATATATATTCGAATAATTTTTAAATGGAATAGCTTATTCGAATAATATTTAATTGAAAAATTTAATTGAATAAAATATGTTCGAATAATATGTTATTTTACCTTATTTATTTGAATAATTTTTTAATCGATTAAAATTACATCGATTGAATTTTAATATACTAAATGAATAACACTTTATAAAATAAAATTTAACGAACCATATTTGTACCAATCAAGAAACTATAAACGCCTGGAAAGATATTTTCAAACATTCAGTTTTATATCCCTACAGTTTAAATAAATTATTTAGAATTTAAAAAGAAATATGTTTTAATAATACCTGTCAAAATACAAAAAAAGAATTCTTTTGCACACGTCTACCTTTCTGTACACCTTTCACGTCTCTACTTATCTTTTATCTAAAAATAAGCTGTTTATACGTTTTTGATTGGTATCAATATTAGAAGCTAATATAATGAATAAAATTCGGTTGTTTGAAAAGTGTTTGTAAAATGTACCTATTAAATATACAAAGGTGATATCGTCTGAATTAATGAATAACTTTAGTAAGTTTGCTGAAATAGAACCAAAAAAACAAAAAATAGTCTCATAAGTAAAACAGATTCAGAGATAATCCTTATTTTTTACTATTTAAAAAATTCTTACATTACAGACTTATGGTTAAGGTGAAGGATTCAGAAGAAATCCTTTCGGATAAGAGATCTTAATCAGCTCGAGGAATCTTATGAATTTTTGTGCCTTTTAGTATTATTCACGTTCTATTGAAGTAGGAAGCCTTGAACACAATTTGTTCACGTGCAGAAGAAACGCTTCTTCTCAAATTTACTAATTGCGTTCGTTATTTAATTCCATTTTTAAGACGCCAATTTGTATTTAAAAATTAGTTAATTGCCAAAAACAATTTCTTGTTTCACATGTTAATTTTTTATTTACTCGTGCTTTTAATTTTGGCCACAATAAGTAATTACTTCGGCTTAAGTCTTGCTTTGGCCGGGGGTGTCTGTATCCTGCATCCTGCCTAGTTCTGTTCATGTTGCAAGCAATTATAGTATTTGCAGCATTTGAAACCACTTTCGAAGGGTTTTGCATCATGTTGTGGAAGTTTATGAATTTATGGTTGAAGAAGGGTTGCTCGTAGAAAAGTATCATATCGTCCGTCAGCAAACAACTTGTTACTGAAAATATGTTAACATTTTACACAGAGTACCAGCAACTCTCATATTAAAAAAATGTTATTTTAAATAAAACAAAAATATTGTTTGTTAATAAGGAGAAATAAAGCATATTCTTGTTTAAATAGTTAATGAATACTCTTTGAGAATTAGTGGAAGTTGATTTTAGGTAAATAATGTATGTTCATACGTTTTAGTATGTATTAAGTTTCGAAACACATAAACATTTTATACCGCTTGAGTTTTTGATTGAAGCAGAACTTAAATTAATTTTAAGCAAATAAAATTATAATCGAATAAAATTATAATCGATTATAATTTTAATCGATTAAAATTAAATTGTGTGTGTTTCAACCGGGTAATATTACAATAATTTTTCATTTAGAAAATATTTTAATTTTACAAAACTTTGCTAAATAAAATAAATTTTAAATAAAATAAGAATAAAATCTTTATCGAATAAAAATTTAAATGAATAAAATTTTAAACGAATAACGGCCGTATTCATAAAAGTTGTTTATATCTATTAAAGGTTTGTTTGACAAACTTTATGTAGAAATTAGTCAAATAAACCTGTATTAAACAACAAATATTTTTTACGAATATGGCTGTAAATATTAAAACTAATTAAAATTTAATTGAAAGAAACTTTAATCGAATGGAAATTTAAACTAGTAACGACTAAATCGAATTAAAATTAAAGCGAGTCAAAATAAAAACCTTATCGAAAAAAAATTTTTTTGAACAAAAGCTTTTCGAGCAGAATAAAAATAAAATAAAATTAAATGTAATCGAATGAAAATTTAAACGAGCAAAATTTAAAATTTAATTTAGATTTAATAAAACTTTAACCGACGAAAAAATTCTTCAAATAATATATATACGAACAGAAGCTTAACCGAATAAAAATTTAACAGAATAAAATGGAGCGAAAATTTTATGAAATTAAAGTAGTAAATATTATTTGCCTTTAATCGAATCATTCAAAAATTCAGTCGAATAAAAATTACAGCGAACAAAAATTTAATAGAGTAAAATATTAACCGACTAAAAACTTCTTCGAACAAAAACTTAACCTCTTAGTGAAGCAAAAGTTTAACGAAATAAAATTTAATCGAATGTAATGGATGATATAAAATTTGGTTGAGTATATATTCAAACGGATACAAATTTGATCGCATACAAATTTAATCAAATGAAAATTTAATCGAATACATTTTATTCGAATAGAAATTAAATCTCAAAAAATTATTTAAATAAAAACTTATTTGGATAAAAATTTGATCGAATTAACATGTACAAATGAAAAAAAAATATTTATTAATTAAAAATTTTATGAAACAAAATTTTCATCGAATAAAAATTTAATCGAATAAAGAATTTAAAATAATAAAAACATTTAAGGTTATTTAATGAAGCAAAAAAGAAGTTATTCGAATATAAATTTAGTCGATTAAAACTTTAATCAAATAAAAATTAAATAAAATCAATATATAACTACTTAAAAACGTGTTCGAATAAAACATTTACGAATTAAAACTTAACCAAATAACTATTAAACAAAATAAAAATAGTTAATCGATTAAAAATTTTACCGAAAACAAATTTCTAATTTTAGAAATTTTCTTGAAGAAGACACAAAGGGGGTGTCGAAATATCGAAACATTAATAAACTAATAATTTTACAACAAGTGACCTAAAGCTCGTATAAACAATAATTATATTTAAAAAAGGTCGAAAAACTAGGATGAAGACACGAACATAACTATAATGGAACAAACATGGAGATACAAAAATTTAATAAAACAATAGTTAATCGATTAAAACTAGATTGACTAAAACTTTAATCGAATACAAATTTCATCCGATGGAAATTTTATAGGAATATATTTTATTCGAATAGAAATTCAATCAAATACAAATATATTCAAATAAAAACTTATTCGAATAAAGCATTAAGTCGAATAGCAAATGTACAAATAAAAATATAACCGAATAACAAATTAACGGAATCAAAATATTTATGGGAAAAAAAATTATGAAACAAAATTTTATCGAATAAGAAATTAATCAAGTAAAAAAAAAATTTAAAAGAGTAAAAATATTTATGGAAAAAAAATTTAATTGAACAAACATTTAACGAAACAAAATCGAATAAAACTAGATCGAAAAAAATTTATTCGAATACAAAACTAATCGAATAAAAATTTAATCAAATAAATATTAAATTAAATAGAAATATATATCAGAATAAAAAATTTACGAATAAAAACTTAACCGAATAACAATATAACAAAATAAAATTATTTATGGCACAAAATTTATTAGAACACAATTTAATGAAACAAAATTTAATCGAATAAAAATATAATAGAGTAAAAATTTAATCGCCTAAAAATAGTGGGAATAAAAATTTTATCCAGTAAAATTTCACCGCATAAAAGTTTAATCGAATACAAATTTAATTGAATAAAGTTAGTCGAATAAAAATTAAATCGAATATAATTTAAACGAGTAAAAATTTAAGCGACTAAAGTTATAATCTATTGAAAATTCATACATCATTCGTTCATTAACAGTAATATTAAATATTCTAAGCAAAACCGATTTTTTTACGCAGTGGTGTTCGAACTGGGTTTTGCCAAGTTTACATAGTAAATTAGTTCAAATTTTTTTTAGCCAATAAAACGGAGTGTTTAATTTTTTCTGTTTTACAACAAACAAGTCCACATGGATGTGTGTGTGTGTGTGTGTGTGCCCATTAATGCAAAACGCACTACAATGTTTGCCAACTAGACTTCTGTTAATAAGCAATGAGTCTGTCTGTTTGTTGTAATTTTGTGTTATTGTGTTGTTTTAGCTGTTTGTGGTTTTACGGTTTTGCGGTTTTCCCTTTTACACACAAAGAAGTAGAGAAGTGTAAGGAAATGTTAATGTGCTCAATTGTTAAACGCATTCGCACAGTCTTGCACTTCTCAAATGCCTTGTGGTGTTAAAATGTAACATTGCACGTTCCAACAGACAATTATCTGGTAGAAATGCAACACCTATTGTATTCTGAAGTTTTATTTTTCTTTTGTTTTGCATACGAGTATCAACAGATACTCTATTTTTCTACACAGAATATTTTAAAAGCTACAAGAAAGAGCCTTATGTTGCAGAAGAATATGAGTGTACTAAAGTATGTTTGTTCATTTCACTTACATACTTATATACATATAATTTCCTTTGTTTGTTGGCTGCTGTAAAACAACTCTGTGACATGCTTATACATGCTTATGCATGTCACAGAGATTAAAAATCTTTTCCCTTTTTGCCAAGCAAAGATGACTTTGCAATATTTCCTTGTTTTCTGGTGTTTTTCTTTTTCGGTGCTTAACATTTAAACAGATTCTTTTTGGTTTGTATTGTGGTTTTTATCTAACACACTCTTTCGTTTTCCATTCTTAGCTTTGCCACTAGTAGCCGAGACAAAATGTTAATGATGTACAGCAAATGTGTAAGGAATGTTATTTTAGAGCTGTTAAAAAATGCAATTTGAATGTAGCAGGGATAATGGTGGCGTTGACTTGTCTTTAAAGCTGTACTTGAGGAAGGGCAAGGAGTAAACGTTCCGAAACCCTAAACTGTTTGTTTATTGATCGGGCAGGATAAAGCCTGTAAGAAAATATAAATTAAATTATAAACATTTTAAGCAAATCTAAGCATATTTACACATAAAAATTTTTAAATTTGGCATGTGTTTGTATTTATATGGTTTAGGTGCAAGCGGAACCCTGCAAATAACATTGGACTACGTGATCAAATTTTGCTAGCACAAACTACACTGAAAAGAATTCCTTCATTAATATAATGAATATTGACATTAATCTAATGAAAATTTTCATTATTTTTCGGCCAATGATGGCCTTCATTAGACTAATGAATCTTGTTTCATTAAAAATTATGTAATGAATATATTCGTTAGATTAATGATAACATCATTAAGTTAATGAAACATTTTTTTTTTTTTTTTTTTAGCTTTTATTTATTTATTGAATCTTCACAATGTGAACTAACAATAAGTATTCAAATCTTAATACTAAATACAATAAATTAACTAAGTCCAGCCAATGCTAGACAAAAAGTTTTATTTTGCGCCAATTATATCGGTAGAATCACCTACTTAACGCTCTGATGGTGGCAACGGTATCCCTTCTTCTCAACCGAGTGTGACCGCTAAAATTAAGTATGTTTCGTGCGAGAGGGTTTGGGTGAAGTTCCAATTTGCTGACATACCTTGTCGCATGCTCTGAAAACTCATCTTTTACCAGTGGAACACACAGATCCTTGTGAATTCGGGAGTTTTTTACGTACCATGGAGCTGCAGTAATTGTTCGAAGAATTTTGTTTTGTCACCTTTGAATTTTTTCAATATTTGACGCTGAGGCGGTGCCCCATAATTGAATTCCGTAGCGCCATATAGGCTTTAGTATTGCGTTGTATAACAAAAGTTTGCAATCTAATTTCAATGTAGAATTTCTGCCCATAAGCCAATTTAATTGCGCTGCTTTTAATTTTAGCTGAGTGACTTTCGCGTCAATGTGAGGCTTCCACGTTAACCTACGGTCGAGATGAATTAATGAAACATGAATCATAATATTTATGAATAGTGTACATTAAAACAATGAAAATATTCATTAAGTTAACGACTCAATTTCATTAGTTTTATGAATTTGGTACATTAACATTAAGTAAAACTTTAATTCTTTTAATGAATGTTCTTCATCATTCAAACGTAATTTTTTCATTAGGCCAATGAATGTGTTACATTACTTTTTTGAAATATTTTCACTAAGGTAATGAATACATTTGTTGAACCACTGAAAATGTTCACTAATTTGGTGAAAAAATTTCTTCATTCTAACAAAATAAAATCATTAGTTTAAGAAAGAGTTACATTATTCTAATGATCGTTTTTCATTAGATTTGTGCTACTGAAGAGAAACTAAAAATTTTTTTTTTATATTAAGCATAAAATAATTTTTTATTGTTGTAAAATACTATTGAAATTTTTATTAAAAAATTTTTTACACAGTAAATAATGTATAAAATAATTTACTTTATCATTTAGTTAGTAGTTGTAATATATTTATCATCTTACTTTTACGAAATCTCTACAATTTTGCACTCAGCCTTCAAAAAATTTTATTGCAAATCCAATGAAATTATGAAACCTAATGAATCAATTTGAATGAATATTTTCATTAATGCTATGAATCTTCATTGATGGAACGTAATTTTCCATTCTGTTAATGAAAATTATATAATGAATTGGGTTCATTAGAAATATGAAGCAAATATTTTTCAGTGTAGTTACAATGTGGTCGTATGTAATGCAGGTATGGACCACGTCATTACATTATAATCCTTTGCAATGCAGACTTGGACCATTTCATTATTAAACAAGGGTTTTTTGTTATTGTTTTTCTTTTTCTAATGGAATTTTTTCTAGCTATATATTTTAGGTAGTATTTACAAACTACTGCTTTGTGGTGTACCAAGGAGTAGTTTTGAGACTATTATTATGTAATGCAAAGGAGGGTTATATCGCTCCTTTATTGCAACATAGTCATATCTCAAAAAATAAGCTTTTCGAGTTAACATTGCAGAATTTTTAGCAGTATTACCTTTTACATTGTGTCAAAAATTTATTCAAATTACTTTTAAACTGTTTCTTTTAGGAGTTATTTTCTAAAAAAAAATGTCTAAGACTTGTATAGAAACAAAAAATTTGTAATGCGTTTTTCTCGAAACGAGCTTTTTTTTAGTTATGACTATGTTGCAATAAAGGAGCGATATGTGGTCCAGCCCTAGAACATCGTAATGTTAAAAATAACACGGTTTTGCCATACAATTGGGTTAGTTTTGGGCTACTCCTAGCCTGTTGTGGAACATTCTTTACACGCATGTATGGGCTAGCCGCATTTTTTGCAGGGAAAGCGTGTGTTTGCCAAACGGTTTGCATAGTTTATTTGACCAATATATCCACAAAAACGATTTTGTATGCTTTGTGGCCTGGAGGAATCATCTAACCATATTTTATGGAAAACTATAAACCAATCGAAGAAGAAGGTGATCTGAAGCTTTTTGTATGGACATAGAGAATATGAGGTTTCAACAGGATGATGTCGCTTGCCATACAGCAAGAGATACAATGGATCTTTTGAAAGAAAGTTGCATTATTTTTTTGTAGAAGGGTAGTAAATTGGCCATCAAGATCGTGTCATTTGACATCTTAAGATTTTTTTCTTATAGGGTTTTTTGAAATCGAAAGTGTACAGCAATAATACCACCACAGTTCAAAAGCTTAAACCCAACATTATCGAGCATCTAGCATATATCAACTTTTGACAAATGTTTATTGAAAAATTTTATTGAAAGGTTTGGTAAAAGATTGAGAGCCTGCCGATCCAATAGTATGTGCACTTAAGCGACATCATTAAATTACAAATAAACTTAAAAAAATATATCTTTGATATCTGAAAAATTATATTTATTCTCAATTTTGACACATATCTAACAATGCATCCTAAATTCGCGCGTCGAACGTAATTTAGCTGTCAAAAATCCTACATACAAAATGTGAGAACAACCCAAATAGAGCGGCGTCAACACTTTACAATTGGAAAATCCAATTTTGACAGAGCGTAAAGCTATATACACGGTAATATTGTAACATCTGACGGTTGTCAGATGTTATAATATTGTAAGATCTAGCAACATGCTGACAATGTAGTGACAATGAAAAATTGTCCCGAAGAAGTAAATTGTGTGTTCAGACGATCGTAAGAAAATCTCTTCAATCAATAATTATTGATCACAGCAAATTTGTATTGTAAAAAATCCTTCTTAAGGAAAAAAATTAAGAAAGGAAAAACTTGAACTAAAAACCTGTTGTACATATGTACAAACCAAACAATTTTTAATTTAAAAAAAATTATAAAAGTTCAACAAAAATTTAACAAATTAATATTTACATCTCTGGGTCCGGAGAATATTAAATACAAAAATATGTATGTTAATAAATAAAATAAATACCGCTAGTTCTGAGACAGCAAACGCTGTACAAACAATGTGGGCAATTAACAAAATGCATATGTGATTCAATATGAGATGAATATAGATAGAAAATAATTAAATGCTCGGTGGCTTAGTGGTTAAAGCAGTTGATCATGATACGTCATGACCCGAGTTCAAATCCCAGTGGGTACTGATGAGTAGTGTAGCGACTACGAAACAGCTAGTTGTCCCCCAGCTAAAGATTTGATTATTATTTTTCTTGTCTTCTTCAATCAATAATTATTGATCACAGCAAATTTGTATTGTAAAAAATCCTTCTTAAGGAAAAAAATTAAGAAAGGAAAAACTTGAACTAAAAACCTGTTGTACATATGTACAAACCAAACAATTTTTAATTTAAAAAAAATTATAAAAGTTCAACAAAAATTTAACAAATCTAACAATTTCGTTGTCAGACTATAGTCCGACAAATAATGCATCTGTCAACAAAAATTGTCAGTTCACACGGTTGCCAGATTGTTAGATGAAAAAAATTGCCAGACATGTTGTAAGGCATTGCCACTTATGTATATCAGCAACCATCTGTTTGGCAGTGTTGCCCATCAAACTTTTTTCTGACAATGATGCCACTGTCAGGTGCATTAATTTTATACATCTGACAATTAAAACTGAGCTTACAATACCAGCCAATTATCTAGGAATGCCGACGAAGAGTGTTCTCACGATTGTCAGATGCCTGACAACATTGTCGTCTTACAATTGATTGACAATGGTTTTTCTGACAACGTTGTAAGTTAAAAATTGGCAGTTCACACGATTGTAATACATTTTCAGACAATTTTACTGGCAATATTGCAAGATCTGACAACCGTGTGTACGTAGCTTAAGAGAGAAAGTTTTACTGTCTCTCAGTGAAGTTCGTTTCAAAACAAATGCTACTCATTCTTTGCGGCCATTAGTCATCACACTATAAGTGTTATCAGACTAATTGAGCAACTTTATCACTATTCATTATTTCTATTTATTGAATTTATGCTGTTCAGTAAGCTACTTAGAGTGCTTTCACATTAGACAACTTAGTCGCGCAAGTCTTTTTTTGCTTTTATTTCTTTCCGTGTAAATTTTCTTTTATGTTCACATACAGCAATTTAGTTGCGCAACTTTCATTTACTTAAATTTTCTTAATATTTTGAACGGCCCGAAAAATAAACAAAAGAAAATATCAAAAAATGTGCGAACAAAATGATCTGCTGTGTACCATGATACAAAAAACAAGGTAGCCGCTTCGCTACAACAATACAACAATAAAAAAAACAAGAGGTATTTTGTTTGTGTAAAAAGGCGAATTCACACTTAAGCTGTCAAAAGTAGTTGATAACGAACATGTAAAAAAATTTAAATGGCGCCGAAAAAGGTAAACAAAACTTGACAGCAAAAGTGCCGCCATATTAATCGAATTCGCCTGAATTCGCCGATGCATCCACCTAATAATTAATTCGCCTTGGCTGTGTACAAGCAAGTCTGTACTCAAATATCAGCAATTCTTTCCCACTCAAGCTGTTCTTCCCTCTCACTTCCACAACCACAAGACTTGGACAAGAGAATTGCGCAACCAAGTTGCCGATATGAAAGCGCTCTTACTACAGCATAAAATCAAAGCGTGATGTTACGCTTTATGCTCTAATTTAGGTTGCAGTGTAAAGTACTTATTATTTTATTGACACTTCTTGCTTCTCCCGTAATTTTGGCTTTATAAAGATGATGTGTACTTACATATATGTACATACATACATATGTATGTATTTTTAACAAGAACTTATTGTCATCAGTGTATCTCAATACAAAGTTATACTTTTTGCTATATTGCCTAAAGAAAATGTTTACTCATCAAAAAATTAATTTTATGCAGATTAATTTTGAAGCGGAGATATTTCCTGAAATAAGTATTTGCATATCTGCGCAAATTAAAACGCAAAAATCCCTGGCGATTGTGTTTGTTTTTTCCTTGTTTTTGTTATTCTTGTTGTAAAGTTGTTGTTACTTTTGAAACTGAAGTGTTGTGAGTGTTTGTGCAGTCTCACTCACCTTTTTGACACGTTCGCCAATTAAATTTTTATTTTTTGTGTCTCTAAACCTGAACAGGGGAAAAAAAAAAAAAAAAAAAACGAAAAAAAAAAACAAATTTGCATAAACACGCATAAACATGCATAAATACAAGAATGAGAAAAATTATCATCATTTTACATGGGTCTCTTCAGGTGCAAAGCAAAATAGAAATAATTGCAAGAGTGAGTCCCTTCTTACTCAAGTCAGTCTCTTAAAGCACTGAACAAAGAAAAACGTAAAGAACAGCCAACTTTAATGCTGCCAGAGATGTTATGCACTGCTATTGCACCATTATCACAAAAAAAAAACAATGCAAAATATTAGGCTGGTAAAACATTTGAGATAAAAACAAAAAGTTAAAGCTGAAACAAAAGAGGGCAACAGTTATAGAATTTCTCTTTTTTTTAGAAATTTGCGTCTCCTTAATATTTATGAAATGCAGTTAATTTTACCTAGATAATTTTGCCTTAAGCTTATTTCTGGCGCAAAATGGAAAAAGCAACAACTACTTAATGCCGCAGTATAGCTGAACAAAATCTCAATTTGTTGCAAAAATTCTATACATTTTCCATGCAGCACTTTTCTTTTGGCCCTGTTTGTAGTTTGCATAGTCAAGGTTTTTGTTGGTATGATTGTCAGAAGATTTAAACCAGAATGAGTTTTATATATTCGTATATACAAACATACTACATACATACGTGAAAGTTGCCAGACTATTACTATTACAATAAATACAACACCAAAAAACGTCACCTGCATTTTGTTTTTAGAACGTAGACTAATCGATTATTCGATTTTTTTCTACAACCGGGTTTCGATTAATTCGAATGAAGACAATTAAAAAAAAAAATCTCGGTTTCCGGTTAATAATTAACCGGAATTATTACAATACAATTATTAAAAACAAACTTGTTAGTAAAATATTGCTTGAAAAAAAGTAATTCCCAACAAGAAAAAATGCTCACGAAATACAAGGAAATATGTCACTTATTTGTGACATGAGTATTGCGAAGATGATTCTCAAACAATTGAGTTTTATTCACTTTTTGGTAGGGATCCACAAGGGTTTGAGCGGGACCTTACGCCGAAAAACACAAAAGTACCGTTATCTAAAAAACAGTACTTAGAAAAAAAAAGTACTGCGTTTTTCATGCTCAGGAGGTCCCAATTAACTTATGTAGGTATGTACCGTTCTTGGTATTTTTCCAAATTAAACATTTGTAAAGTTGTGTAATTATCCTCAAGAACATTTTTGGAAAAATCTTTATGATTGCAAAAAAAAAAGAAAATATGTAAGAAAAGATGTTGTGTTTAATAAGATTTTGTTTTAAAAAAATGTTTGCTATCTTTGATTAGCTTCTTATAGAAAATTTGTATGAAAAGCGCTCAAGTTTTTGAGCGATTTCTATGGATGGGTTTAACCTTCCTATTAATTTTTTTTGGCGTTTATGCCACATTATAGTCTGTTTTGGAAAAATTTTATTTAATTCAAAATATTTCTTATGTGAAACTTTTATTCTCGAATAATTTTTTACAGAAAAGTTTGAGTACCCGAATAATATGATCTAAGAAATTATTTTAACCGTTCAATTCTTCATAGAATATTTTTGCTGCGGATAAATTTTCTATGGACAATATGTAATAATAAAATAAAACTTTCTAAAGCAAGCCTATTGCTATTAATAAAGTTTCCTTTAGGAAACAAATGGACATATAATAAACTTAAAACGATAAAGATCGCTAAACATTTCTGTCGTAAACTCATTTTTATCGTTAAAATTTTCTGTAGAATAAAACATGCTACAAAAGAATTTTCTGTTGAAAAGTTCTTGCTTTAGATAAATGTCCTCGTTATCGATAAATATTCTATAACTAAGTTTGGGTAATCGATTAATTTTCTAAAGGAAGGTGATTGCTATCAATACGTTATATAAGAATTTTTTGTTATCGAAAAATTCTCTATAAAAACTTTATTGGCGTCACTAAATTCTCTATTGAAATTTTTTACTATTTGCAATTTTTGTACAGAAAATTCTCACTGTCAATAGAATATTAAAAAAAAAATTTCTTTCTAATCGTTGAAATTGCTAAAAATAAATTTGTTTTTCAGTTCATCTGGCATCTCCGCTTGCGCTGTGTTAGTAGTTGGCTTTTGTTTCTATTCTTTTCTTCTTTTGTCTGCCTCTTAATTTGATGGTGGCAATACAGCCTTAAAGCCCAACAAGTTGTTTCAACTTATTGTGGAGTTTGGCTTCTTTAGCCCTTTTGGTTCGTTGTTATTTTGTTGTAGTCACTATTTAATGTCGCTGATACAAAATTGTGGGCTTCGTGGGTATTTCATTATTGCTGGTGTCGTTGCTGTTGTAGTTTTTGCAAATATATTATCATTTAGTTTATAAAAGGTATCTTGAAGAATATTTGAATGTTTCTTTTGCTGGCGAAAAATGAAAAAATGCGTTCAGTCAGGGATGATAAACTCGATGTACTGAGGAAGTGTTAAAGAAATTTTTAAACTAAGTACATACACACATACTTAGAAAAGTACTCCACATCAAAAATAAAATAAAAAGAACGTACTTATGTACATATCGTCGTCAAAAATCCCAAAGTATGTATGTATCACGAAAAAAAATCGAGTCTTTTATTGATTATGAATGATCAACATCAAAGATTACTGTAATTTTGATAAGGTGTTTGACATTTTCTCATAATAAATAAACTGTATTAAAAATGAACACTTTTTGAGATTTTCCTATCTCATTTCATTCCATCCAACATCTTTCGATTATTTTAGTGTGACAGCTAGAAAAGTGTCAATGACGTCGATTGTTCATTAGCCAGTACTTACAAAAAGAAATTTGTTTTGTAAGAACTTAAACAAAGATAACTAACTTATTATGTTACTTACCTGCTTGTCGTTTGCTTCTTAAATTTTTCCCTAATGCTGTTTTTTTCTTATTATTTGCTAAATTTTGTTTCCTAAATAATATTTATACACTTACATATTATAATTCATTTTGTGGGCTTAACTTTATTTTTTGCTGAAAAAATGTAGCGTGCTTGTTAAATTATTTAATACAAGAAATAATGATGGAGATGTTAGATTTGGATAATGTAAAAAGTGTTTCACATTTTCAACATCATCAATGCGTTTCACAAAAATTTTGATTAGTGTAAAAAGCCAATAATTTATACACTTCTACTTAGTTTTAGATATCTTTTGAAGTAGTTAGGTTGTGCAAAAGCTCATTAGTTCCTAGTATACATTGCAAGTGAACAGTAATCGTATACAGTGATGTTAGCTTTTTTTTCAAAGTACTGTACGACTTTAAAAAAGTTACGTATTTTGAGCAAAATTACCGTACAAAAAGTATTTAGCTGAAGTACTCGTAAACCACCGACGCTAATAAACCAAAAGTGTAAAAATGTATTACGAGAACTAAATGAATGAATGTCACAAAAACTATAAATAACAATTTTATTCTAATTCTGGTTTCTTTAATGAAAAATCTCATCTACAATAATTTAATAGATTTGTCAAAAAATTTTGTATGCAGAGTGGGAGAAATCTGAATGCAAATCTGACAAGTGGCGTGTAAATCCAAGTTTTCTAAAGCATTTCAGAAAACTCTTCAGTCTCAGCGCAACAATTAAAATTTATATTGTTAGCAATTTGAGTATCCACTGAAGGTGGTATAGTATTTACAAACCCCACCTATTACGGGTCAAGAATATTGCACCATCAGTAACTTTATTATATTATATTAACCCTTGATTTTACTTATCACACAACTATAGATGTGTTCTGCTTTTAGAAGATGTAATTTTTAACAATTCATGGCTGGAATGACCACTCCAATTAGCTTTGACGACTCTTGCAAAGGTGCACTAAGATAAGTAAAATAAAGCAACTATGATTTTAGAAGTATTAAAAGTGAAACCAAATGAATAAAATTTTTTTGAAAATTACCGTACAAGTAATAAAATTACCGTGCTGCCGTTTGAAGGTTAAAATAACCGTACAATACGGTAATTACCGTACAGTTAACATCACTGGTCGTATACAATCTTGCATACTTTGTAAGTCGGCAGTAGGCTTTGTAGTAGACTTTGTAAGTAGGTCAAAGACGTATTGCGTATTTCAGTTCTTTGGGAATATTCCATTAAACTAATATATTCTATATTCTGTTTATTGCATTCTTTTCTTTTTGCATTCCTTTTTTAATTTTTTTAATCGTTTTTACCTTTAGCATTGATTTTGTTAATTAAAATTTTTGCAACATAATTAGACAAAAGTTGAAGGACGTTTGATTTACAACTAAAAAATGATACACATGCATACATATATACTCGTACGTGATACAAAAGATGAACAAAATTCATTTTCGCGAATTCAACATAGTACGTAAGCTAGTAAGTTGTAAGCTAACTTTCATTGAACATTGAAGAGATGTAATGTGCTAGGTAGTATTCGCCGCTGGGTTATTACCAAGTTGCATTAACATCTACAAGGTGGCAGCGCTATGGCACGTGACAATTTTTTGCTACTGGCAATATAGTAAGCTATTTACGTCAAATGTATTGTTTACATTTTTGAAAGTGAATTTAGTGTTTTATTCTGAATTAAACATATAAAAATTATTTTTTGAACATAAAAATAATACAAATAAGAATTATTTATAACTATGAAAAGGTACATTCATAGTTTATAATTGTGGACAAATTTACAAATATTTTTGATAAACATAGTTTACCAGATGCCTGTTTTTGTTGTATTGTTGTAATTTTGCTCTAGAGCTGCCACCGTGTAGACGTTAATGCACCTTGGTTATTACACTACTTTTCTTCTCAGCTCATTGTTCATTCACTGCTATTTAATACACTGCTCAATTTGTCAACCCTGATCTTTATTAACCGCCCGTTGTATTCTCGCAAAGATGGCGTAGCAGAAGAGAAAAAAAATTAAGCAGAGTTTAACTGTTAAAGCCAAGGCAAACAAAACCTTCTTCCACTAAACAAATGCAATAACAAAAGCAACAACAGTAACAAAGTACATAAAACCGTAGGCGTAATTTGTATATTGTCATTATTCAGGTTTTTTTATTCTGGGCTTGTTCTTGTAATTGTTTTCATTATTGCGGTTGTTGTCGTTGTTTTTGTTGCAAACAAATGTTGTAATTTCCCCTTAACCCGGCGTACTGCATACATACATACATACATACATACATACATACATACATACATACATACATACATACATACATACATACATACATACATACATACATACATACATACATACATACATACATACATACATACATGTATGTATGTATGTATGTATGTGGCGTGGGTGCGAGCGTTCAAGGTAAAGCGCTGGCTTCCCATCGGGTGTAGCCAGTTAGCGATCCTTGTCCTTGCTCAAACCAAGTTGTCACACGGCCTTCTCGTGGCGCTACTGAATAGTTCTCAACAAAAGTTGAGAATGAACTAACTGTGTGACAGCGATAATGGATTGGATGACGACCTGACGCAGACGATTATGGGCTGGGAGCTGACGTATTCCGTGACCTGATTAAGCACGAGTGACATCGTGCTGAAATGGCTCACGGGCTAATGCGGAAGCTACCTCCGTCCCGGTAAAACCCTGGCAGGGGCTTAAAGTATGATCAAAGTTTGTAGCCAATAGTTTTTGGCTGTGCAGGGTTAGTTGAGATGACTCCTAATCAGCTCCCGACCTGGCTCTGTACACAAGTCTCATAAGGCCTTGTGTCAACCCTCGCGAGGAACTCACTGCTTGCATAGCCACCCTCGGGGTCACTACAAGGGTAACTGCACATTCACTCAACAAAAAGTGAACTAAATTTTAATAAAATTAACTTAACCCGGAAAATGCGGGAATGTTTTGGACAAAGAAAAAACTTTTTATTGAGTGTGCGGCAAACGGAGACTACAGCTTTAAGCGGGGACCCAATTGAAAAAATGAATAAAAATAATAATAATAATAATAATAATGAGAGTATAAATGAGTTGAGCATGGGTGAAATTGTAAACCCTTTTGCTAAGAAATCGGTGATAACCAGATCACCTCCTACAGCGGTGAGTAGGACCGTTCCGGTGCCAGGCACCGTTGAAAATAGTGAAAATGGACAAAATAACGTCCAGAGGCTAGGAGAGAAGATCTCAAAGCTCGTAGCTTTCCTAAAGGCACGTTCAAACGTGCATAAGGAAATAGTGACAATGTCACGTGAGATACAGGCATTGTACATGCAGGTCTCAGATGAATTGAGTAGTGGAAGTGCTAGTAGTACAAAGAAAGCACATACTAGTACGCATACTCAAACAGACGAACCACCAAGGCTCAATCCTGTGATGGGCGGAACTCCAAAGCGTAGAAGGGAGGACTTAAGCCCAAAAGGTAACAGAGCTAAAAAGAATAGGGGAACAACCCCTAATAAAGTAGTCAGGGTAGGTGGACACACTATACCCAAGGCTATAAACTTAAACTTGGCTGGCAAACCGGATCTAAGTGCTAAAGATCCTGGTTGGGTTAAGGTTGGCCCAAGGGCTAAAACAAAGAAAGCGTCCGTTAAACCAGATGCTATAGTGATTAAAACCTGTGGAGATACTTCCTATGCGGATATTCTCAGACAGGTGAAGAGGGACCCTAAGCTAAACAACCTGGGTCAAAATGTGAAGAGCATTAGGAAGACAGGGAAGGGTGAACTGTTGTTTGAGCTGAATAGACCCGCGCACCAGAATACGGGCGAATTTAGGTCGGCTATAGAAGAGGTGCTAGGTGATGCTGCTAAGGTTAGATCACTTTCTCATGAGGTCAGGCTTGAGATTAGGGATATAGACGAAGTAACCTCTAAGGAGGATATTTATGAAGCTCTCGTCAAAATATCTGACGAATTTAAAGCTTTGCACCCTACGGCAGTTAAGTCGCTAAGGAGAGCATACGGTGGGACACAGACCGCCACAATTGGCGTGAGTGCACTGATAGCTCGCCGCCTTATAGAGATGGCAAAGATACGTATTGGCTGGGTGGTTTGCCGAATACGCGAAAAGGTAGCACCAAAAAGATGCTTTAAATGTCTGGATTATGGACACGTAGCAGGGAACTGTAAGGGGCAAGACCTTTCAGGGAATTGCCTACGGTGTGGCAAAACGGGCCACAAAATTGGAACCTGTTCCAATAAACCATCCTGCTTGCTCTGCAAGAAGGGAGCAGACACCGTTAGTGACCATGTCACCGGAGGTGCAGTTTGCCCGTTTTATAAAAGAGCTCTACAGAAACTTAGGGAGTAGAGTAGAACCTAAGTCACCAAAATGCGTATATTACAGTTAAATCTCAACCATTGCCAGGCAGCCCAGGAGCTTCTTAAGCAAAGCGTTCGAGATATAAGTGTAGATGTCGCTATTCTAAGTGAGCCATATCGGACCATGGCATCTGTAAACTGGGTTTCCGATAACACGGGTACATCGGCAATATGGAACACCAGCACGCTAACCATACGCGATAGAATAACAACGCAATGCGGATATGCTCGAGCGGTTATATCTGGCATCACTATTTACAGCTGTTATATACCCCCTAGGTATTCTATAGAAGACTTTCGGGTAATAGTTGACAGTATTGTAACGGATGCAGTTGGAAGAACCCCCGTAATAATAGCAGGTGATTTCAATGCGTGGGCTGTTGAATGGGGCTGTCCCTCAGCAAACGCAAGAGGAAGAATACTCTTGGAAGCCTTTTCTGTACTGGGTGTTGTACTCATCAATAATGGAGTTGAACACACCTTCAGAAGGGGTGATGCTGGCTCAGTAATTGACATTACATTCGTCAGTGCCAGTATCGCAACCCAAGTGAACTGGAGAATATCTGACATCTATACACATAGCGATCATAGCGCTATAATAATAGATGTGCAAGACGCACAGCCCCGTGCTATTGTACAAGCACGTGTCTTGACAGGATGGAAGGTAAATACCTTTGATAAGGATAGCTTCGCAGCCTGCATGGAGAACATGGAAATGGCTGGTTCAGCAGAAGACATGGCAGTGCAATTAGTGCGCAATATCACTAGTGCCTGCAATGTAGCTATGATAAGGCGAAAAAGATCGCCAAATAAGCCTCCAGTGTATTGGTGGAATGATGAAATTGCTAGCTTGCGTTCAGAGTGTATTAGCGCCCGAAGGCGGTATACACGAACGAGGGGTCGGTTAGAGAATAACGTGCAGCACCAGTTGTATAGGGATAAAAGAAAGGCATTGAAGATTGCAATTCGTAGGAGCAAGCGTAGGTGTTTCCTGGATGCTTGTGATGAAATAGATAGTAATCCTTGGGGCTTAGCATATAAGCTAGTAACCAGGAAACTTAAATGTCTTGGCCCATCACCGCCAAGAGAAGAGAATATCCTCAACGGAATTGTAGACCATCTTTTTCCTCAACAGGAAGCTCCGACATGGCAACACAGCTATCCAGCTGAATTATTCGACATTCCTCCGGTTACGGTCGTCGAGATAGAAGGTGCTGTCTCAAAATTCAAAGACAAGAAGGCACCAGGCTTAGATTGCATCCCAAATATGGTACTGAAGGAGGCTGTTAAGCTCCATCCTGATTATTTCCTGAAAGTAATAAGCGCATGCTTGATTCAGGGAACTTTTCCAACAATCTGGAAGAGGCAGAAATTGGTGTTGTTACCTAAGGATAACAAGCCGCTAGACGACCCTTCCTCCTATCGTCCGCTCTGTATGATAGATACAAGTGGAAAACTTCTGGAGAGTATAATCTGCAGAAGATTGGAAGATTGCGTACAAGCTAACCTAGGTTTATCAGATAACCAATTTGGCTTCAGGAAAGCAAAGTCAGCGGTGGACGCTATCAAAGTTGTAGTAGAAACCGCTGCTCAAGCTATCCAAGGGAAGAGGTGGAGGAATGGAACAAAAGGGTATTGTGTGGTTATAACCCTAGATGTAAAAAACGCCTTCAATACGGCAAACTGGGAGCATATAGTTAATGCTTTGGTCCGTATAGACATCCCAGGGTATTTACTAGCAATTGTACGGGACTATTTCCGGGATAGAGAGCTAGTTTATGATACCGATAAAGGTACTAAGAGGCGCAAGATCATTGGTGGGGTGCCTCAAGGTTCAGTTCTTGGCCCACTATTGTGGAACGTCATGTACGACGGAGTATTAAGATTGGATCTACCGGAAAAGGTGAAGATAGTTGGCTTCGCAGACGATATAGCGTTAGTGTGTGAAGGGAAAGAGTTACTAGAGGTGGAAACCATTGCAAACGCCAGTATTCAGATCGTAAGATCTTGGCTAAGATCAATGGGCCTAACTCTAGCTGACCATAAAACGGAAGCGGTTCTGATTAGTAGTAGGAAAGTTAGGGAAACTGTCAGGCTAAATATTGGCACGTGTAGCATAGAATCTAAGGAATGTTTAAAATACCTTGGGGTCATGATTGACACTCGTCTGTCTTTTCAAGAGCACTTGAAGTACATAGGCAGTAAAGCATCAAAAACATGCACAGCGCTATGCCGGATCATGCCGAATACAAGAGGTCCAAAATATCTGCAGAGGAAAATACTCTCTAGTGTAGTAAGAAGCATTATCTTATATGCATCGCCAATATGGTCAGGCTCACTTAGATATCCTACTTATGTGAACCTGATATCTCCTGTGTATAGGCTGATCGCCTTGCGTGTATGTAGCGCATTCCGAACTGTATCGGACCTGGCCGCTTTTGTCATTGCCGGCATGATACCGATCGAGCTAGAGGCCGCTTCGGACATCTCGGTTGGGTTGAGAGAATCGTGTCTGCCAAAATGGCAAGAAAGATGGGCGACAGCTGACAAGGGAAGATGGACCTACTTACTGATACCAGACATCAGAGCATGGCTATCAAGAAAGCATGGCGATTTGAACTACTATATAACACAGTTTCTAACTGGGCATGGTTGTTTTAGGTCGTACTTGTACCGTTTTGGACATGACAGTACTCCGTTCTGTCCGAGTTGTGATGGTAATGTCTTGGAAGATGCTGAGCATGTGTTCTTCATCTGTCCACGGTTTAATAGTGATAGGGAATATTTAGAAACAGTCCTAGGACGTAGCATCAGTCCGAGCAGTATCGTTCCAATCATGTTGGAATCTTTGTGCAACTGGACGTACGTCTGTAGTTTTGTAAAAATGGTTCTGTTGGAACTTCGTAGGTTAGAACAGATTCGCAGCAGAATCAATGTAGTTTAGTTTAGATGTAGGGTGTATCACCTTTCCCACCCCGAGACGTAAAGCCTTGCGGCAGTCCCTCGGGGAGCATCTGGGTCAGGGCGAAGGGGTGTTTTTTAGCGAGTTAAAGTCTCGCACTACTGGCAACCACCATCACTGCCAGTGCCTTTCGATGGTTTTTCACCCCGCGAATAAAAAAAAAAAAAAAAAAAAAAAAAAAAAAAAAAAAAAAAAAAAAAAAAAAAAAAAAAAAAAAAAAAAAAAAAAACATACATACATACATACATACATATGTATGTAATATATTTATTAGAAGTTTTAGTCAACGAGAGTTATTTCCTGAGTGAGCTACCGTTGTTGTTTTAGGTCTGATTTACTTAATGGTAAATAGGTATAATGATTTTATTAAATATTTATGTAAAGAAAAGGTAACAATAGAATAATAAGAATAAAGAAATTAAGGACACTTCAATGGGAGATATAAATAAGTACAAAGGTATATTTATACATATGTAAATAAATAGGCAGGTATACAAGTCGTGATCAAAGAAACAAACAGCATTTTACTTCTTACGTTTTTATTTTTGTTATAAAAGTTGCTAAGAAAAGTAAAATCGTAAGAAAAAAAAACCGTTTTTTTTTTTCATCTGAAAAATATTACAATAATTTTCGGTTTAAGCTAGTTGTCCCCCAGCTAAAGATTTGATTATTATTTTTCTTGTCTTCTTCAATCAATAATTATTGATCACAGCAAAAAATCCTTCTTAAGAAAAAAATTAAGAAAGGAAAAACTTGAACTAAAAATCTGTTGTACATATGTACAAACCAAACAATTTTTAATTTAAAAAATTATAAAAGTTCAACAAAAATTTAACAAATTAATTTTCTGTTTAAATTGTCTTTATTTTATTTAAGATAATGGAATATATACGAGTAATTAAATATTTGAAAATATATTTCAAAGGTTTCCAAGTCGGGTAGCTCCTATGATATGTAAACATATAGACAGCTAGAAAACACAAACTGTATAATTTTTTTGTTTGGTACAATCATTAATAACACTGCTTTACAAACTTTAGATTTTGATAAATACCAAGAACGCCACATGCCTAGATAAGTTAATTGAGACCTCCTGAATACGAAAAACGCTATAATTTTTTTTTGTTTTTTAGATAACGGTACTTTTGTGTTTTTCGGTGTGTGGTCCCACTCAAACCGCTGTGGAGTCCAACCCAAAAGTCCGATCGAAATAAATGGCATATCGTTGGGAAGACACAGCGTTTTCCGTGTTCAGGAGGTCCGAATTAACTTTTCTAGGAATGTGGCCTTCTTGATATTTATTGGCTGTAAACCAGAGTAATTATTGAAGTAAATAATAACAGACTTAATTATTTTTTATTTTTTTTGTATATATAGCTTTGTATTGAAAATTTCATTATCGATAAACAATACAATATTATTTTTGTAGGAAATTAAGCTTACAGATAAATTTTCATTAGAAAATGATTTTTAACGGTGGATACTAAACAAAGGATATTGCTTTCCGATCAACTTTATATAGAAAATTTATTGTATTTTTTTTTTTTTTTTTAAGTTTTGACAGCAATAAAATTTATATAAAAAAATGTTGTTATTTATAAATTTTCTATTGAACGTTTTTGTTTGATATCGACACACATTTTTAGAAACATTTTTTTCTCGATAAATCTGCTCTGTAAAGTTTTTGTTATCGATGAAACTGTTACAAAATATGTTTGCTATAGATAAACTTTCTGCAAAAGGTTTTGTTATTAATGATATTTCTGCACAAAATTATTGCTATCGATAAATCTTTAACTATTTTTGCTATCGAAAACCTTTCAGTTATTGATATTTCTGCACAAAATTATTGCTATCGATAAATCTTTAACTATTTTTGCTATCGAAAATCTTTCAATTATTGCTAGCGTTAAATTCGTTATAAAAATATTTGTTATATTTTTCGCAAAAAAATTTTACTGTTGTTGAGTTATATACAGATTTTTTTGTTATTGGTAAATCTGCTAAGGACATCTTTGCTAAAGACATCTTTTGTTATCTATAAATTCTAAATAGCTTGTTAACTGAAAATTCTTAGTAGCCGTAAATCTGCTATAAAAAGCTTTTGTTATCGATAAATATATTGCAGAACGTTTTTGATATCGATACATCTGATATAAATCATGTCTATAAAGTATGCTACAAAAGATCTTTGTTTTTGCTGTTTTTTATTAAAAAAAGTTTAACAATTTTCCTTTTCGATATTTCGATAACAGTTTGTTATCATGCTCAGGAAAATTAAAATGTTATAAAAAATTATTATTTACAAAAATTTTGTCACAAATTCTTGCATACTCGTATATACAAAAAAATTAAACACTTAGGAAAATTTTTATATCTACTTTGAAAATCTTTTATCACCGAGATAACCTTTTTATTAAAAATTCTGAGATTCATAATTTTACTACAGACAATTTATGATATCGATAAATTTAACACAGAAAATTTTTGCTATCGATTAGGGTACTGTGGATTATCTTACGGTGTGCGCGGTGTTGATTTAATTTTTGTTAGTCTGAGCAGTGTCGAAGGTATATACACTGGGCACTGATCAGTTTTAACTAATTTAATTTCAACATTCTAAATGCTGTGATATTATTTGTTTTGGTTGTTCCGTGTGCTAAGTTCACAAAAACTACTCCCCCTTTCCTCCTACTCACAATCTATTTTCCTAGTTCCAGTTATCCCCTGAGTACTGGTCCAAGATAAAAAAAAAAAAATTTAACTGATAATATTTAATATCGATAAAGTTTATAATTAAATTTTTCTGTTATTGATATATTTTCTATAAAAAATTTTACTATTAATAAATTGTTAACAGAAAATATCGATATCGAAAAATCGATAAGTCTGCTTTGAACAAATTTTGTTATCGTTAAATCTTTAACAGGAAATTTTTGATATCAATAATACCATGTTCAGACGGTAACATGAAACACTTGGTTCGCTCTCTGAACCATGATTGCGAAACTAGGAGTTCAGACAAGTAGTTTTTGTTACACATTTTGTTCAAAAGTTTCACTACTACTATTTTTCATTTTTATTTATATATTTATGTAAGTATCAAATTTTTACATGTTAAATATGCTTCTTTTGATTTTACTTACATTATTTATCTGTTATTTCTTTGTATACCTTTTTTTAATGCTATTTCAGATAAACTAGCGATAATTTGTTATCAAATTTGGAGATGATAGTGGTTTTTGCACGGTTCGCAACAAGATTCAAAATGAACTCTCAAAATTTTGTATGGCGAACCATGTTGGTTCAATAAAGATTGGGCCGCGAACCACGAATGAGAGAGGGAACCTCGAATATAAGCCTACGTGTGAACATGCTATAAATCAGCTATAAAAATATCGATAAGTCTTCAACAGAACGTTTTCTTTGTCAATAATTATAAATCTGCTAAAAAAAATGTTTTTGTTATCGATAAAATTTCTAGAAAATATAGGTGTGTTTCTTTACTTTCCGGGCAAGTTTCGGGCAAAAGAGAGCATGCATGAGTTACTCTCAAATACAGATAAAATTTACCTAAAGTACGGGAACGCAAAAAGCCAAATTTCTAGCCCAAAAAGAAACATATGCTGTGTTTTGATATGGCAAAAAAAATTGTCACTTAGTTTTACGAAAAAATACTGTGATATTTTTCACTTTTTAGCTTTTAAGGTCTTTTGTACATTCCTGTGTATTTAATTTTTATATAAAAACACTGAAATGATTTGTATACGAGTTGATTCAAATGAACTTTGTTTCTTTGCTATTGTTTATTTTTCGAACAGCTGATTGCTTAATTACTTGCCCAAACTAGCCCGAAGAAAAAGTACGGGCTGTTTAGTGCAAGAAGAGGAAGCATACTATTCTCTCAAAAGCGCTCTCATTTGCCCAATTTTAAAGTACGGGAACGCTTTTCGTGCAAATTGGGATCCCGCGGGATCCCAAAGTAGAGTAAAGAAACACACCTTATATTTATTTCAGAAGTTTTTTATTCTGTTACTAATTGTCCGGCTATTAATGGCAGGTATTTAATTTGAGTTCTAACGTATCAATTACATAGGAATACGTATGAATGTTTGTATATGTAGTATGTACTCATATTTGCTCTCAGAACGACAGGGCAATTTTTACCAGCAAAAAGGCATTTTTTGCAAAAATTGTTTATAAAACAGTTTTTTGTTTGTTTGCATGTTGCTAACTTAATAATGAATCTTTTTTTTTTGTCGATTCTTCATCCATTGAGTAATTTTTTTTTTTTCGTTTTGCTATGAATATTAACTACAGTTTTTCATTTAGCAAATGACAGAGCAGAGACAAAAACATTTGTTATTATTTGTTGTTGTTTTTTTTTTTTGTTTTTTTTTTTTTTTTTTTTTGAATGGAAATCTTTTAAAGCATAAACCTGAATCGAAAAAATAAATTGTGAAATAATTCTGCAGTTGCTGTCATTGACAAAAATAAACAGATTGTAAACAATTATGTATGATAAAATAATAATAATGAAAAGTTGTTTCCCTTTTGTTGTTGTTCTCTACCAGAAGTCCCTGAAACGGAATTCAATTTCTCTCGAAATTAAAAACCAAAGTTTAAAATCTCTTTTAAACAACAATTTTACCAAAGATAGAACTGGAAATAATTTTAAGGTGCATGTACACGGTAATACAAGTGTTAAGATCTGGCAAAAAACAAAAATGTGTAGAATGAAAAAAAAAAAATCGTATCGTGTAAAAGCAAAATATATTTAGCAACAAGTTAATTTGTTTGTGTTTATTTGTATAAAGATTTAAATATAATATAATTATAGTCTCAGCGCCATTTAGGCATTATTGAGGCAAGTTGGCAAATTATTTCGTCTCTTATAGTACAATTTAAAATTAAGAAAAAAAGTGTAAATAAATATTATAAAATGAGTATAAACAAGGTGATTATTTTTTGCTTTTCGCGATTTTTCCAATGAGACTGTCAATTTTTTTTTTCTCTTGTTTACAAACATTTTCGCGCCATTTTAATCTAAATACCTTTTTTTATGATTTAGTACAATTTCAAGAAATTTGTGCGAAGTTAAGAATGAAAAACTAATATAATCTGTGATTAAATTATTAAAATTTTTTGCAGCTTAAGATCTTTTGTTGTTTTTTTATAAAAAAGTAACGTATTTTTTTTGTTTTGTTTTTTTTTTTTATTTGTTTCGATATTTCGCTAACAGTTTGTTAGCATCGTCAGAAAAATTAAAATGTTATAAAAAAAAAAAAAAAAATACGTTACTTTTTTATAAAAAACAACAAAAGATCTTAAGCTGCAAAAAATTTTAATAATTTAACATAAAAGAAGATCAAATAATATTAGGATAAAATTATAATCTGTGATTTTAATTACAAACAATTATAAAAGTTTATATTTAACGTTTATAAAAAATTTTTTTTCTTGCTGAACAATCTTAGGCGAATTTAGATTATGATATTCTCATTAAATAAAAACATAGTGCTGAATTCACCTTCCCGCTTGCATTCACCTGTATAAATTCACCTTGAGTATAAACAAATACGAGGGCGAATTGATATTGAAGCACTAGATGGCAGCACAAGCACAAAATTTTATTTATATTATTGTAATTGCAATCTGTCAAACATCAGCTGTTAAAATTTTATCCAAATTAATCAATTAGTTTATGTGTTGTAGTCGTTTGTAGTAAGCAACTGTTGTGTTTCTTGAAAAATGGAAAAAGTGAATTTCGTGCTGTGATTAAATACTATTATTTGAAGGAGAAAACGGCGAAAGGGATAAAAAAAAGCTCGATAAACATTGCAGCGAGAGTGCTCCGTCAGATTAAACGTTAAACTTTTAGATTGCTGAATAGAAACGCGGCCAAACAAGCACTGCTCTAATACCATCAACAGGTAGGCCAAAAGAGGTGGGGATACTGAAGAAAATATCAAGAAGATTATGAGAAGGTAAACATATCATAAGAACATGTGTTCAATATTTTGCATATGAAAAAGCTATTGGAGAAATAGGTGCCGCGTTTACTCAGTGTCGATCAAAAACGAGTTCGACAGACCACTTCACAGCGGTGTTTGGACATGATAAAGCGTAAGACTGTTGATTGTTGGCATCAATTAATAACTGTTGATAAAACGTGGGTCCACCACCACTACATACCTGAAATCAAAAATCAATCGAAACAATGAGTAGAAGCTGGTGGAAGTGCTCCGAAGAAGGTGAAGACCGTGAAATCGACTGGCAAAGCTATGGCCATTGTAGTTTGGGATGCACACGGAATATTGCTCACCGATCTTGACAAACGAAGCACAATGACAGGAAAATATTATATTTTATTAGTGGTTCAATTTATTGATACAATCAAGAAAAACACGACCACATTTAAAGAAGAAACAAGTGCTCTTTCTTCTAGACACCACACCGGTTCACACCGCACTAGATACGATGGTAAAATTACGTGAAATACACTTCGAATTGGTTAAGGTATAATCTACCTTATAGTCCAGATATGGCTCCTAATGACTTTTTCCTACTCTTAAACCTGAAACAATGGCTCGCAGGAAAAAGATTTATCTCAAGCGAAGAAGTGATTACCGAAACTAACGCGTATTTTGAAGGGTTCCCAAAGTCGTATCATTCAAATGGTGTAGAAACGTTGGAATGTCGTCTTACGCAGTGTATTGAGCTAAAAGGAGACTATCGGGCATGTTCTGAGAAACGCAAATCGTTTAAATTTAGCGTTTTCGATTTGAAAATGACAAATAGGTGTTCTGAGAAACGTATAACGCAAGAAGTATGGTTTTGCGATTTGAAATCGCCAAATAGGTGTTCTGGAAAACGCATATCGCTTAAAATTGGCGACTTCAACTCGCATCTTTATATTGAAGTGAACTGATTGAATTTGCTAAAAGTGAACTTTTAAAAGGCAATAAAATTATTCATAATTAAAATTTAATGCGTTTTCTTTTTTTTTCAATTAAAAATGCCGAACTAAAAAATGTTTCTATTTGTTGTCAAATATTTTTGTATTTTATATAAATACCACATACATATATACGTATGTAAAACACATGTATTACTTTTTCGAAAAAAATTCCCAAACGCCAGTAAAACGCGCGTTCTTTAGAGCATCTAAAAATCAATTAAGCGTTTTTCAGAACGCTTTGCGGTTTCAGAACGCGCGTTTCTCGGAATATGGCTGTATGTTTTTTTCCTATTCAGGTAGCTTCAATATCAATCCGCTCTTGTATATGAAAATTTTATAAAAGAGTAAAAAAATACTACAAAAGCGTTTCTTTACTTTTTAAAGCATTTCAGAACGCATAGCATTCACATCGTACTAGAGTTGTAGTTTTAAGCTTAAATTGACAGCTTCTTGAGTATAGTGCTGAAAGTGGTAGAATCTTTACAAACCCAAACTACTAGTCATGTGGCTTTTGTAACTCTTTTAGAACTGTAACCATCAGTAATTTTACTTATACCCCAGGTGTAAGACCTGTGGTAGAATCTTTACAAACCCAAACTACTAGTCATGTGGCTACCCCAGGTGTAGAACTGAAAACTACTAATTTTTTGACTTTTTCCTAAATTTAGATGTAATGATCTCCATGCTTAAGGTCTTTTTTATAAAATTTTTTTAAAAATTGTTTATTAAATTGCATATTTCGTCTTCCTTTGGAAGACTTCCAAAGAAAAAAAATGTTTTTTTCTGACAAATTATTAAATTTAACAAAAAATTTTTGACAAAAATTTTATAAAAAAGACCTCAAGCTTGGAGATCATTACATCTTAACTTACATTACAGCTTTGTTTTCTTTTTTTAATTACAAATAGAAAACATAGAATTTAGTCATATTTTGCTTCTTGAAAACACTTTGTACTGCCGTGTAAATGCACCTTTCGCAAGCACTCATGTTTTATACTTCTATATTGCTTAAACTAGCATTTTTATTAAAATTTTTTTATTTATTTATTAATCCATCAGTAGTACATGATAATTGTGATGCCAAATTGAAACAAATGAATGAAGGATGTTTTATTTTATTGCACAAATATCTTCCTGCTCAATGCATTATATGTATCTCTAATTTCGTTTTCAAAGCTCCTGCCAATTCGCCATTTATTTTCTACCAAATATTCGCTAATCAAATAATTCATAAATAAAAGCATTTGTATCCCTTATCGCTGTAATACTTGTGAGCATTTCTGTGAAACGGCGTCACACGCATCCGTTTCATATTTTTATTAAAATTCATTTAACATCTGCATTTCATATTTTTGATTCTTTTTTCTTTGTCGTTTTTTTTGTGCTTGTTTGAATTTAATTTTCACATTTTTCTGTTTGCTAACGAAAAAAAAAATTCTTTATAATTCATTCACACTGATAGTGATTTGTTTCAGTTGTAATTTATACTTTCTGCTGCCTTAACACTTCTGAACTTTTTCTGCGATTTGTATTTGAATTTGTTTTCGGGAATTGGCTTTGTCTTTTCTGACCATAATATATTGTGACCATAATATATTGTAACAAGATTGTATTGTATTTTGACTTGCCCAATGTGTCAACAATTTTTTCACATAAACATTTTTTTTCAATGGAAGGCTCATGAAAACATTTGCTAATATAGATAAAGAAAATGATCTCCATAAAATTTACCAGGATCGTAAAGAAAATTGCTCAGCAAATTTATCGATTACATAAATGTTATACTAATGACTAAAAAAGAATTAAATGTTTTGAAAATTAAATGTTTTGAAAAATTTTTTAAGAGAAAAATTAAGATGTAATGATCTTCAAGCTTGAGGATCATTACATCTTAATTTAAGAAAAAGGTCGAAAAATTAGGATAAAGAAAACTTAAGAGAAAAATGTTCGGTACTAAAATTTTTTTCCAGGAGGCTAATTCTGAATTGCGATGCGAATGGTAATCCTACTCGAATATGCATATATGCGATGAGTTGCTATTCTCTATTGCGATGTTTGCACAGTACTTTTTTATTCGCATTTAAAATGCGAAATTGTCGGCATTCTTAATTGCGAAAACAAATGTCATACTCGCAAAATTCATTCGATAGCAACACAGCATTAGCAAAGCATGAAAATGAAAGTATTATGTTATTTTTTGTTTATTCACATATTTGATTTGTTGAAATAACACAAAAAATTATTAAACCAAATAATAACTTATTGTGGTAGCAGATAGATTAATTGCTTTTAATAATAAAATTTTACTCAGGGAAACTAACAACAAGACTACTAAGATGCGACAGTTCGAAGTAATAATGGAATTCATGAAAAAGCATAGTGATTTGCCGAAAGGCCACTTAAAAACTCCAAATACTCGTCAGACAAAATAAAATAACTTTTCACTCAAATTTAGAATGTCGGATTTCTGTCTATTCTCTAATTTTTTTTCATTTCCATCTTCGTCATCACACTATAGTGCAAAACAGATAATTTTTGAAAATGACACAATTTTTTTACCATGTTTGTAGGTTTCCCAGTTGTCTTATGTCCACATTCCATAAGAGCTACCCTAATCAAACATGCAACTTTATATCCTTTATATTTATATATCTAACAATCTAAATAAATCATTGAGAATTTTGAGCTTTTCTTCTACACACGTCTCTAATTTTATTTTTTGATTGTTATCAATATTAAAGGAATAAAACTCAGTTGTTCACAATTTTTTTTAATTAAACTATTTATTTTTTATACTCAAAGCACCAAACAATTTTAAAACTTGTAAAACTTGTCGAATAAGAAATAAATTTGAGGTTTATGTATTTACTTTGGAAGAGTATTGCCACATTTCGAAATTAGTTGCGAATGCGAAAGACTTACAGAATACCAAATATCTTTCGCATCGCAATTCATTTGCGCATCGCTATGACTTTCGCATCGCAATTCAGCATATGCCTCCAGAAAAATGTTCGCTTTTAAATTTTTTTACAGAATTTTTTATGTTAAAACTTTCTTATACACATTTTTTCAATATTTAAAATTTTTGTCTAAAAATTTTCCAATAATAAATTTTTCTGAATGAATTTGTTTTGTCCAGCAGAGTTTCCGCTTTTAGAATTTCCTGTAGAAAAATTTTTTTTATAGAAATTTTTCGGTAATAATTTCTTTTTTCTACAAGACTTATGGTTTTAAAATTTTTTTCCTAGAAAACTTTTTTTCGAAATAAATTTTTTTTTTTTTTTTGAAATTCAATTTTTCTCGAAATTCAATTTTCTCGAAATTAAAATTTTTATAAAAAAAAAAATTCGATATTAAAATTTTTCTTCATAATTTTTTCGTTATCTAGCAGAGTTTTTGTTTTTAAAATTTCCTTTGGAGCAGTTTTTGATACAGAAATCTTTTGCTTAAAAATTTTGTTCTAAAAACTTTTGTGGCTTTAAAATTCTTTGATATTAATTTTTTTTGTAGAAAACTTCTGCTTTAAATTTTGCCCAGAAAAATTTTGATGTTAAAAATTTTTTATAGCAGCTTTTTCGAAATTAAAATTTTTATAAAAAAATTATTCGATATTAAAATTTTTCTATATAATTTTTTCGTTATCTAGCAGAGTTTTTGTTTCCAAAAATTTTTTTTGGAACAATTCTTCATATAGAAACCATTCGCTACTAAAATTTTTTCTTAAAAAATTGTGCATGTTTTTTCACTATTAGCGGCCTCATCAAAAGTATTTGACAGCATTCGATGAACCTTAGCCGCAGATTTTTTCATATTAAAACCTCCTGCAAATGACGAGTATTTGGCTCATATCGCTCCTTTATTGCACATAGTCATAACTAAAAAAAAAAGCTTGTTACGAGAAAACTACATTTCAAATTTCTAGTTTCCATAAAGTCTAAGAAAAAATTTTTACAAAATATTGTTACGTTTTTGTCTCTAAACATGCTTTTGCGGATTCTTCAATTGTAATTGAAATAATGACACTCACTTCTTCCTTATGCAGTACTTAAATAATTCACAACTTAATTTACACTTAGTATTACTGTGTACTAAAACACTAGATTTGCTTACTTTCTGACATGACTTTCTTGCACAAAGCTTAAAAATAAAATGACTGCTTGCTGCCGACCTGCCTGCTATTTATACGTCTTTATGAGATTCCATGAACGACATGAATTTTCTAGTCATTCATAATGTAGAAATGTATTTCTTTCGCATATACACACTCATACACATGCTTGCGAACAGTACGTAAGTAACAACAACAAACAATAATGAAACGAATAGCAAGAATGCAAGAAAAACAACAACATCACTTGTAGTTGATTTACTGGAATTTTAGGTACTTTAAATCATGTACGTTTGTTACTTTGTGTGTTATGTTTTTAGTGTTTTTCTTGTTTAAGTGTGTATTGTTTATGTGCGTATTGAACATTTTTAGCAAGCAGATAAACCGCTGCACACTGGGTTAGATTTGACAAAATATTTTTAACAATATCTCCTAAAGGAAACAGTTTAAAAGTAATTTGGGACTATATAAAATTTTGGCGCAATATAAAAAGTAGTACTGTTAACAATTCTGCATTGTTAACGCGAAAAGGGCATTTTTTGAGATATGACTATGTTGCAATAAAGGAACGATATGTTTAATCTAGAATAACTTTATAATGCAGATTCAAATCGACTAATAGCCTATACCAAAACGAAATCTGCTCATTCGAGATTTGAAGCCAAATCTAGTAGATTTTCAGAAGATTTCCCATACAAAATTAAATCTACTTTATGAGTAGATTTCGACGAAATCTCCTGAAATCTACTCAGTACTAAGCAAGGCGAATTCATTATTAGGTGGATGCATCGGCGAATTCAGGCGAATTCGTTTAATATGGCGGCACTTTCTCTGTCAAGTTTTGTTTACCTTTTCGTCGCCATTTAAATTTTTGTACATGTTCTTTATCAACTACTTTTGACAGCTTAAGTGTGAATTCGCCTTTTTACACAAACAAAATACCTGTTGTTTTTCTTATTGTTGTATTGTTGTAGCGAAGCGGCTACCTTGTTTTTTATATCATGGTACTAAGCGATGCAACTGTGATTTCTTGCAAAAAGTACTTAAAAATACTACGCTGCAACAAAAATTGCACTATAATGTTGTGTAATTGCACTATAATGCTGGTGTATTCAGTCTCTGATTATATTGTATTGTCAAACCCGCATGCATAAATTATTTTTGAGCAAATGAAATCTTGCTAGATGTCAAAAAACGGTGGTGTAAACGATATAGGTTTCGTTGTAGATTTCAATTCAAATCTACTAGATTTTGAGTTGGTGTAAATGCGCTATAATATTTCGATGGAGTTATGATTACAAATACCTCAGCTTATTGTATGACAACGACAACCTTTTTCTTCCACTACTACTTACTGCTGCAGCCATCAATTGCAAAACGGCGGAAGCACAAATGTACACCTAATAATTTTACGATAATTCCGAAAAACTAATAAAAGATTTTATTTAAAGCAAACTTTTATTGAATCGGTACAAATATTTATTGAAAAACCAAATAATTTATTTGTTAATTATTAGTCAGTGAACTTTTTTAGTTATATACATATGTACGATATTAACTAAGTAGTTGTGAGTTCGAGTCCAACTTCAGTCAAGAAGAAGGATTATTTTTAATTATAACAATAATTGCTGTGAAACAATAAGAAAAGAAAAAATAATTGAAGACCATCTAGCTGGGGGACAACTAGCTGTTTCATAGTCGTTACAATACTCATCACCCACTGGGATTCTTGACTCAAGCTGGACTCGAACTCACAACTACTTAGTTAACATCGTACAAATAATTTATTGTTGCCAGCAAAAATTTTGTTCATTTGTTTGAACAATAATTTTCTTTGTGTCATTAAAAAAAAGTAATAATTATATATATTGTTGAATTTTATTAGATATTATTTTTTAATTTATAATAATTTATTGGTTTCCCATTATCATTCATCTGTCATTAATTTCATTAATATTTAGTTTTATGCAAATTAGTTCATTAAACTTTGCTTTAAAAATTCTAAATCTCAGCTGGCGGTCAGCAGCACTCGAGCGTAAATTTCAAATATATTTAAAATGAAAATAATTTTGTTTATTTTTTTCCTCCTGAATTGTGTGAAAATAGATTTATTTATAATAATTTATTTCAACGAACATCAACACCGAATTTAGATAATTTCAATTTCATTAGATAAAAACAATATTATAAATAACAAACCCAATAAAAAAAAAAAATGAAAAAACAGGGTGCAGCCTGAAAAACTAGAGCATTCATTTAACAAAGTGGTTGGCAAAATAATAAAACAAAAAAATTTTTTATATAAAATTAAGTTTAGAAGTTATTTGTGCACAAATGTTTCTAAAGTTTTGCGCAACCCGTTCATTCGTTCGGTGGACGGTCTTTTTTCTGTCTTGTTAGTTTTCCAATTGGGTTAATGTTCTGCAGTTAATTATGAAATAAACTTTAATTTCAGAATAAACAAAAAGCTAAACACCTTGACACACATGATTGACTCATTTCAAAAGTATCTTTTGTCATGCTTTATGATTCATGACTTTTTGCTCGCAATTCTGCGAAAGCACAAAACAAAATAGACTGTTGAATTTTGCAATATGAGAATTTTGCAAAAACTTGAAATGAAAATATAAATGATGATGATTTAATTAAAAAAAATGGGGAACACGAAACGAAAATAATGACAGAAAACCAGTTTTGAAATGAATATGTTTTCTATAGGAATTTTTTACTCAAAGCAAGTAGTCCTGATATCCAGAGCAGAAGCTGTTTAATTCAAATTGAAATACTTAGAAAACTACTGAATTTTAAGTACGCCCACGTCAGCTTTGTAATAGATTAAAGAAAAAACTTTACTTGTTCATTGCTCTACTACAAAAAAAGCACAGCAACATAAGAATTTTGCAATAACTTGAAATGAAAATATAAATGATAACAATTTAATTATATTCAGCAAAAACTAGGGAAGACAAAACAAAAGTGGTGACAAAAACAAATTTTGAAAGGAATATGTTTTCTATAGGAATTTTGAGTGGAAACAAGTCGTCCGGATATTCAGTGGATAACTTTGAAATCTATGAAAATTCGAAATATATTTATACATCTTAATTTTTTCATTACTTCATTTGGAAATACTGAGTAAAGTATTTCTTTCACTCTTATCAAGGTAGGCGATTTCAACATACATCTACGTCTGTTTTTTAGTGGTTTAAAGACAACCACTTTACTTATTCATTAATCTATTACAAAACTATCGTAGGCGATTTTTAAATTCGTAAACCACAATGGTCATAAGTAGTCATCAGGCGTTCTATGATTCCGCTTTCAAACATGTGGTTTTATAACATTCTTTTAATGGCTGATTTTTGCAATATAAAAATTTTGTAAAAAATTTAAATGAAAATAAATGCTGATGATTTATTTAAATTCAGCTAAAATTATAGGAATAAAATTAAAGTATTGACAAAAACCAGTCTTGAAATGAATATTTTTCTATAAGAAATTTAACTTTAAACCAGTAGCCATGAGGGATTTTTCAATTTATTTGGGAACACTCTGCAATGATGAATTCAACACGCACCATCGTCAATTTTGTATTAGATTAAAGAGGAAAACTTTACTTCTTCATTGTTATATTACAAAAGCATCGTATGAGTTTTTGAAATGAATATTTTTGAAATAAATATTTTTCTATAAGAATTCTTAATCCTATTTGCTTTGAACTTTACACAAATTTGCATTGAATTTATCACACAAAAAAACAAATTTTCCTGAAGAAGTCTTCCAAAAGATGGCGAAATATTAAAAAATACATTAAAATTTTTTTTAAAGAACAAAAAGGACCTTGAACGGAATATTCTATAAGAATTTTGACTGGAAACCAGTAGTCATGTGGATATCTTGAGGAATTTTTTAATTTATTTGGGAATACTAATCAGCAATGATGAATTCAAAACACACTACGTCAATTTTATACTAAATTAAAGAGGAAAATTTTATTTATTCATTAATCTATTACAAAAGTATCGTATGCATTTTTTGAATTCGCCAGCCATAATAATCGGCATTGGCTATCAGGAGTGCTATGAGTCCGCTTTTAAACATGTGGATTTAAATTCACAACTTAAAAATTCCTACTACAGTTTTGTAAGAGATCAGAGAAAAAACTTAACTTATTTATTTATCTATTACAAAACTAACGTATACACTTTAAATTCGGCAAACACAATAACCATGTGGATTTAAATTCACACATCATGTTCTTGTAATGTTTGAAATTTGCAACATGAAAATTACAAAAACTTGAAATGAAAATATAAATTATAATTTAATTATATTTGGCAAAATATAGGAGAGTATAAACGAAAATAGTGAAGCTTTGAAATGAATATTTTTTCTAAACGAATTTTGACTGAAAGCAAGTCGTCCTGATAAACAGAGGTGAATTTTTTTAGTTCATTTTGAAATACTTAACAAAATATTGAATTTAAAGTACGCCAGTTTTGTGCTGGATTAAAGAGACATTTGTTTGCTCATTAATTGATCTATTACAAAAGGGTCGTATGCAGTTTTAAAATTCACCATCCACAATAGTAGTCATTAGGTACCAGGCGTTCTATGAGAGCGCTTACAAACATGTAGATTTAAATTAACTGACAGACGAATTAAAAAGTCCAATACAAAATGTTTGTAATAGATTAAAGAATTTATTACAAAATCATCGTATGTTTTCAAATTCGGCAACTGCAATAAGGGTCATTAGATATCAGAAGTTTCATGAGTCTTCTTTCAAACATCTGGATTTAAATTCACATATCCATACTCTTATACTGGTTTGAATTGGCAATGTGAGAATTTAGCAAAAACTTGAAATGTAAATACAAATTATGACGTAATTATATATTAAGCAAAATTATTATTAAGCAAACTGGAGACAAAAACAGGTTTTAAAATAAATAGTTTTTCTATACGAATTTTGACTGGAAACAAGTGGTTCTTATGTCCACAAGAAACCTTTTTTCTGGGAAAACTTTAAACTATATTTTCTTTAAACACTAAGCAAAATATAAACCATTATTGTATATGCTGAATTTAATATATGCTTGCAACAGGTTTTTGATAGATTACAAAAAATAGGTTTGTTATTAATTAGTCTATTACAAAAACGTCATGAGTGGTATCTCAATACGCCAACCACAATAAGTGCCCGTAATTATCACATATTCTAGGTTTATTATTAATTAATCTATTATTATTAATTATTATTAATTAATCTATTACAAAAATGTCGTGAGTGGTTTCAGAATATGCCAACCACAATAGCTATCAAATATTCTACACCAGTAGAAAAAATTTCGTACACATATCGAACTTTTTCATTATTGCTACGATTTTGATGTTGTATTTGGGCCAACGTAAAGCTTCATTCGAATTATGAATATTATTTCATTAAAGATATAATACTCCTAAATAGAAAGAAATTTTTTCGTTTACGAAAAAAGAGTCTGCTCGACCACGAGACTGTTGCTCGAGCACTCTACCAAATCAGTCACCGCGTACCTAGTTAAAGTTTTACATTAACAATATAATGGGTGATTTTATAAGAACTATCGGAAATTTAAAAAAAAAAAAAACACATAAAATTCAGAAAAATGCATGAAATATTTATTTGGATCGATAGTTGGGTCGATATAATTTAATGTTTGAAGATTATTATGCAAATGTTGGCCGCGGCTGCGCCTCAAATGGTCCATCCGCTTAGTACAATTTTGGCATACTCTTTCCAACATTTTGGTCGGTATCTCACGAATACTGTTGGCAATGTTGGCTTCCAGTGCGTCAATCGAAGCGGGCTTGTCGCTATAGACATTAGCCTTAACATAGCCCCACAACAAATAGTCTAGAGGCGTTAAATCGCGCGATCTGGGCGGCCAATTGACTGGTCCCAAGCGTGAAATAAACTGTTCACCGAACTCGCCTCTCAATTGGTCCATTGTTTCGCGTGCTGTGTGGCATGTGGCACCGTCGTGTTGAAACCACATGTCATGCAAGTCAAGCTCTTCCATTTTGGGCAAAAAAAAGTTTGTTATCATCGCACGGTAGCGCTCACCATTCACAGTAACGTTGTGATTCGCATCATCTTTGAAGAAATACGGCCGAATGATGCCGCCAGCCCATAATCCGCACCAAACGGTTGTTTTTTGTGGATGCATTGGTAGCTCAAGCAATGCTTCCGGCTGCTCTTCAATCCAAATACGGCAGTTTTGCTTGTTCACGTATCCATTCAACCAGAAATGAGAATCGTCGCTGAACACAATTCTTCGATAAAAAAGTGGATCTTCATCTAACTTTTCAAGAGCCCATTCACCAAAAATTTGGCGTTGTGGTAGGTCGTTTGGCTTCAATTCTTGCACCAGCTGTATTTTATAAGGCTTCACACCCAAATCCTTCCGCAAAATTTTCCACGTAGTGGAGTAACAGAGGCCCAATTGCTGCGACCGGCGCCGAATCGATAATTCACGGTCATCACCAACACTGGCCGATACGGCTGCGATATTTTCTTCAGTTCGTACTCTACGTGAGCGTGTTGGTGGTTTAATGTTCAACAATGTAAATTTGGTGCGAAATTTTTTTACAATAGCCCGAATAGAAGCCGCAGTAGGTCTGATTAAACTGACCATAAAATGGAAGAAGCGCGCGATGAACTTTCTTAACAGAGCTCGCATTTTGGTAATAAAATTCAATAATTTGCAAGCGTTGTTCGTTTGTAAGACGATTCATGATTAAATTATAGACCAAACTGAAGATGTTTGACAGTGACACAAGATACAAAACGTGCGTGAGCTGTCAAAACTAGTGTTGTCAAAAAGATAATAGCAAAAAAATCACTCGTTATAATAAAATATGTCCATTATTTTAACAACATTGTTTCGTATCTGTTACGAAAGCCTTACGTTAATACAATGAAATATATTCATAATATTTACTACACTATTTAGTTTTTTGTTTTCATACAAAAGTTTTTCATAACGCGAGTTAAACAATTTTAGCAAGCTTAATGAATTTGTTAAGATAATAAAGTGGAACTACGCCAAAATTTACATCCCATTAATGAAGCTTTAATAATCGCAATTAAACTTTTTGTGGCATTAATGAAAGAATAGTGAACAAGACGGTTTCACTCAAATAACTAAGCCTTTTGCTTTCAATGTTTAAGTCGTTTTACAAATGTGTGGATTTAAAATCACATATCATCATGCATATATCCATATGGAAAAAAAAATACATACGAATTAAAAAACGCGGTTTTCATTAAAAACTCTTCTTGTCTTTCCAAAGCTTTTAAAATTTTTCTTAAATTTTTCGTTCCTTTTTCTGGAATTAAGTTTTTTGCTTAAATTTCATTATTTTCTGTGTTCTGTACCAAAAACATAAATTCATGAATAAATATTATATTATAACCAGAAAATAAAATTCCCATGAATGTGTTAAACAAACAAATAAAAAGAAAAGAAATATTAAAAAAACTAGTGTACAAAAATATAAAAATTTGGCTATTATAGTGGCTGGAAAATCACGAATTCTGGAAGCTAAAGAACTTTTTTTTTATTTAAAATACTCTCCATAACGACAAAACTTGTGCTGAATAAGGAAAACTTTAATCAAACTTTAAGAGTTTTTTGTTTATTTTTTGCTCAAGCTGTTGAAGTGGCTAAATAAAGTAATTTTAATGTTTGGCACAAAAAAGTTTCGCTGAATCTGCTTAAATAATGTGCAAAACGTTGACAAATTGTTACGAAATGTTTAAATTTTTTAAGTAGATAAAAAGTTAGCTGAATTATATTTCTAAAGCTTTTGCAAGGACATAATATACAAACTTTAACTAAATTTGCAGTTAATTCCAGATTCCGGCTAAAAATAGTTGCTGAACAAATTTTAACAAATTCAGCTAAACAACAAAAGCAAAGGAAAATTGCTTAGTAAATTAGTGCAAAATATGTTGAGAAACAACTTTTAACTATAAAAGGATTTGTGAATAAATTTTAATGAATTATAGGAAAAAAATCTGTGGTCTGCATGAAAACGTTAAAGAAGCTGCTTTCAAGTGCTTTCTGAACATCTTTTTACATTTCTTTTCAGCTTTTTCCAACTTGTTTTAGCCATATTCAGCAGACAAAGAAAAACATCTATGGCCAGCTAGTTTTTAAATGCCCAAAGTTTGATCACTATATATTTATAATATATTAATAAAAGTAAATTCAGCTAGTCTTTTCGCCAAACATTTCAGCTTAATGTAATTCTAACTATATTCCGCACCGAAAAGGCCCTAAACATTATATGCCTACAAGTTTAAAAAGGTCACAAGTTTGGACGCCACGTGTTCGTAAAATGATAATGCATCCATTCGACTAATATGTGGAAGAAAATATCATGCTGAATATGATGTTTAACAAATTCAGCAGAATAATATTATATCATCTAAATATCATTTTGAAAAATATTTCTTATGTACATTAGTTATATTGAATTCAGCTAATATTTATGCATATATGGGCACATTTTTTTAACCCACTTTTTGTGACGGACTTAACTTTCACTTTTTTGTACCTTTTTACAGCTTGTAAACTTTTTGAAAATAGTTAATAAATAAATAATATCTATATAAAAAAATTATGCTATATGTAGTTTTGGTGTATTCACCAAGTGTTCTCAATAGTGAAAATTTTATTTCTTATAAAATATATATTATAAATGTTAATTGAATTAAATTTTATTAATGCACGATATATAATTTAGTTAATATTTGTAAGAAAAATTGCGCTGAATATCATTCAGATGTACTCAACAGGGATATTCTACATAAAATATTGCAAATATCTAACGTTTTGCTGGAAAAGTCTTTTCTAAATATCAATTCAGCTATTTTATAAAAAAATAAATATGCAAAAAAAGTTTTTTGATGAATTCGGCAAAGAAAAGTTAGATTAGTTAGAGGATAAATCCATGCAAACTATAAGTTTTATAACAAAACATGCCTGTTTTATTTCTGTGTTATATATAAAAAACTTAAAACAGCTAAATGTAAAGAAAAGATTTGCTGAATTATTGAATTCAGCTAAGGGAAATTACTGAATCTTGCACAAGTTATTTATTTTGTCTCAAAAATTTAAGTTATATGCCAAAAACAAATGATGAGCATACGTTTAATATTGTGCTGAATATAATTTTATATACATTTTCTAATAAAATAATGTGTTGTCAACATAAAAATTAAGAAATATTGCCAGATGCCGAATCGTTACTGAATTCCAATCCCACATAAGTACATAATACTTTTGGCGAAGGGGAAACAAAAAGTTTAATTAAAGTTAAAATGTATAACTTGCTGGATTTTTTAACAAACTTATTTAAAAAAAAAAATTTAGTCAACATTTCAATTTCAATATTATAATTCAGCTACACTTTATAAAACAAAAATTAAATTTAGATAATTTTTCATTGGTTAATTTATTTATATTCTCTTTATTTGTTGCTATAAATAGGAGTGAAATACAAATTCAATTTAAAATATTATGCTGAATGACACATGTTATATATTCAGCAAACTAGATACATATGTAAACACAACATGTGTACTATTTTGTAGTATATAAAGAGTGGCATGGTCAACTCAGCGCATTTTTGGCGGAATAAAGTGGTTTTGCCAGTTGCGTCAAAAAAGAATTTTGCTGAATTGGAGCTAGTCAAATTCAGCAAATAAAACTGATAACTATTCAGTAACAGAAAACATATTTTAGTTAAATGAAAATCAGATGAACGCGCTGAATAAATATTATATCGATTATCGATTTCGATTATAAATTAAAAGGAGAAAAACTTTTTTCTCAAAATCTTAAATTAAAGATAAATCTAAAAACAATCTAGCTGAATTGAAATGATCTTATATATAATTTATATTTATCTTTAATTCAGCAAAGTACAAAATTTACAGAGTTTAGCTATAAAGCGGCCATGTTGTAGAAGGGTATTTCAAAAACATTTTTCCTGCATTAAAACATAAGTCTAAAATCAGTCTAGCTGAATTGAATCAGCTTTAGCCCGCAGTTTCGCTTGCCAACAAAGTTTCATATAAACATTCATGATACATTATGACCCTAGTACAAATCCGAAAATGGTCGCTGATGAATAGTGTGGCGACTGCAAAACAGCTAGTTGTCCCCCAGCTAAAAGTTTGATTATTATTTTTCTTGTCTTCTTCAATCAAAAATTATTAATCACAACAAATTTATATTGCAAAACATCCTTCTTAAGAAAATCTTAAGAAAGGAGAGACTTGAACTAAACACCGATGTACAAAAACCAAAAATTTAAATTAAAAAATTATTAAGTTCAAACAAAATTTAATAAATTAATATTTAGTCCGGCTGATCCTTAATGAAGAAATGAAGAAATCGACGGAGGCCATCAGACAGCTGGTCTTGAACATTCCAAGAAATTTCTAAGCTTTGATACAAAGAGGGCCGAATATGCTCTAAAACTGGACAGGAAAAGCCTCAGAATACTTACAGGTGCACTTACAAGTAATTATACCTGCCTTAAGCCCCTGTACAGGATAGGTATTTCCAACACATTTGCAGATTCTGCGGTGAGACGAGGAGCCAATGGAGCACTTGATAACCCACTGTGGAGCACTAGGACACAGGAGATATGGGCTGCTACTAGCAGATATCGCTCCTTTATTGCAACATAGTCATATCTGAAAAAAGCTCGTTACGAGAAAAACGCATTTAAAATTTTTAGTTTCCATACAAGTCTTAGCAAATTTTTTGAGAAAAAATCTCCTAAAGGAAACAGTTTAAAAGCAATTTGAATAAATTTTTGGTAGTACTGTTAACAATTCTACATTGTTAACTCGAAAAGCTCATTTTTTGAGATATGACTATGTTGCAATAAAGGAGCGATATGTTAATTGAATGTGACTTAATATCACTCCCAATGAAGGAGCTTGTCCGTTTGCTTGACATACTTAACCCGTAATGGGGCAAGGGGGCGCACAATAGATCAACACTGATCGCAGTGCAAGTGGCCGATTCAAATCAATATTTTAAATTATCCTAAAAATAATTTAAGCTGAAACAAAAAACACAAAACGTCATTCCAAGTTGTGTATTGTTTTTTTACAAATTAATGTAGCTCTCGAATTTGAAACCACGTTGTCAACAGATTTGCAAATTATTTTTCCTACTGCAAACTTGTGAACGAAATTTTAAAATTTTCATTAATTCTGCGTTGGCTTTGTGCTACAACAAATATGCATGCACATAAGTATGTGTATTAGAATGTGTTAACCTTTTCACAAACTGATACAATAAATACATATTTGAAGCTTTAAATGCCCTTTCAGTGTTTATCCCTTCATAATTCGATACTCGTTCAAATTGATTTTGAATTTTGCCGTAAATTGTGTCATGTACACTAACAGAACTTCAAACATGTGTGCAGAATGAATGCGCGGCCAATACAATACTTTTACTTTGCCCTTCTCTGTGGCCATCTAAATAAAAAGAAGAAGAGAAAACAAACTCAATAATACACAAAAAAAAAAAAACAATTTATGATGGCAACACGGTTGTCATGTCAACTTTTATCAAAAGCCAATAAATAACACGAAACGTGAACCATATTCATACGAGTATGTTCTCTTTTCATTGCAGACATTTATGTTGTTTGGCCCGGCGAACACAAATAAAATACGCAGCCACACACAAGCTCACATGAGTACTCTATCTTCCCACACACATGCACTCATACTGTCATACTTCGTGCGAGCGAACTTGAAACTGAAAATAAAACCGTTGTCAAAATTTTCTCCTGATATCGAATAACAGTGAACTTTTTCTTTGTTTTATATTTTAAAAGAGAGCGATTTAAACAATAAAGCGATACAAGAGCTAAATATAGAGTGTGCATAAGTACACATATAGCACACTCACATACATACTTATTTATATATTTATGAATTAGTTTTGAGAACTAGTTGGGAGCTACTTAAGTCAATTTCTTACAATTCTCAATCCATGAAAAAAATAAATGAATAAATTATTGTGATATTAAAATGTTTAAAAACATCCTTCGTTTACCTTTAAGAATTTAATATATCGCTGTTTCTAGGTAGAATTGCGCTAACTCAGCGATGCCAACATCAAAGTAAAAAGTACATTTCATTATAGGTAACCAAAAAGCGCCAAAGAGCGCTTAATTATACGAGTAAGTATTCGAAAAATGCTAAAAAGAGCCAAATATTAATAAAACAAAACTTCAATGATTTAAACCAGGGGTGCCCAAAAGTTTTATATGGAAGAGCAAACACCAATACATTTAAGGAAAAACTATTTTTATTTTATATTTTTTGTTATAAAAAGCCAAAGAATTTACAAAAACAAACTTTACACTGATAATCGCTGTGATCAATGTTTACCAGCAAACCATGCGAGAATGTTGTTGCTTTGCTGTTGTGTATGTGCAGTGAAGGAAGAACGACAAAAAAAAATATATAAAACGAAGATATTTGTGCATTTTTCATTGCTAGTGCTGAGCGCAGTATATGTGTATTAAAGAGCACAGCCCTAAAGCTAAGCGCTTTTACAAAAACAATTGAGCATGAAGCGCATAGGGTTGGGCACACTTGGTTTAATCAAACACTACTTTAATTCAAATTTCCAGTAGAAAGAAGAAGCTAAAATAAAATATGTAATTGTCTCAAAATAAGAAGATTTTTCTATATTAGAAATGATGTTTTGAACATGCAGCATTATTTTGCTTTTATTTGAAACGTTTTTCTTCTCTTTTATTTATCTCAACTCAAGGATTTTCTTTCACTACGTTTTATTTGAATTTCCATTTTGGTCTTTTTTTTTTTTTTTTTGATTTGAAAAAAGTGGTTAAGAAGTTTTATAGATTTGGCCAAATAAGTTTAAATAATATAAAATAACCTTAAAACGAATTGAAAGCAGCACACAAGTACGTGACTTTCTCGTTTTTTTTTATTTTTATTTTTGTTGCTAATTTTTGTTTTTGCGGAGAAAGCAGCGTTTCCAACTCATCTTATTTTTTCCCCCTTTTGTGGTAGACATTTGAATGCATTTTGGTTTTACTTTTTGTACCTTGAAGTTTTGCGAAATGAATAAATAAGTGCATCGACGATGATGATGATGGAGTCGAACCTCTTTGTGCCCCACAGCCATTTTGTCAGTCGTTAAAGTTTAGACTTTAGTTGTAATCGGTTTATATGTTCAATTCGTTATTTATTTATTTCTATTTACGTTCATTTTTAGAATACTTATTGAGGGCTTATTTGTGTACCAGTTAGTAAGTTTATTCCTATACCAACATAAAATTTCCCAAATAACGGAAAAATCAAAAACTATAATAAACGTATTTTCTTGCCATTTGTATCTATAAAATGATACTCAAATAAATAAAAAGATAGATATTTGAGCCAAAAAAAAGAGAGAAAAAAAATGAAAAAAGTTCAGCAAATAAATGAACATTTGTGGGGAAATCTTATAAATGTTTCAGAGCCAAAAAGCCAAAACCACATTTGCGGTGTAATATCTACGAAAAACGTAAGAAAAGTAAGTAAATCTCTTCTTTCGAAAACACATTCACACACACACACACACACGCACGCACCACACAGAGCTTTAGACGTTTTTGTGAAACCTCATCGAGGGCACACACACACACACACACGCACACACATTTACTTAGTTAAATCCATTTAATGTGTGTAATTTATTGTTGGGATTTGGAATATCATTCCTTTTGAATTGTTTATAAATTATTTTTATAATGTTTCGAAAAAAAAGTTATTCATTTGCTAAAAACTTTTCCCAGCCATAATTTTCTTTTTCCAAAAGTTTTTCTATTAATTCAATAATTGCTTGGTAGCCTGATAAATAAAACAATGACCACTAGCAATTATTTCACTATTGATGTTTTAATGTTTTTGCACAAAATCTTTGTCAGCGGGAATTTTAATAGTTTGTATCAACAAAACTCATTTGTATTAATTAGCTTTTTTTTTTTTTTTTGGAGTAATATGTTGTTAGGTGTACAAGTTTGCCAACCCCCCCGGGAACAGGTTTTGCCTTGGCGTATTCCTTACTTGGGAACTCTGTTTTTCGTGAAAAAGAGAGGAAGGGGTCCCTCGTTTGGGCGGCAAACAAAACTCTAGGAAGCCGCATGACTTATGTTGTGTCGGCTTCCGAAACCCTTACCAAGGGTATAAATTGGCAGAACGGGGATCAGCATGGCCCCCGGGAAGTTCTGCTTGCGGTTCGACCCGGGCTGATCATGGTTGAAGTGCCAACCTTCGCTGAAACGTTCTGGCTGTGGTTGAAACCTAAAGCGCAGGAAAGGAGTGTTAGTATCTTTGATAATTGTTTGGTGTGTGGCTTTTTTCGGGGACTAACAATCTCCTGAGGATCTGTTGCCTATAGAACAGATACCTGATGGTTGACGGGTGAGTTGGTTTAAGGGCTGATGCTCTTAGTGGGCTTCGGCCTACCAACTCATTAAGCCTTGTCTTCCATTGATTGCGGGGAAATTGCATACAGGAGGGATTAGAAGGCCCGAACTCCTCAACAAGAAATTGCTCATATGACCGCAATCATATGGCATAAATTGCTACCTATGTGAGCCTGGTAAGCCAGGGGGCGCTGGTGAATCGTGAATAATTCACTCAGTGGAACTGATCCATCATCAGATAAGGCCGCAAGTCAGGTGATGATGTAAATCTTTTTCACAACTGTACAAGTTTGCTTCCGTCGTTTTGTAAAATTTGACTGCAGCGCTAGATGGTAGTCGAAATAAATAGATCGTAGATGTAGCTGAGGTATTTGTAAGCATAAAACGCCATAGAATTATTAGTCGATTTGTGTCTGCATCATAAAGTTATTCTCGTTTAAATATGTCCGCTTATGAGCCAAATTCTCGTCATTTGCAGGAAGTTTGGATTTTCTGCTGCGATATGAAAAAATCTGCGGCTGAACGAATTCTTTGGTGAGATCACTATTAGCAAAAGAATATACCGAGAGTGGTTTCATTGCTTAGAGCAAGACCAGCATGGCGGTGGAAGAGAGAAGGTTTTCGAAGATGCAGAATTGAAGGCATTACTTGATCAAGACTCGTGTCAAAGGCTACAAGAATTGACAGGATCATTGGGAGTACCGCAAAAAAGCTATTTCGTAATGGCTGAAAGTCATGAGAATGATTCAGAAACAAGGAAATTAGGTCATCGTGTCGTGTGTGTTAAAGCCGAAAGATGTTAAACGTCGTTTGATTACTTGTAAGCAGCAAATAATTTTGAAAACAAAAAGCTGCACATAGATTTAAATAAAAATGGGGGAAAAATAGTAAAAAACTGCGCACAAAAAAATGTTTGCATAAAAAAATATAAATTCCAATAACAATCATCGTCTGAACACCCACGTTGGTAATAGTGATTCGGAGAGTAAAACAAGTGTTTTCAAATTACCGTCTGAATATCACATTATCGAAATATTTTCTCTAGAAATTTTATTTATTTTTTATCTTGGACCACTACTCAGGGGATAACCAACCCCTACATATGCAGTGCATTGTACCAGAACTAGGAAAATAGTTTGTAAAGAGGGGGAAAGAGGGGGTAGTGTTTGCGAACATTTGACTTGAACTTTCCACTTTATAACACACAGCAAACACATCTGTAGACAAGTAATTCCATAGGCGAAGCAGACGGCTGAAAAACGAATTCTCTCTGTAATTCGTTGTGCGATTTTCCGGGTAATCTACACGCAAAAAAAATATATGGTTGATATGACAATATTCTAAGGGCAACATACTATTGTTGAACTATATGGTTGGTACTGATAATATAACATTGTTATATTTTAATGCCATTGAGTTGCGTCACCATAGTTTTGTAAGCAAAATGTTCAATATTGGTATAATTGAAATCAAACACAGTATTAATAAAATTTACCATATTAATATCATACTTAACCATGTTATTATGCCAAACAACCATACTACTTTCATTAAACAAACATACTAATATTACAAACAGTCTTATTAGCATATAACCATATTTAGGTCATAAACCACCATATTAATTTAAAAAAAGAATGTTTTAGAAAAAAAAACAATACTATTTTATTTATTTACAACTTCATATTCATGTAATATACATATTAAAATGAAAACATTTGTTACATTTTCATGAAATAAAATAATTAAAATTAATTTGCAAAAAATAGTTGGGTCCCAGAATTGCAAATGACTTCGATCTCAATAGGTTTTAGCGTCTATTAGCTGAAATAAAAAGAGTTTATTGAGTATTTTGTCAATAATCATATAAATAAATAATATGGTTGGTCAACAATACTCTTGATGTTGTCATAGTATTGTTGATTACAGCATACATACAAATATCAAATCTTAATATTCAAACGTACTTTTTGATTTCTGTAAACCTTTATATTATTGAACATTTTTAATTTGCAGGCTTTTACTTTCTTGTTTTTTGGATTAACAAAAAAATTTTGTAATAAAAAACAAAACACAAACGAAACTTATGTGTCAAAAACTAATATGAAAAATGCTGACAATATTAAGTTTATTCTGGAAACTTATATTTGTTACATGTGAATATACTTTTCATACATATGATAAAAACAACTATTTCAGTATTGGGTGTAATAAAAGCTATTGTTGTTAAAAAACAATTACTAATATTGTATACAACCATATTTGAAAATTGTAGGTTGTAATAATGGATTTACTGAAATGCAAACGAAAACATATTTATGGGGAAACAAACTATTACTAAATCGAGAATAGGCTGTTTTTAACAATAATACACAATATTATGGCATATATACTAATGTTGCCGTAATCATATTTCAAACTGCCTTTTCCTTGCGTGTACCGCAAATGGTTGATCTCTGGACGATGCGTGCGTGTTAAGTATAAATGTGGGAGTTTCAGGAACAAGATCCCTAATTTTGCCAGAGAATTATACTTTTTTAATAATTTGAATTATTTTATTGAATCGACCTTAATTGCCAAAATTATTAAAAAAGTTTCTGCTGCCCATTGAAATATTTCCAAGCTCATAAAAATAATAATCACTATAGCTATAAGTATCTCACTTCGTTTGCCAAAAGTTACTTAATTATCACAAGTTCTTTTAGAACTTTCAATACCACAAAATCCATTGTAGTAATGATAGAACAGAGGCAACGCAACCTACACTGCGTCGTTGCTCTAGTGAGTCAATAGACTTGGATACCCTACTAACACCGATAAGCTTCTTCGCCCTCTTCTACACGCGATTGAGTAACCCCAAAATAGACTTTGGAGCACCGGCCCCAGCATGAGAGTTATATTCCACACGCTGGTCAGATATAGGTGGTATAAATAGTAAGGAGATCGGATGGAGTGAAGTACATCTTACACCGCTTCAGAGATACGAAGCCCTGAATGCTTCTTTAGAGACATGAAAAATGTGTTCACTCCAACGAACATTGCACAGTATTTTCATTCCAAGAACACCAAGAGCATCCGATTCCTTAGTGTATATACTATCCATGAGTACAGTTGTCAAAGTTCTCGACGTAAACAATACTGGGTCTTACGATCGCCAAAAGCGAGCTTGTTTTAACGGCCCCATTCGGAGATAAATAGAAGATCACTCACTATTTAGTGAGTCATTCATATTTTGCCTTTTGGCAATAATCTCGGATAGGCTGGGCCTATTTAGTGAGTCATTCATATGTTATCTCTTGACAATAATCTTAAATATGTTATCTCTTGACATATCTTAATAATAATGGGTCTATAACTGAAAGAGTACGAATGCCAAATGCTGCTGTCATCCGCGAAAGAGTGGATAGGGTTGGAAGTTTGAAATAGAAGGTCATTGCGGAAAATACGAAATAGGGTAGGAGAACGAAATAATTTTTTAAAAGTATTATTTTATTAGTAACATTTTTTAAACAATAAATCGCCATCGTTGATTTTTTTCACAAAATTTATTTTCGAAATTGATTAAATTGTTATCGCAAAACTTAAAAGCAAAACTGTTGTGGTCATTTGTTGCTGGTGGCTACTGTTTGTTCATTAAAAACGGGTAACGTGGTAAGAGACGAGCTCTGGTGGACGGGGTGTTTAAGGGGACAGTTTAATAATGCTTTGTTTGGGGCTGGCCAACTTTAACGCCCACTTTGCTGAATTGAAAATGTCATTTACACAGGAAATAAATACACACATTTAAAAGCGAACGTATAAATAATTGTAATGAGATGTAGAATTAAGTTTAAATTTAAACAAAAGCGATATTTTCAATATGCAAATTTTGTGTGTAAAACATGTTCAAAAATTTGCGAACAGAGCAAAACTGTTGGTGATGGAGCCGGAGCAGGGAAAGTGAAGGGGAAGTAGGGTAGAGGCGAAGGCTTACAACAAGGGATTTTTAACAGTAATCAAAGGCTGCCTGTCTGTCAGTCTGTCATACGTACAAGAACAACGTTTTATTTATGTGCAGCGTTGATTGTTGAATAATTGAGCAGGTAACCTGCCTGTAATAATATTTATCATTACAAGCGCACTCGAATGTTCACGCAAGACATACGCTGCATTGCGTTGCAAAAAAAAATTTTGCTATTTCTAGTTGTTTATTCATGTTTGTGTTTGTGATTTTGCTGTTTACGAGCGGGTGTATTTATTTTAATGCTATTGTTGTAATTGTAGTTGTTTTTATTCTGAACGCACAATCACGTACACACATACACGCAGACATACATATGTATTCATTCATTGTGTCCTTCTTCAGCTGCATTGTTGCATTGTTATCGCCGAAGCATGTTTCAATCCAAATATTGAGCGAGAGAATGAATGTTTTTAATCAGATTTTTATTTGTTTTCAATTGTAATTTTGTGCTTTTCATGAATTTCAATTTCAAATCGACAAAGCCATTGTTATTTACTCTTCTCTTCTCTTCCATTTATTTTTTTTTTTGTCACTTTGAACATTAAAAGAAAGAGTGTTTTATGTTTCCAAATAGAAAAAAGAGATTTATTAAAAACCCACATGCTTTCGATAGAAAAAATTGTCTAGAAAACTTATGAATAACAAAAACTTTCAACTAAAACTCTATTAAAAACAAAGACTAATTTTTTGTTATAGATGCAGCGATAGCAAACATTGTTTTTTCCTCAAGAAGACCAAATTTCTCTAAATTATACAAAATTAAAATATAAACAAATTGTAAATTGTCACTCGCTTTCAAAAAAAAAAAAAAAAAAAAAATTCTAAATTGCAAAAAAGTTATAATAGACTCCGTGAATTATTTTCCCTTTCCATAGTAAATTTAATATTAAGCTACGTACGCACGGTTGTCAGATCTTACAATATTGTCAGTAAAATTGTCTGAAAATGTATTACAATCGTGTGAACTGCCAATTTTTAACTTACAACATTGTCAGAAAAACCGTTGTCAATCAATTGTAAGACGACAATGTTGTCAGGCATCTGACAATCGTGAGAACACTCTTCGTCGGCATTGCCAGATAATTGGCTGGTATTGTAAGCTCAGTTTTAATTGTCAGATGTATAAAATTAATGCACCTGACAATGGCATCATTGTCAGAAAAAAGTTTGATGGGCAACACTGCCAAACAGATCGTTGCTGACATACATAAGTGGCAATGCCTTACAAAATGTCTGGCAATTTTCTTCATCTAACAATCTGACAACCGTGTGAACTGACAATTTTTGTTGTCAGATGAATCATTTGTGAGACCATAGTCTGACAATGAAATTGTTAGATTTTCTTACGATCGTCTGAACACACAATTTACTTCTGCGGGACAATTTTTCATTGTCACTACATTGTCAGAATGTTGCCAGATCTTACAATATTGTAACATCTGACAACCGTGTGTACATAGCTTTAGTTATAATAGACTTTTTGATGTTCCTCCAAATTTTTAAACTTTTTTAATATACGATAACGATATTTCTTATTTTTGCAGCTAAATATCGTTTTATTTTATATAAAAAATTCAACAGTTTTATTTTCAATATTTCGATAACAATTTGTTATCATCGTCAAGAAAATTAATATGTTATTAAAAAATTTTCCAATTTGAAAAATTATTGTCAAAAAATTCCTATATACAAAAAATCCATACACCAAGAAAAATTATTAATTCATACACAAAGAAAAATTTATACCAGTAAAAAATTATAAATAGCTTGTTTTCTATGTTTCCCAGCTATCTATATGTCGACATTTCATAGGAACTACCCTAATCATCAGTAGACTTTGGAAATTTTTTTAAAGATATTCTCAAACATTTAACTTTATATCCCAGCAATCCAAATAAATTGCTGAGAATTTAAAAAGTAAAATGCTCTAATAATATCCGTCAAAACACAAAAACAAGCTTTTCTATTTATAAACCTCTCTAACATTTCTTTACACCTTTCAAACAAATGAACAACCGTTGGTTGCTACAATTTGCTTTTTGAAAGTATCGAAAAGTAGAGAACAAAAATTCAAACAATTAAGTTTTTTATTCGCTATTTCAGGTTCTAACATTTATACCAGTAACAAATTATAAATAGCTTGTTTTCTATGTTTTCCAGCTATCTATATGTCGACATTTCATAGGAACTACCCTAATCATCAGTAGACTTTGGAAATTTTTGAAAGATATTCTCAAACATACAACTTTATATCTTAACAATCCAAATAAATTTAATTTTTAAATTCTCAGCAATTTGGATTGTTGGGATATAAAGTTGAATGTTTGAGAATATCTTTAAAAAATTTCCAAAGTCTACTGATGATTAGGGTAGTTCCTATGAAATGTCGACATATAGATAGCTGGGAAACATAGAAAACAAGCTATTTATAATTTGTTACTGGTATAAATGTTAGAAGCTTAAATAGCGAATAAAAAACTTAATTGTTTGAATAAAAAAAATGTATTTATGAAAATTTGATTGACTCCAAAAATTTTTTAAAGAAAAAATATTGGTAATGAAAGCTTTTTCGATGGAATGTCAATTTTTTTAAAGTTTGTGACCAAACAAAATTCAAAAGAGCCTAAAAATTTATATATAGCCTAAAATACCGTCAGCACAGTATTTATCGATAAAAATAAAAATAGCAATTTTTTATGGAAAATTTTCCACGTAGAAAAATATTTTTTGCAATTAAGTTTTGCAAAAAATATATTTCTTTTTTAGAATTTGTTAATAAAATATTTTCTCACGAAAGTTATCGATACAGCTATATTAAAAGAAAATTCATTGATAGCCACAAATTGCTTAAACATTTATTATTTGCTGGCGCAGAATATTTATCAATACTAAATCTTTTTTTAAATTTAAAACTAAAAATATGGTAGAGAATTAAGTTTTGACGCCTGTTTTCCTTTTGCTCAACAAAGTCTTATTATTTAAGAATCTGCATTAAAAATAAAATTTCTATTAAATGAACCACTAAACGCACCCATTTGTAATAAAATCGCAATAAATATTCAACTCTCAAGAATACCATCATTGCATAAGAAAATCATTTTCCATTCCCCACACCACTCCCCCTCCCCCTCCACAACCACATCCCTCCAACACAATGGCAAACACGCCTTCTTCCTTTTTGCTTCATTCATTTTTTGCAATAAAAACTAACGATTCTAGTAACGATGTGTTTGTTATTCCAGAGGAGCTCCTGCTGTTCAATACTCGTAAAAAAACCTTTTCAGCAATTTTTACAATGTTGTAACTGTTTGTCATTTTATTATACTCGTACATGTTTTTAAATAAATGTTCGTTCTTACGTTGTTGTTATTGTTGTTGATGTTGTGTGTTGTTGTTAATGCTTAAAATGGTCAGCATACATGGTTGCCATATTTTGACGTTTTATCGTCATTTTGACGATTTGGGGGGCTGAAAATAGCTTGTTGACGATTTAACGATTTAGGGCCTATTTTTGACGATTTTTCTAGACCACTTTTAAACGTTCATATTTTGCAAGTAATTTGGGTTTTACAACTTTTAGGCAGGGGTGCCCAAAAGTTCTATATGGAAGAGCAAACACCGATACATGTAAAGAAAAACAAATTATATTAAATAAGCTAAACAAACGGAAGTGTTGTTGCTTTGCACTTGTGTGTATACATGCATATATGTGTATTAATGCGCACAGCCTATAGATAAAAGCTTTTACAAAAACAAATGAGCATCAAGCGCATAGAGCTTGTCCACTTCTGATTTATGGTATAAAGAAAACGGCAGTAAAATTTATGTGTACATGAGTCTAAAAGTCAGTATTTCGTACTTGAATAAAAGGTTCCACACTTGAATCAAAAGCACCATACTTTATTGCAGAAAATCCGTACCTACCGTACTTTTGTTACCACTTGGGATTGCTTTTAGTACGGATGGATTAAATTTCTTTTCACTGTAACTGAGTTTTACTTGCTTCAGGAAAAGAGTTATATGCTGTTCATAGAACACAACTCGTTTGAAAATTTGTATAAAATTTACTCAACTTTGTAAGTGATTGCCATAAAAAAATTTTAGACGTATCGCTTGGCAACACTTTCAGGCATGTTCTGAGTAAACGCAAATCGCTTAAATTAAGTGTTTTCGTTTCGAAAACGCCGAATAGGTGTTCTGAGTAAACGCAAATCACTTAAATTAAGTGTTTTCGATTTGAAAACGCCGAATAGGTGTTCTGAGTAAACGCAAATCGCTCGAAATTGCCGACTTCAATTCGCATGTGTAAAGGGTGTTTTTTTAAGCTAGATAGAACTTTAAATTGTAAAAAGTAACACAAAAAATTAAATTTTGATGAAACATTTTTTTTATTTGTTTCAGTATACTCTGACAAATCATCATGAATAGACTCACGCTTGAACAACGCTACGAAATTATCCAAATTTACTTTGAAAATCAGACCCGTTGTTTTATCGCAAAATTGTGTTCAGCGATGAGGCGCATTTTTGGCTTAACGGGTTTGTTAATAAGCAAAATTGCCGCATATGGAGTGAGACCAATCCACAAGAGACCCTACAGACTCCATTACATCCAGAAAAATGCACTGTTTGGTGCGGTTTTCATGCTGGTGGCATCATCGGACCTTATTTCTTCAAAAATGAGGCCGGAGCTCGCGTTACGGTCAATGGAGATCGTTACCGCACCATGATCAATGATTTTTTGTTTGAAAATATGGATGACATTGATCCGGAGGAGATGTGGTTTCAACAGGATGGCGCTACGTGCCATATGGCGAACGCAACCATCGACTTACTGAAATCAAAATTTGGCGATAAGTTGATTTCGAGAAATGGACCTGTCAATTGGCCTCCAAGGTCGTGCGATTTGACACCTCTCGATTATTTCCTGTGGGGCTACGTGAAGTCACTGGTTTATGCTGATAAAACAGCAACAATTGACGCCTTGGAGGCCAGCATTGTTCGTGTTGTTCGTGACATACGGCCAGCAGTGCTCGAAAAAGTGGCCCAAAATTGGACGTCCAGAATGCGCTTCGTCAAGAACAGCCGCGGTGCCCATATGCCCGAAATCATTTTCAAATGTTAATGTCACGTATTGATCTTTCGAATAAAAAAAAATTTTGATTACAATTTCATTTTTTGTGTTATTTTTTACAATTTCAAGTTCTATCGGGCTTAAAAAAACACCCTATATATTGAACTGAACTGATTGAATTTGGTTAAAATAAACTTGCAAAAAATAAAAAATAATATTATTTATGTATTAATGTTAAAAATAATATTATTCACAATTTTTATTTCAATAAAAATTTAAAAGAATTTTACAAACTTTCAGTTAAAAATTTTCAGTTAATTAAAAAATGCCTCAATTTGTTGTAAATTTCCTTTCGTTTTATATAACTGCCACATACATACATATGTACATAATACATATTGAATTTGTTCATTAAAAAAACTCTGAAACGTCTGTAAAACGCGCGTTTCTTAGAACACCTAAAATTGAACGCTTTGCGATTTCAGATCGCGCGTTTTCAGAACATGGCTGTTTATAAAAAAATCTGGTTTTGGAATACAAGATCGAAATTTTTTTCTTTAGTAGATGATTGAAATTGAAACTGGACGCAGAATATTGAAATTTTTTTCTGTTTAAAGGGTGTCTCAGAACTTAACATCAAGCCGAAACAGAGTAATAAGGTATATTGTAACCATCGTGAGTAAAATCAGAAAAATAATAATGCGAATAAAAAACATTTGAACTGAGAGATATATTTTCAGATATTTTTCTGATTTTACTTATGATGGTTACAATGGATCTCGCCACTCTGTATCTGCTTGACGTCAAAATACACGCAAAGAAAAGGCAGATTAAAAAAATATTATTGCAACAACATTAGTATATATAACATTGTGTGTGTTATTGTTAAAAACAGTGTATTTTCAATTTAATCACAGTTTATACTTCCGGCTAACCATAATATGGTAATACCCAACCATACTATTTTCAAAGTCATTACAATTTCCATGGATAACCATACTATTGTTGGAATCAACCATACTATGTTACAACCAACCGTATTAATACGGTTATTTATTACTCTTAAAATCGCAATTTCAACGAATTGCTTAAGCCCAGTTCAGACTATTATACTTTGTATTAATACTTGTCAAAAATTCAAATAATACGTGCAAGTCTGATAGTCAGAATGTAATCCGTCATACATACGAAAAATAATACGATAAAAATTTGACATCCCATACGACTTTGTTGTTTTTTTAAACTTTTCAAAACGATAATACTTTACATTGGATCAGGGTTGTGTTTTTTAGCAAACCAGCTAATTAATAAAAATTGAGTAGTCGGCTATTTCGTAGACGATGGGGTACCGTCACTGATAGTATTTTTTGTCGTTATAAAAAAGCCCGAAATTTGGAATTTAGCTGTCATTTATAAATGTATTTTGCTCATGCTATACTTAGAACATAAAATATGTTTGTGCTATTGAATTTGGATGTGTTATACACAATTATTATTTTAGCTGTTGAAGTATTTCAAGCGGCGGTCCGTCTATCGCCTACGACCAATAGCGCACCTGCCGCCGTGAAAAGTTTTATGATGGTACATCTATGTTGGTTTATATAAAAATGTGATGGTGTGAATACAAAATCTAATTTACGTTAGACTTTTTGACAGTCGAGAGAAATGTGTTTAGACTTTTATCTCACAAAATCTAATGAAAGTATTTATACTTGTATAATAGTCTGATTGGGTCTTTAATAACTATTTTTGATTTATTCCAGCTAATAGAAAATTCAACATGAAAGAGAGCATTTGTGCTTTCATCCCATTAAGATAAATGTTCCGAATTATTTCTAATTAATGAATATATAAATTATATTTTAGCTTTTGTTTATTATCATATCGCTCCTTTACTGCATATAACGCAAAAAACTTCTTTCGAGAAAAACACATTTCAAATTTTTAGTTTCCATACAAGTCTCAGAAAAAATGTTTAGAAAATATCTCCTAAAGGAGACAGTTTAAGGAAAAATTAAATAAAATTTTGGCACAATATAAATGGTAGCACTGTTAACAATTCTGCATTGTTAACTCGAAAATAGCATTTTTTGAGATATGACTATGTTGCAATAAAGGAGCGATATGTATATTAAATTAAGACAAAAATATGGCGCTATTAAAATAAAGTTTGCAACATTACTTTTGTTTTTTAATGAAAGTAATGAGGCTATGTATGAAAAAAATATGGTTTCTTAATAAAAAATAATATAGCTGTGTATGACACTAATATTGTAACTTCAATTAATACTATGGTTGCTTACTATTATAATAATATTGAGCCAAATTATAGAATAGTTATTTATACAAATTTTTTTACAATACTATGGAAAGCCATATCAATGGCGTTTTAAGTTAACAATATAGTTTTATCAGATACAACCATAGTATGTTGCCCCATATCACCCATAAATATTTTTCTGCGTGTGAGTGAAATGTTTTTTTAGTTTTGTTTTGATGACTTTTCTCATGATGGTTATAATCAACATGCATGTTCTGAGAAACGCAAATCGCTTAAATTTAGCGTTTTCGATTTGAAAACGCCAAATAGGTGTTCTGAGAAATGTATAACGCAAGAAATATGGTTTTGCGATTTGAAATCGCCAAATAGGTGTTCTTGAAAACACACATCGCTTAAAATTGGCGACTTCAACTCCCATGTATATATTGAAGTGAACTGATTGAATTTGCTAAAACTTGTAAAAGGCAATAAAATTATTCACAATTAAAATTTTATATGTTTTCTTTTTATTTCAATAAAAGGCTTAAAGAATTTTACACATTTTCATTAAGAAAACTAAATTGAAAAATTTTTCTATTTGTTGTCAAATTTTTTTCCTTTTATATTACTACCACATACATCTATACGTATGTAAAACACATATTGTATTTTTTCGGAAAAAACTCCTAAACGCCAGTAAAGCGTTCCTCAGAACACCTAAAAATCAATTAATGCGTCAAAACGCATTGCGGTTTCAGAACGCGCGTTCTGGGAACATGGCTGCAAGTTTGTTAGCCTGTTTCGGCTTGCCAATTAAGTCCTGGGACACCCTGTATATTGTAAACCTTGTTACTTGGTGTCATGTGCAATTTTTGCCAAAAGAGTCACTTATTTTCTTGCAAAAACTTCGCTGGAAAATTTTTAATTTTGCATTTCTTCTTGTTTTCTTTCGTTTTGGGTTTGAGAAAATACATCAAGAAAGGTGTTGTTGTTATTGCTCTTGAATATTTTTCTTTTTTTTCAATTCGTTTTTTGTCATTTTGTGAACTTTTACAACTTAACTGCCGTAAAATTGTAAAGAAATGCTGAAAAGAGTTCCTAAACAAGCTCAAGTCAGAAATGTTAAAAGAGCTATTAAAATTTTCTACATGAAAAAAATTATAATATTTATTTAACCCATTCCGACATAAAATCAAGCAGCCAACACTTTTTATTGCTGTTGTTTTTTTATCGCATCATTATGAACCCAGCGGGGAGCGGGCAGGTGCTTAAATTTAAAACGCAGCAGTTTTTCACAAAAAAAAAAAAAAAATGACAGATTTGATACAATTAAAGACAGAGGAAATTTTTTTGGTGTTGGGTTCTTATATGAAAATACTGAGAAGAGGCCTAGAAAGCAGTGAGAATAAAGGGTATTTTTTATGGAGGTATAAAATAATCAATTCTTATTTTTGCAGCAAAAGATCTTTATTTGTTTAATAAAAGAAAAAGTTCAGCGGTATTTATTTCCAATATTTCGCAAACAATCTAATTTATTGAATTTTTGTTGAACTTTTATAATTTTTAAAATAAATTTTTGTTTCAACAAAAATTCAATAATGAGATGAACATAGATACAGAATAATTAAACGCTCGGTGGCTTAGTGGTTAAAGCAGTAGATCATGATACGTCATGTCCCGAGTTCAAATCCCAGTGGGTGCTGATGAGTAGTGTAGCGACTACGAAACAGCTAGTTGTCCCCCAGCTAAAGATTTCATTATTATTTTTCTTGTCTTCTTCAATCAAAATTATTGATCACAGCAAATTTGTATTGTAAAAAATCTTTCTTAAGAAAAAAAAAAAACTTAAGAAAGAAAAAACCTGAACTATAACCCGTTGTACAAATGTACAAACCAAAAATTTAATTTAAACAACTTTGTTTTGCTTAAAAGGAGCTCTGGTAGTAAAAGAAGGTTTTTTAAATAAAGAAAATGAAAATTCCAGATATCGGTCCGAGATATAGCCTAAACCGGGGTTTTCATGAAAATGTCGCGTAAGCGAACTAAATTTTTTTTTGCTTAAAAGCAGTTCTGTTAATAAAACGAGGTGATATAAATAAGGAAAATGAAAATTTCCGATATCGGTCTTTATGTATCCGGGATATAGCCTGAACCGATTTTTCCATTAGCATTTATTTATTTTTTTTTTTTTTTTTTTTTTTTTTGCTGAAAAGCAATTCTTGTTATAAAAGAAGGTTACTAAAATACAGCAAATAGAAAATTCTGATATAGTTTCATATATAACCGAGATATAGCTTTTCTGGAATGGTGATTACAAAGCAAAAATATCTTTTCCCCGATATCGGTCCATATATATCCGAGCATATTTAGTCCAAGTTTGTAATATATACTACACATATAGGTGACTATCGTGAAGGGTATTTTAGATTCGGCCCCGCCGAATGATTTTGTAAATATTTTCGATAGAATGGCGAATATTTGTTAATCGAAAATAGTTTCTGCCATTTCTGTCTGTTGGAAAATACACCCTGTACTTTTTAAGGCAATTTTATTCCTGTTGTTATTTTAGCTCTTGTCAGTTGAATGTGTAAAATTCATTCGACCGTCATTGAAATTTCTACACAAATTTTCTTTTAATTTTTAATTTAAATATTTAACACAAATTAGTTTATTTTTTCCACTTTAAAAAACTGAATAAACCCATCAACCGCCACTCAGGTCATATTGTTGGTTGCGAAAAAAAAACAACAACAACAACGAGAAATAAATACTCGTATATTTTTTCTCTTTTGTTGTTGCTGTTGTACAATAAAATAAACAAAAAATCCCATAAGAGCCCGAAAAAAAGCCCATAAAAACCGGTAAAAATGAATTTATAAACAGAAATGAAAAACGAGACTGGACAAAATGACACGACACCAACACACCAACAAGTTTCAGCTGAACTCTCAGATTGTAACATTATAAATTCATGCAACAAAAGTTGTGGCAAATACATGTTGTATTAAATATTTAAATTAAATGGAAACCATTCCAAAAGTGTCATGTGGTTGTTACTGCGATTCTTGTTTCAAGTACAACCGTTTTTTTTTCTCTCTCTCTCTCTCTCTCTCTCTCTTTTTTCAGCCTGTAGATTTACAAGTGTTAATATGTTTAGTGTGTGTGTATGTACGCACGCACGTATGTAAGTATGTATTGGGTGTAAGTGCAAAAATGTATGGAATGTAATTAATAAATTTGTAAAAAAAAAGAGTTATTTGAAAACTTTTCAACGTTATGGTTTTTTGACAGCGAACACTGAAAGAAAAAGGTTTCGTTATGGGAATGAAATCGATTATTTCACCATTCTTTCTTCAATACCATGCAAAGTTTTATTGCGGTTATGAAAGCTTCATTAATGCTGTAAAAGTTTTACCTGGAACTACTTTATTATTTTTTACAACTTTATTAATGTTACGAAAATTGTTACATAAGTGTTATGGAAAACTTTTGCATGAAAATATAAGAGTTTCGTTATAGTTAGTAAACAGTGTAATAAATATATTGGAAATACGTCATTGTATTAATGTAAGAATTTCATAATAGCTACGAAACAATATGGCTAAAATAATGGACATACGAGTATGTGTTTCATTATATAAATGTAAGACTCGATGCCTGATTTCCTATAGTGTTCAAGCAAAGTCTTGAGGTCGCAGGTTCGGGTCCAACCACAGCCTGTGTGTGTTAAGCTTTGTTCCACCACCTATTGCAAATTCGTAGAAAAGATAATGCGTACTTCTGCTTTGATGGTGACTGCTGCTTTCGGCACTACGCGATCGCCGGCAGCCAGTTCACTATGCTAAACTGGCTGACGGCTGATCTCATGGTAAAAGAAATAGCCATGAATTCAGGCTGCGGTCAAGCGGGGCGTGGAAGGAGGCGACATATGGTCATGCCTCAATAATAAGAAGAATAGTGAACCTTCCGGAGAATATTGATTACTGCTCACCGACATTAGATTCGATTTAAGTTTATCAGGCACGGTCTGGGAGTTGAATGGATCAGATCGTCAAGGGGACGTGCGTGAAATCTTTACAAATGGAGCCAAGTTGGACTCGTGAGTTAGTGGGGGTATCTCTATTCCCCTTTATGAGAGGAGGATGAGTTTTAGGCTGCAAAACGAGTGTAGCGTGGCGCAGGTCGAAATCGCGGCCATTATAAAGGCAGCGAACTGGTTAAGGTATTACAGGATATTCAGGGAGGATATCCGAATTTGTACTGATTTGCACTAACTGGGGTCTATACGGCTTGCAAGTTGGTTCGTGAATGCTGGATATCTCTAAACGAAATAGCGAGACATTCGAACCTGGGTACGAGGGCACAGTGAAATGTCCGGAAATGTTGTAGTGGACGAACTGGCAAAGACAGGCGTCAGGCTACAACAAAGGGATATAGATGAGATGGTCGGAGTCCCTCTTAGGAGCTGTAAGAAACAAGTCCAACGTCAACTTTTTGAGACCGCACAAGAGAGATGGTCTAGTGAGATCACCTGTTGAATATCAAGACTGGCATGGCCCAGATATGACAACAAGAGGACTGTTATCCTTAGGGACCTGTCCCAAAGGAGTTTGCGCTCTGCTGTGGCGGTCCTGGCGCGTCATAGCCACATGGGGTCACAGGCGAGGAGTTCAAATCTTCCATTTAATGACTTCTGTAGAAGTTGCAGGGACGAGAAGGAAGTAGAGAGTGTTGAGCACTTGTTTTGTCGATGTCCAACTCTCTCCTATGTAAGGGCTTTGTATCTAGGCAGACCGATGCTGCACGACTTGGCGCAGGTATCGTAATGTGATGTAAAAGGGTTGGACTTCTTTATACGATCCTCGGGTTGGTCCTAAACCGGTGATATGTATATCTGCTGAGATACATACCACAACGGTACCAAATTGGACCCAAGTTTGCTGGCGGTCTGTTAAACCTAACTTAACCTAGCTTATTTCATATTGTCAGGTGCATGAATTTTTGAACATCTGACAGTGGCATCATTGTCAGGCAAAAAACAAAACAATTGAACAACTGTGAAAATGATTTACATCAGTACCTGCCTTGACGGCCTAACCTGATGGTGGATCAATTCCACGAAGTGAATTTTTCACGATTCACCACCGCCCCCGTGTGGCTTGCTAGGCTCACACAGGTAGCAATTCTTGTCATATGATTGTGGTCATATGAACAACTTCTTGTTGAGGAGTTCGGGCTTTCAAATCCCTCATGTATGCAATTTCCCAGCAATCAATGGAGGACAAGGCTCAATGAGTTGGTAGGCCGAAGCCCATTAAGAGCATCAGCCCTTAAACCAACTCACCCGTCAATCATCACCACTGGTTCCTTAGAGTACACGTATCTGTTTTATAGGCAACAGATCCTCGGGAGATTGTTAGCCCTCGAAAAAAAGCCATCACCAAACTATTATCAAGGATACTAACACTCCCTTCCTGCGTTTTAGGTTTCAACCCCAGCCAGAACGTTTCAGTCAAGGTAGGCACCTCAACCATGATCAGCCCGGGTCGAACCGCAAGCAGAACTTCCCGGGGGCCATGCTGATCACCGTTCTGTCAATTTATACCCTTGGTAAGGGTTTCGGAAGCCAACACAACATAAGTCATGTGGCTTTCTACAGTTTTGTTTGCCGCACCAAACGAGGGACCCCTTCCCCTCTTTTCCCCGAAAAACAGAGCGCCTAAGCTAGGAATACGCCAAGGCAAAACCTGTTCCTCGGGGGGAAACACCAGAAAAAAAAAATTTTTTATCTCGAAACAAAAATATATTGAAGATTTCTGAAGCCGATTTTGGAAACTCCCAAAAAACTCGGGACCGGCCAGCTACGAAACGGTTTTTCATATTCGCTGCGCTTTCTTGCCTAGGAATGCGTATCTGAATGCGTATCTTTTAGCGTTCATTTTGGTCTCGGTTATACGAGTAATTATGCGAGTTTTGTCGATTTTGACTGGTTCTTAACAACCTTGTCGAGTTTGTGCGCGTTTTGTGCAAACCAACAACAGTTTTAAACAACTAATGGTGAACCAAAAATACTAATATTATTGTTTAAAAAAACGTGTGGCACTTTGTGCATCGATCGCCCGACGCTTTATTACAATAAAACTATTGCTTTAAGCTTATTTTTAAAATTATTTTTAATTTTTTAGTTCACTATCAAAACAGGCTTTTAGTTTTTTATTTATTGAATAGAAACTATTAAAAGCAACACTGCGTTTTTTCAATGTCTGGCATTTATGTAAAAATAACGAATTGCAAAAAAGGAAACTTAGGTTCCCTTGCTACACCCGCCTCTGTATATTTGGCCACATTTTTAATCAAAACTAGAATTCAAAAGGAGCACAAGAAAAAGAGGAAAAAAATCCAATATGTTGCATGACAAGTTGTTTTAGTGCTGCTGGCAGACAACACAACACATTCGCATTGTTGCCACAAAAATAATTTTGAAGTTGCAAGTGAGCGGTGAATGCTTGTAGGTACTGTTTGGCTGTTTGTTTGTTTGTTGGCTGTGTCTCTCTGTCTGTCTGTCACTAACGTGTGGCAGCATAATATTCGGCATCTCCATGCTGCTGCTGCATTTACATCCGACACAATTCCAGTGTTATTAATATTAATGTTAAATTGTTCTTTTTGGCTGTTTGTTGTTTATTTTGTATCGTGTGTTTTGTTAAGTGCTCCTCCACATACTGGCAACCTTTCGAAACAAGTTTCGGGGGTTTTCTTTTTTTTTTTTAACTGTTTTACATTTCCAGTTTATTTAACATTTTTTCGCCGCTGTCTTTTCATAAAAGAATTTTTGGCAACGCATTTTTCATTGCTGTAAAGAAACACTAAATAAAAGAATAAATTGTTCTTTGCAAACTGCTGGCAGCAGAATGAGTGCGAAAGAGAGAGAGAGAGAGAGAGCGTGAGGGAGATGCAAAATGAAAGACTTTGATTTTAAAGGCACTTTATATTTGGCGTGCAGTATTTTTGGCTGTAAATGAAAGTTTTGTAAAATATGACAGCATTTTTTCTTGTATTTTTTTAAGTGTTTTGTGCTCGTAGTTCGTTTTCAAAACAATGACTTTTCTGTTCTGAAAGCGGTCTTGTTATTTTAGTAAAATGAAATGAAAAGCGAAGAGACATAAAGTTAAATTCTCTTTTTTTTTAATTAACATATTTCAGTTGTTGTTTTTATTTAATAAAGCCGTAATGATCAGTTGTAAACCAGTTCTGTAGTGCGATTATGTAACTTTTATAACGATAATCGAATCGTTACAATAATTGTAACGATATTTTATCGAATTCGCTATTCTGTAACATGTAGTTAAGTTCTTTTTTTTAATGAACATATTTCAGTTGTTGTTTTTATTTAATAAAGCCGTAATGATCAGTTGTAAAGCAGCTCTGTAGTGCGACTATGTAACTTTTATAACGATAATCGAATCGTTACAATAATTGTATCGTTATTTTATCGAATTCGCTATTCTGTAACATGTTTTTAACCATATTCGCCGTCAATAAAAATCAGCTGCTAATTGTACTACCGATTGTCGATATCTTAAAGACAAAAATCTTCTTGCTGTTTATCCAATCGTTAAAGTGTATTTTTTTTTTTTAATTGTGCTTCCATGAAATAAAGCGAAAATAGTCTGATTTTTAATACATAAAAATATTTATTAAATACATAAAATATTTATTAAATACATTTTCAAAAACAAACATTTCAGAATAATTTTTTAACCGGTAAAGTGTGTTTTGTGCTATAGCTATTGAACGTCTGGCATTCGGACTTGCAAGGGTTGAACAAGTTTGAACGCTTCAAGGGATAACCAGTGCGTTTTTCGGGAGTTGGACAATTCCTTTGAGGTGACAAGTTAATGAATTTTAAAAGTCATATTGATTAGCACCAGCCTTAGTTGTGGTCATTCTGAACATACAGAAATTAGTACATACATGTAAAAGCGAATAAATGAAATATATGGACACATATTTTATTTTACTTGCCTTATTACAAATTAAATAATATTTATTGTCACTTAAAAACTAAAATCACAACAAGTAAAAATCAATATGTATACATATTGTTGTGGGAAAATTTATTGTTTTTTCATTTCTTCTTTGTGGTTTTTGCTTTTTCTGGCAGAGATGCCACGTGATGTTTATATGAATGAACAGAAAAATACAGCTGTTTACTATCGTTAGAATTAAGTTACAGAATCACTCAATCGTTAGTGCAAGCGATGAAATTTGATGACAAAAGTTGCGATTATCGGATCGTTAAAAGTTAGAGAATCGCACTACTGGGCTGAAGAACAGCTCTCGCGTCATCGTAATTATTTCTTAAGTACGGTCAGGCTTGTGTTTGTTGTTCGGTCTTCGAGAGTTTTGTGTCTCACTTGCACTGGTTAACGGTTTGCCTCAACTAACTGTATTGGTTTGAAGTTTTGTTTTGAGGTTATTCATTGTTAACCACGTGGAAACTTCCTATGTGAAGGCATAGGCCGTTATAGTTAGTCACAGCAACGCTACAAAAGTACTGTTAATAGCATCTTGGGCATTATGGTCTTTGTCATCCCGCCCATGCTGTGCATCCTATACTTTGCAAATTTACTTTGCAACTGTATAGGTACTAAATAAACCGATAAAAAATTATAAATAGCTTGTTTCCTATGTTTCCCAGCTATATATATGTCGACATTTCATAGGAACTACCCTAATCATCAGTAGACTTTGTAAATTTTTGAAAGACATATAGATAGCTGGGAAACATAGGAAACAAGCTATTTATAATTTTTTTTTGGTACAAATGTTAGAAGCTAAAATAGCGAATAAAAAACTCAATTGTTACTAAATAAATAAATAATAAAGCCGTAATGACACTTACGATTTTCTGTCTTTCTAAGAAGGGGGCTAACGGTTCCTCCAACCGTTTGGTGTTTAAAACTGTAGCGTCCTTTTTAGGGCTGCAATAGTCTGACCAGAGGCTATTATTTTCTGGTACCACGTGAGCTGGGAGCCCCGAGAACATTGTTCGCGCCCGGCTATGGTTGAGGACCTTCGGGGGCAAAAAGGTGGTTGTGGTTTAATACCCAAATCCGGGGAGAGTTTTTGGGCTCGATATGGAGTTGCACTGCAACCGGGTGCCGTAACCCTGAAATCGGAAGGAGTTTTAGGAAGGCTCCGCCCTACACCATGGGGGAGAGCATGTGCCATTCAGCATGTGATCGAAAATGGTACCCATGCATGGCAATTTGTTATGCATGGGGTCGCCCGAGTGAACGTTTTTTTTTTTTGTCACCTTATGAGAGAATCACCGTGGGGTTGGGTCGTCAAGGCAGGAATTCACGCTAAACATCTTCTGATTCTGTCTTTCTAAGATTTTGGAGAAGAGTATAGATATATTGCAATTGAAGTTATTATTACGAGCAAAGAGTTCAGCTATATTAGAAAAAATCTAAAAATTTTCAACATGTTATCGATAAAAAGTGGGAAGTGTGAAAAAAAAAATTCAAAAAATGTTTGCCAGTTTATCAATTTCGAAAGAAAATTAATGTGAACGGAAGCTAGTCACTTACATTCAAATCAATTTGTCTTTCTCATTATTCCTTATTCGTTCGCATATTCTTATATATTTTGATTGAGTTTTGACACATCGTTGGCATAAAAAACAGTTATAGGAACCCAAAACAATTTCCTTTCGTTTAAGCCGTAATGACATTTACTTTTTTTCAACTTTTCTTAATGTGAGATTGAAAAAGTGAAATAGTTAATAACAGAAAGAGAAGATTATTATGCAGGGGCTTGTACCATAGCTAGCAAAATAGATTGTGAGGTGGGGGAAAGACGGAGTAATGTTTGTGAACATCTGACTAGAACTTTCCAACGTTATAACAGATACACGTCTGTAGACAAATTGTTCCACAGACGAATCGTACGGCAGGAAAATTAATTCTTTCTCTAATGCGTTGTACGATTTCCTGTTTCCGAACTTGAAAAAATTGCTCGCAGGGAAAATATTCATCTCAAACGAAGATGAGATTGCCGAAACTATCGCGTATTTTGAGGAACTCCCAAAATCAGATTATTTAGATTGTATAAAAAAGTTGGAATATCGGCTAACTAAGTGTATTGAACTAAAAGGGGACTACGTTGAGAAATAAATGGTTTTTGAAATAAATGAAATGTTTTTTTCTACTACCTACCTACCTAAATTCAATATCAATCCGCCCTCGTACATTGCAAAGAGATCGAGAGAAGTGAAGTACATCTTTTACCGTTTCAAAAAACCCAAATACTTGAATGCTTCTTTACAGACATGAAAAATGTGTTTACTCCAGCGGACGTCGCACTGTATTTTCATTTCAAGAACAGCAAGAGCGTCCTCAATATGCATACTATCCATAAGTACAGATAAAGCAGCATTTGCGGTCGTTTGTTTGTGTGTTAAGAAGCAATATTGGGTCTAATGAGCGTTGATGGCGACCCTGTTGTTAGGACACCATTCGGAGATTAATAAAAGATCACTATTCAGTGAGTCATTCACATTTTGCCTCTTGGCAACGATCTCGTATAGGCTGGGCCTATAACTGATGAGTACGAATGGCAAATGCTGCTGTCGTCCTCAAAACAGTGGACAGGGTTGGAAGTTTGATAGTTTGAAGATCGTTGAGAAATATAAAAAATAGGGAAGGAGAAAGAACGAAGCCTTGCGGTACCCTTAAATTTTTTTTTATCTTGGACCAGTACTCAAAGGATAGCCCCTACACATGTAATGCATTGCACTGAAACTAGGAAAATAGAATATGAGATGGAGAAAAGGGGGAACAATGTTTGTGAACTTAACACACAGAACGACCAAAACAAACGTTATCACAGCATTTAAAATGTTGAAATTAAATTAGTTAAAACTGCCCAGTGTATATACCTTTGACACTGCTCAGAAGAATAAAAATTAGTTCAACACCGCGTTCACCGTAAGGTCATAAAATACAAAGAAGGAACATAAAAAAGAAATTAATAGTAACAAATAGAGAAAAAACAAACGGCAGTAAAAAAATAAAATAATAGAAAAAAAAAACTTTTGCACACATGATGCAAAACAATTACCTATTCCGGTATAATTTCGTGTTTTACAAATTAATAATAACCATAAAGTATAGAAAACACGGACGACAATGAAAAACCCGTGTGCACAGAACGAAAGACAAAACACTACACTGAAAAATATTTGCTTCATATTTCTAATGAACCCAATTCATTAGATAATTTTCATTAACGGAATGAAAAATTACGTTCCATCAATGAAGATTCATAGCATTAATGAAAATATTCATTCAAATTGATTCATTAGGTTTCATAATTTCATTGGAAAATTTCATTGGATTTTTAATAAAAATTTTTTGAAGGCTGGGTGCATAATTTTAGAGATTTAGTAAAAGTGAGATGATAAATATTACAACTACTAACTGAATGATAAAGTAAATTATTTTATACATTAATTACTGTGTAAAAAATTGTTTAATAAAATAAAAAATAAAATAATATAAAATTTCAATAGTGTATTAATTATTTTATGCTTAATATAAAAAAAATTTGTTTAGTTTCTCTTCAGTAGCACAATTCTAATGAAAAAAAAATCATTAGAATAATGCAACTCTTCCTTAAACTAATGATTTTATTTCGTTAGAATGAAGAAAATTTTTCACCAAATTAGTGAACATTGTCATTGGTTCAACAAATGTATTCATTACACTAGTGAAATATTTCATAAAAATAATGTAACACATGAAAAAATTACGTTTGAATGATGAAGAAGATTCATTAAAGGAATTAAAGCTTTACTTAATGTAAAAGTACCAAATTCATATAACTAATGAAATTGAGTCGTTAACTTAATGAATATTTTCATCGTTTTAATGCAAACTATTCATCAAATTTATGATTCATGCTTCATTAACTTAATGAGGTTATCATTAATCTAACGAATATATTCATTACATAATTTTTAATGAAACAAGATTCATTAGTCCAATGAATGCCATCATTGGCCGAAAAATAATGAAAATTTTCATTAGATTAATGTCAATATTCATTACATTAATGAAGGAATTCTTTTCAGTGTACTCCCAATCTGACTGGACAGTTAACCAGCAGCGTTGTCAACTCGGTGCGTTTCGCATCGTTTTTGGTGCTTTTTAAAATTTTTTGTGCGAAAAAATTCTTTAGTTTGTGCGTGGTGCGCTTTTTTTAGATTTTCGGTGCGCTTTTTAATTTTCGGTGGCACTAAATCAAATTCAACTCAAGTTTTTGTTTTAATGTAAGAAAAAAGTTTATTCAAGTGCCCAAAATTTTACGTTTCATTTTGCAGACACAATCAAAACACGAAGTTATAATGTGGAAAACGCTGCTTATTACAAGGACAGAGTAAAAAAATCTTGTTGTATATTATAAATAATCTCGGAAGATAAAAAAAACATTTCGTTTTATACAATTTGTTGCTTTTAGAGCGTATTTTACTATTAAACGATCAAACCAAGTTTGTCAAAATTACAATGAATGCAGACACAGATAGTGAAGTTCGTATTTATGGTCGCACGTGAATTCGTTACAGTTTCGATAAATTACTAAATTATTAATTAAATTAAAAAATTGTTCCAAAACTTTTGCATTCAATTTTGATTATCGTAAACTTCATCTTTTATTTGTTACAATTCTGGCAAATTTTCGTATATTTCGATAAATTCTTTTAAAGACATCCTCTCTAGCCAACTGATTTTCCCTGTTCGCTTACGAAAACACAAATGAAGTTTACACAATATTTGTTGATAGAATGCTATTAATCGAGTTAGATGGCTTGCAGTGCGATTCCGTATCTTTTAATCATCTAATAATCGTAAATTTGTATGACGTATTTCATCTCTTGCTGTAACGATTGTTTGCTTCTACGATATAATTTTAACGACCGTTTTGTGTAACTGATTATATGCAGTAAAAGTAACAGCTGATTTCGGCCGACAGCAAATATAATTTATATAATGTCGCTGAATAATAAATATGATAAAATATCGTTATAATTATCTTAATAAAAGTAACAGAATCGTACTAGAAGCCAAGTTTGATTAACACGAGTTCTAGCAATTGATCGAATTTGATGGCATGCCATCAGGCGGTCCTATCAGAACCAGTTTGAGTGTATAAAACCCGCTTGAAAGACTGTTTCATTACCGCGTTTTTAATATAAAAAAATATACCTTTTATAATCAAAAATGGCAACGCTGTTAACCAGTGAGAGCGGGACGCAAAACTCTCAAAGGCCAAACAACAACAAATAATTACGATAACGCGAAAGCTGACAACGCTGTTAACCAGTAAGAGCGGGACGCAAAACTCTCAAAGGCCAAACAACAACAAATAATTACGATAACGCGAGAGCTGTTCGCCAGCCCAGAGCTGCTTTACGACTGAAGAAGCGTTAATGATGAAACAGAACTAGGGCATAACGATTTTCTCCATACAATTTGGCATAAAATAACGCCAGAGAATGCGGTCGTAAAATAGAATCTATTTTATTTTGGCAGCGATTTTTCTTATGCTCTTACTTTGAAGCAGAAAAGCTTTCAACAATATTACCACACTTTTAGTAAATTTCATACATTTTGCAAACAAAGCCAAAGCTTCAAAAGCTTTAGCGCGAAGAAAAGTAAAAATAATAGAAAAAGCTGTTTTTTACTTAACAAAAAAGAACATTAAATGACAGTTTGTGAAGTTGCAGCCGTCGTTTCAATTATGTGCATGTTTTCTCTGAAAGTCGTTTTTGCTTGAAGTTGCGGACGTATTCTGTTTCATCATTTATAAGAAATGCAGTTTCCAAGCCATAAAGATTTTTTAGTTAGTAACTTGTATACACAATAATATTTATCTATATTTATATAGAACCGATCACTTTACCAAATCTCCTGATTCTCCTAGCTGAAGTTCTGGTTTAATTTAATTTAAAAGTTAAATTTTTTTTTAATATACGATACAATACATTCATGCAGATTAAATGCAGTTTGAACGACATGTTTGTGCATGCCCGCCTTTCTGCCAGCATTTAATCATTTTTATTATCCAATTTGTGGAATTTATGCATTAATAAAAGTGCATTTGGTATTTAGTTTTTTTGATTTTTTTTTTTTTTAATTAATACAATGGAAATACCATTTATTTATTCATTGTCTGTCGCTTAATAAGTTTTGATTTAATTCTGTTACTTAAATTGTTGTGAATTTTATTTGAATTAGTTTTTAATCAAGTTAAACAGCAACAACCGACAGCGATATACTTATGTACATATGTACATACATAAGTAATAAACAAAACGAGAACGGAGCAATTAAAATATTTAAAAATAAATTAAAAGCAGATTTGCTTACAAACACGCGAATACTGCTGCGTTTTCACACACACACACACACACACAAACACATAAAATAGAAAAAAAATGCTTTCATAAAAACAGTAGTAAATAAATGATTTTAATAAAAAGGAAAACATTTTTACCTGTGCAGTGTTTTTTGTTTTGATGCCTGCTTGATTCCAGGGAATGCAACCTGCTTGGCATTTTTAATTAAATAAAAATCATTTAAATTTATACCGGCATTTTATTGGAAATAGTATCCCGATTGTTAATAAACAAATAAAACTGTCATTTTTTTTTTTTTTTTTTGTTGAACTCTATTTAAAAATATATAAGAATTGTTTATTATTTATGCAACAGGGGAAAACAGTTGGCGCTTTTCTTTTAAGAAAAAAGTTCTCTTTAATTTGCTTATAGAAAAAGGTTGTGAAAAAAACTTTTTTATTAATGTTTGCGCCGTACACGTAGAAAAAATTATATGGTTCAGATAACAATATTCTAAGGGCAACATACTATTGTTGAATTATATGGTTGATAACAACCAAATAACATGGTTTCAGTCTGAAATATTATTTGCTAAACTAAGTACATGCAAGAACCATATTATATCATGCAACCATACATTTGGTAAAAGTTTTAATAATATTAGTGTGAAAACCATATTATATTATCATTGTCATATCTATTATTGTGAATGAAAGTTATACTAACTATTTTTTTGCTATTATCTTTTTGGCAACACTGGTTTTGACAGCTCACGCACGTTTTGTATCTTGTGTCACTGTCAAACATCTTCAGTTTGGTCTATAATTTAATCATGAATCGTCTTACAAACGAACAACGCTTGCAAATTATTGAATTTTATTACCAAAATGCGTGCTCTGTTAAGAAAGTTCATCGCGCGTTTCTTCCATTTTATGGACCTACTGAGGCTTCTATTCGGGCTATTGTAAAAAAATTTCGCACCAAATTTACATTGTTGGACATTAAACCACCAACACGCTTACGTAGAGTGCGAACTGAAGAAAATATCGCAGCCGTATCGGCCAGTGTTGGTGATGACCGTGAATTATCGATTCGGCGTCGTTCGCAGCAATTGCGCCTCTGTTACTCCACTACGTGGAAAATTTTGCGGAAGGATTTGGGTGTGAAGCCTTATAAGATGCAGCTGGTGCAAGAATTGAAGCCAAACGACCTACCACAACGCCAAATTTTTGGTGAATGGGCTCTTGAAAAGTTAGATGAAGATCCACTTTTTTATCGAAGAATTGTGTTCAGCGACGATTCTCATTTCTGGTTGAATGGATACGTGGACAAGCAAAACTGCCGTATTTGCAGTGAAGAGCAGCCAGAAGCATTGCATCCACAAAAAACAACCGTTTGGTGCGGATTATGGGCTGGCGGCATCATTGGGCCGTATTTCTTCAAAGATGATGCGAATCACAACGTTACTGTGAATGGTGAGCGCTACCGTGCGATGATAACAAACTTTTTTTTGCCCAAAATGGAAGAGCTTGACTTGCATGACATGTGGTTTCCACAAGACGGTGCCATATGCCACACAGCACGCGAAAGAATGGACCAATTGAGAGGCGAGTTCGGTGAACAGTTTATTTCACGCTTGGGACCAGTCAATTGGCCGCCCAGATCGTGCGATTTAACGCCTCTAGACTATTTTTTGTGGGGCTATGTTAAGGCTAATGTCTATAGCGACAAGCCCGCTTCGATTGACGCACTGGAAGCCAACATTGCCAACATTATTCGTGAGATACCGGCCGAAATGTTGGAAAGAGTATGCCAAAATTGGACTAAGCGGATGGACCATTTGAGGCGCAGCCGCGGCCAACATTTGCATGAAATAATCTTCAAACATTAAATTATATCGACCCAACTATCGATCCAAATAAATATATCATGCATTTTTCTGAATTTTATGTGTGTTTTTTTTTTTAAATTTCCGATAGTTCTTATAAAATCACCCGTTATGTTATAATTCTGGCAAATTTTTGTATATTTCAGTAAATTTTTTTAAAGACACCGCTTACGAAGATACAAATGAAATATACACTATGTTTGATAGAATTGCTATTAATTGAATTTAAAGCCTTGTAGTGCGACTCTGTAACTTTTAATGATCCTGAAATCGTAAATTCTTTTGACAGTAATGGTTGTACGCTCCTGCAATATAATTTTGACGACGTTAAGCAGCTGTGTTTTTGTGTCCCTGATAAAAGTCAGTAAACGTAGCAGCTGATTTCGGTCGACAGCAAATATAATTAAATGATATTGCTTAATAATAAATTTGATAAAATATCGTTATAATTATTGTAAAGGTAACATTATCTTAATAAAGCTAACAGAGTCGTACTAGAGGTCAAGTTTGACAAACATGAATTCTAGCTATTGAACGAATTTGATGACATGCCATCAGCCGGCGCTGTCTGACTCAGTTGTTTGTATAATAGTCGCTTAAAAGACTGTTTCATTATCGTGTTTTTAATATAAATATATTGTACTAATTATTATTACTTTATTATAAATATATTGTACTTATTATTTGGCCTGAAGAAGCTATTCGAAGGAGAGCGAAATATTGCCAGATAAAAGAAATTAAAAAAAAACCAAGATAGACCTTAAGCTCAAAAAATATATAATATTAAAAAGAAAAGGAAGGTCGATATTAAGAAATAATAAGTATATTGTGCTTCTTAAAATATTAAACATGTTTTTAAAAATGCAAGGAAAAAATTCCAAAATTCGGTGAGTTTTTGTTGAAATAACACGCTTTTTTCACCATTTTGGCGCGTTTTGAAATTTCAAAGTTGACAACGCTGTCAATGTGTTTAAAGCTGGATTCACCCATTGTTTCCGAACAAAATTTTTGTCCGGACAAAATTTTTTTTATATGTAGTTTGACGTCTCTCTTCTTGAGAGAGAGAAAATATTTTTTACGAACAACTTCCAACTTGAATTGGTTTAATTTTATATTTTGTCCGGACAAAATTGAACTGAGATGCCAATAGGATACATTTTTACAAAATTGTATTGAGTTGCCCCATCGAACAAAAAGTTTACATAGTAGCTTTATTCTGTTGAAATTTCGATTGTGGCTGGCATTTGATATATGTTTTAATAGTTATTAAGAAATAAGTAATAATTTTAATACGGAAATAAATGAATTGATTGCCCGAAAACTTATTGAAGAAATGAAAAAGCCAGGAAGAGAGTGTATGTATGATATAATGAGTAAAAATAACCCATTGCTCTTCTTTGCTTTAAAAGTCTTCTCACTGCAGCTGTTTTTATTTTTATATTTATGTACTTGGCTAATAATAATGCTTTATGTATTTCAATGGCCATAAGCAAAAGCAGTTTTCTTTTTTCCATTATTATCACACAGTATTTACTAATAATTGAGAATATGTAAAATACATAAAAGGAAAATAAACCGAAATAATAACAAGCAGTATTACCACCTTGTAAAACTAATAGATTTTGTTTACATATGGCAGCTCTGATTTTCCGGAACATTTTTTTGCAATGGGCGAATCGTGCTGCAGAACACTCTCAGTAAAAAAATTTTTGTCCGGACAAAAATTTTGTTCGGAAACAATGGATTCACCCAGCTTAATGCCATACGAGTATATTTAAAGTTGTTTAAGGCTGCTTGTGAGCGTTAGCCGAGAGGTGTTGCCAGGATGGTACTGACGGTTACAGAGTCTTTTTCAATTACTTAAAAATTTAAAAACTTTGAAGTAGTTTGTGTACATTGTTTCGTAGAATTCCCCCCTTTATAGTTTACTTTGAAAATTCTGTATAATTCTGTTAAAAAGCATAGATAGCTTACAGGCTCTATTCTACACCTGTCATCGTTTAAATACACAAAACAATATTCCATTGAGTTCAGAATTTAAGAAGCGATTGTGTTCACTCTTCTGCGAGTGTAATTTAATTGAATTTCTAGATAAAACATATTAATAAATCAATTTCCGAATTCAATTGCAGCTGCTTTATGAAAAGTGGTAGCTTTGATTATTTGCATGCAAAATGTGTTCAGAAATAAAATGGCATTTAAAACAATTCGTTTAAGTCGTATTTCCGTTTTTCATCCTTTTTTGCTCAACACTCATGTAAAATAATTTAAAATAATTTTCATTGAAAGAAACAAAAAAAACACAATATCCCACTGTTATCATTTGTTTATAATGGGAAAACGGAAATTATTAAAATTTCATTTGAAAGGTAAAAGTCATTTAAGTTTTGAACACAGTTTTTTTCCAATTCCCAAAGACTTAAAACCGCTTAATTTGTAATGGACTTTGGTGAACTGTTTTCGCTAAAATTCATCAGAACAAATATTTGTTTTTAAATAACTACATAAATGTATGACAATAATAAAACAAACTAAACCATTTAAATAAAATTTTTATTTTAAACCTTTCACAGCCAGCAACGGCTGCTTTTTCCCTTCAGAAAAAAAAAATATTCAAAAGGTGGCCAAGTTTTCACGTTACAACAAGCAAACACAACAGCCAACGTTTAATAGATGTTTGTGGCTTTTTGGCCACAAAACGAACACATTGAAACAAACATGTTTGTATTGAATGAGTTTGTGTTTGATTACACTTTGAGGCAGACTCTTTTTTTTTCAATCGCTTTCTTTGTACTCGTGTGTCAAATGCCACATGGGTTGCTTTTACCGTTTCACACAAAATGTCATTGACATGTTTATTTAATAGAAATTGCCGCCATTTTCAATTTATTTAATTAGTTTTTGTTTAAGTTCTCTGCTTTTGTTGTATTCCACTTGAGGTTTTCAGGCCACAAAAGAAATGAGTTCCATTGTGAGAGTTCGAGAATTAGCGACTGGGAGGGACAACATTTATTAACTCATGTTATCGATTGACTTTATCAGTCTATGGAAAAGTTAACGATAAATTTTCTTTTCCCACAAAAAAGTTTACTACAAGTTTATTCTTTTATTATTATTATAATGGGTGATTTTATAAGAACTATCGGAAATTAAAAAAAAACACATAAAATTCAGAAAAATGCATGAAATATTTATTTGGGTCGATAGTTGGGTCGATATAATTTAATGTTTGAAGATTATTTCATGTAAATGTTGGCCGCGGCTGCGCCTCAAATGGTCCATCCGCTTAGTCCAATTTTGGCATACTCTTTCCAACATTTCGGCCGGTATCTCACGAATAATGTTGGCAATGTTGGCTTCCAGTGCGTCAATCAAAGCGGGCTTGTCGCTATAGACATTAGTCTTAACATAGCCTCACAAAAAATAGTCTAGAGGCGTTAAATCGCACGATCTGGGCGGCCAAGTTTGTTATCATCGCACGGTAGCGCTCACCGTTCACAGTAACGTTGTGATTCGCATCATCTTTGAAGAAATACGGCCCAATGATGCCGCCAGCCCATAATCCGCACCAAACGGTTGTTTTTTGTGGATGCATTGGTAGCTCTTGCAATGCTTCTGGCTGCTCACTCACTCCAAATACGGCAGTTTTGCTTGTTCACGTATCCATTCAACCAGAAATGAGCCTCGTCGCTGAACACAATTCTTCGATAAAAAAGTGGATCTTCATCTAACTTTTCAAGAGCCCATTCACCAAAAATTTGGCGTTGTGGTAGGTCGTTTGGCTTCAATTCTTGCACCAGCTGTATCTTATAAGGCTTCACACCCAAATCCTTCCGCAAAATTTTCCACGTAGTGGAGTAACAGAGGCCCAATTGCTGCGAACGGCACCGAATCGATAATTCACGGTCATCACCAACACTGGCCGATACGGCTGCGATATTTTCTTCAGTTCGCACTCTACGTAAGCGTGTTGGTGGTTTAATGTCCAACAATGTAAATTTGGTGCGAAATTTTTTTACAATAGCCCGAATAGAAGCCTCAGTAGGTCGATCAAACTGACCATAAAATGGAAGAAGCGCGCGATGCACTTTCTTAACAGAGCACGCATTTTGGTAATAAAATTCAATAATTTGCAAGCGTTGTTCGTTTGTAAGACGATTCATGATTAAATTATAGACCAAACTGAAGATGTTTGACAGTGACACAAGATACAAAACGTGCGTGAGCTATCAAAACTAGTGTTGCCAAAAAGATAATAGCAAAAAATCACTCGTTATTATTATTAAAGCTTTAAACACATTAAATCCAACAGACAATTGACTTCAATATGTCAAATATAAAATACAAGCGAATTAAATGCGAACGTTTATTTTGACAAAACAAGACGACACGTCTGCTGGTTGTTGTTCATTCTGAGTTTTTTGCCGCAATCGAAATAAACTTACAGTGTCATGCAAAACAAAAGCAACAAACTCCTTATTTGAGTTTATATAGAAATATATATTACAAACAATCTTTCATTAAAAAAATAAGTACTTATATAATTTTGTCTATTACTATGATGGGTAATAAAAGACAGCTTTAGCAATCAAAAACTCTGTTAAAAAAAATCCACCAAAGAGGTCCAAAGGCCAAAAAAAAGAGTGTGCAAAGCAAAAGCAACAACTTGTAAAATCATTTGGGAACATTTCTCTTTTCAATAGTAACGGACCATTTCCAGTGTAAACTAGTTCTAAGTGATTTAAGTATTATATAAATCATTTTTTATATTAGTTTCTCTACATTTATGCCACTGTTGTAACTTATTAGAATGGCTAGAGACAAAAAAAAACAGAAATGAAATGCTTTTTTGCATAAGTTATAAATTTATCTTAATATTCTTTTTATATTTGTGTATGAAATATATGTAACTTTTGCAGCTTGAAATCTGGTTTTTTTTTTATAAAAAACCAGCTGACCAGGCAAACGTTGTTTTGCCTTAAAATTTTATTTACATGATACGAGTGACTTTAAATGTTCAAATTGTCATTGCCAGTGCAAGCCGTATATTGACAACTGCTAATGCTTAAAATGGAATGTTATGCCTTTCGCAACCATTAGGATTCATGGTATCAAAACGTCTTCAGCTTTAAACTTTCCTTTAAGTACTCTTTTTTTTAAAACGTTGATCATCAAATTTTTTTCCGGAAGCCAAATGCTATTACAAAGACATAGTTGGTTTATACTTCATAATATTATGGTTACCGATCTGACTTTAACTAGTTCTAGCGACTTGGAAAATTGACTTGTAGAGTTGACGACCTTATCTTGGGAAGTGAAGAGAGTCAGCAACTTCTACATCATCAATTTGCAAGCAGTTTAACTTTGAATTCGAAAATTCAAATCGACGACGTTCGGTCAACTAAACATGATTTTGTAAAATGTTCGAGAGTACATTTCTGATGAGCTCAGATTTTCGTCCAATTTCACGATAACGAAGCTGTTCGTTCGTTCGCACATTACATTTAAAACAATAACAAAATTTTGAATGTTGTTTTTGTTTTAAATGTAACTGTGCGAACGTTATCGTGAAATTGGCACTTTGATTCGGTAAAATAACAGAAAGGCACTGGTAATCGAATATTGCCAGCGTATTGGTGGAACAGATGGCGATATTTCAAGATGTGATTGTCCTTATTTTCACAAACTATCAGTAAGATATGAATAGTAATATTATTAGCTTCAGTACATAGCCGCGTATATGAAATGAATGCATATCCATTGTTCGTATTGTACATTATGGACTCGCGTTCACAGAAAATAAATTTTACGTGATACTTTAATTTTTCTTTCCCTGCTTTGGGGAGACAGTTAAAATAGTCTTTTTCCAAATTTGTCATCCAGACAGACGTAAAACACAGGAACACGATTTATCGCCCATATAAGTTACATCAAAATATTCGTCGGCTTATCTCAAAATCATTGATATAAGCCTTATCATTGTTATCGCACCGAAGAGAGTCATTTGAAACGTGATATTGTATTGTGGAATATGAACCAAAATGTTTGGAACTTGATGACGTTCCAAAAACTAATGAATGGAATGGATCGGATGGAGATCCAAATTATAGCAATTTTACTTTTCGTTAGCACAACACAGGCCAAGGTTCTATCCGGAAGTGTGGACATCTCAACGTCATTCTACCGATACATCCATGTAGACTGCAATCAATTTCACACTCATAATTAAAAGCAGCATATTCCATTTCTTGTACAACACGACGTGGAAGTCGTGTTAATCGCCATCGCGATGTTCGATTTCTTGGACTTCTATCTGCAGGTGTAGTTTGACAACGTGCATCGCATTGCAATTGGTTTTGAGGTAATCGTTCAGCTTGTGATCTCCTTTAAATTTTGATAGAGCAGCTCATGGCGTTACTTTTGATACAATTATCGTATATAGCAAGTAAAAAAATCGAATGGTCAGCGTAGAAATAATACGACGGTCAAAACAACACGTGAAAAGATTCAGCTCAGGAGTCCAAATGTCGTCGCATAGATAAGGTATTACAATACTTGGTTTGGTATTTTTTCACGTAACAATAAAAAATCATAATATGAAAAATTAAGACCATTTTGTTGATATTTGTATGGGATATATAGGAAAATCTAAATGTGATATCTCCGGAACCATTAAGCTGATTTTGTGGAAACTTCACATAAACCCAACTCTTCACTTCACTTCATATAACCCAGAAAAATCTGAAAATTTGCTGAAATGTCCTTTTCAATAGGGACATCAATACAATAAATAATAAAGTAAATCAAAAAATTTTTTTCTACGAACTGATTTAAAAATTGTTTAACTTTTATTTATCAATATTTCGCCAACAATTCATTAGAGTCTTCAGAAAAAATTAAAAAGCTGATAATTACTTTTTTGGAAACAAAAAATTGTCAAATAATTTTGGTTTACAAAAAATGCTAACTCAAAGAAAAATACTTAACAACATTAAAAATTAAAAAAATAACATAATTTAAACCAAATTTATTCTGTAACCAATGTAACCATGCCCTGCTAACGATTACAACACAGTGCTTTCTGCTATAAAAAAAATTAACATAGCAAATGTTGCTTACCGAATAACCAAAATCAATCGTTTTTCATTACACATTCTCAAAATTTTCGGTTTTCACAAGAAAATAAAGTTATCAGGTTTCCCGGCTAGTTCATTTTTCTAAAAACGTAGCAATTAGCGTAAGAAAAATTCAGCTTTTAACATTTTTTTTTCGTCAAATTTGATTTATTACTTTAAATAAATTTGAAATACTCATAAGCAAAAAATACTCGTATTTGTTATCTAATTGCAAACGCCCCAATTAAATTACAATGAAGTTTTTTTCTATATTATTTTTTGTATGTAGAAAAGAGGCAGAGTTTCGAGTGGCTGTTGATGATGTGATTGGCATCTGGTTTGGTGCACACAGAAATTGAAAAACTAAATCATTTCAACATACACTGTGACTCACTAGTTAATCTTTTCAATAATTTTCAATCAAGAGATGCTTCAGCGTTAAAGCAGATACTTGAAAACTCATCTAAATAATCATAATACACTTGAAAGGCACGAGAGCTGTACGCTGCAATTAAAATGATATCAATATGACATATGCGACGAAATTTAGGAATTGAATAGTAACACTGTGCAGCAAGCAAACTAAATTTGTGTAACCCCTGTAATTCTTTGTTGCACTATGGTTGCCAATCTACAAAATTATAGGATATGTTTTTTTGTTCTTGAGCAGGCTGCTTAACACATTGAGCTTAATTTTTGGTACAAAAGTCTGCCACGTCAGTACTATAATGCATCTCATGTCCTGGCACCCAGATTAGAATAATCGGATTCTGGTTTGCCAGATTGGCATCCTTAAACGAATAGTATTTCCACCACTTCCCTTATTGTGTATAGATTCGCTGGGAAAATTATTTATTTATAACTAAGAGTTATTCCTTTGTTCATGTCCTAGGCTCTACTACTCCCGCTTCCACTCCTAGAAGCATTTTAGATCGATCTATGTAGCACTTTTGTGAGCCATCACGCGACCCTAATGGGTTCGTGCCCTACTCTTGTCTTTTCGGGAAGATAATCCTGAACTTCCTGAAGTCCCAACTTTCATGAAGCAACTTTAGTTGCGCAGTTCTTGAGTTTGTGGACAAGTAAGTGAGGAAAGAGTGGGGAGCGTAAAAAAGAGTATAGACTTGCTTGTACTCGAAAAGTCACGTAATTTTTTTTTTTTTTTTTTTTTTTTTTTTTTTTTTTTTAGCGTTTTTTATTTATTGAATCTTCAAAATGAACTAACAATAAGTATTCAAATCTTAATACTAAATTTAAAAAATAGGATTCTTAAGTCCGGCCAATGCTAGACAAAAAGTTTTATTATGCGGGAGCTATTTCGGTAAAATCACCTATTGAGCAATCTGATGGTGGCAGCGGTATCCCTTCTTTTAAGCCGAGTGTGGCCGCCAAAATTAAGTATATTGCGCGCAAGAGGGTTTGGATGAAGTTCCAGTTTACTGAAATACCTTGTCGCGTACTTAGAAAATTCCTCTTTTATCAGCGGAACACTCAGATCGTTATGAATTCATGAATTTTTGACGTACCATGGAGCTGCAGTAATCGATCGAAGAATTTGGTTTTGTCGCCTTTGAATTTTTTCAATATTTGACGCTGCGGCGGTGCCCCATAATTGAGTTCCGTAGCACCATATAGGTTTTAGAATTGCATTGTATAACAGAAGTTTGCAATCCAACTTCAATGTCGAGTTTCTGCCCATAAGCCAATTTAGTTGCGCTGCTTTTAGTTTCATCTGAGTGACTTTTGCTTCAATGTGAGACTTCCACGTTAGCCTACGGTCGAGGTGTATACCAAGGTACTTGACTTCATTTTGCTGTGGAATAGGTGAGTTGTTTATTTGGATAGGCGCACATGTTTGCCTACACAGAGTGAATGTGACATGAGTACATTTTTGTTCATTAACTTTGATTTTCCAAAGTTTTAGCCATTTCTCTAATATTGAAATGTATTCCTGTAAATTTCGTGAAGCTAATTGGTGGTTTTCATGAACACTCAAAAACGCTGTGTCATCTGCAAAGGTTGACGTATGGATTCCGGATGTCGTTGGAATGTGAGAGGCGTAAATCAAGTATAAAGTAGGCCCCAGTATGCTGCCTTGGGGAACACCTGCTTCGATTGGCTGAGTTGGGCTTATAAAATCGCCTTCTCTGATAACAAACTTCCGCCCACATAAGTAGCTTTCCAGAAGCTTGTGAGTATTTACAGGCAAGTTTAACTTTATTTTGTGCATCAACCCGTCGTGCCACACTTTATCGAAAGCTTGAGAAATGTCAATGAATAGAGCTGAGCAATACTTCTTCTCCTCAAAGGTCTGTCTTATGACATTGACTAGTCTGTGCGTTTGTTCCATGGTGCTATGTTTAGCCCGAAAACCAAATTGATGATCAGGGATGCATCCCACATTGTTCAATATTGGACTCAACTTCGCCATTAACAATTTTTCGAACAGTTTTGAAATTGTTGGTAGTAGACTTATTGGTCTATATGACTCTACTTTAGTGGGATCCTTCCCTGGCTTGGGTATCATAGTAATCATTGAGACTTTCCACTCTGTAGGATAATACTCAAGGCGTAAAATAGCATTAAAAATAAAAAGTAGAAGCCTTCTAGCTGCACGAGGTAACTGTTCAAGCATTTTGCCAGTAATTTGATCAATACCTGGAGCTTTCCTGGGGTTTATGTTACTGATACCTTGTTCTACATCTAGAAATGTGAATCGCAAAGACACAGGCGGTCTAACTACATATGGTGGTAATTCAGATGCATCATTTGTTATATCATTTGTAATAAAAACATTTCTCAAATGGTTAACATACACCATCCCCTTTTCTGAGTCACTTCTTGCCCAGTCGCCAGTTGAAGTTCGCAAAGGTGGCTTACCTATTACGGGTCTTTTTAAACCTTTTGTCGCTTTCCACAAGGAATAATCAAAAAGTCACGTAATGTCAGAAATTTTAAATTTTCTTTCATTTGTGTTTCTTTTATGTATTGATTTGTTGTCCGTAGTGAAAGTAATATTGGCGCGAAGTTGTGATCAGAGAACAACTTTGAGCGACTGCAAAAAAAATCATACTTGCTCAACAACATGAAAACCATTTCATTTCGTTCAAATATGATTTTGTATTCAGCCGCACTAAAGCGCAGTTTATTTTTAATCAGTAACACATTGAGCCACATCTTCGCTATGTGAGTGTAATCATCGTTAAAGTGTTCGTGTTTGAATATAAATGAGTGCGCATATATGTAGTTCGGCATTCATTTCTTGTGTTTGAATTTTTGTTTTGGAAGAAAAAAAATTAACAAAAATCAATGCAGTGATGTATTCAACAGTTTTTCTGTACGCTTCTGTGGAAAAAAGTCAAAGTAAAATACACATACATATATGTATTTATTTTTAAACATTTGTTAAAAAACTCTGTGATATACATATAAGAAAAAATTACACTTGTTTCACTGCCCTTTTAAATTAACTTTGCCCTCTAAACTAACATACAAAATATGTATGTAAATATGTTTCAAATTTGTTTATACAACACACAATTGAAGCAACATCTAACGTTTAGCCGATTTTATTCAGTACTAAAACGAACGCGCAGTATATACAAGGCGAGTTGATTTTACTCAGCATTGAGCTTTTTTGCTTGATTTTTGTTGAGTACAAATTTAGATTAATTACAAGACGAGTTGGTTTTAGTCAGGGTTGAACTTTGTTGCCTGATTTTTGTTGATTACAAATTTTAGTGTCTGAGTTGATCAAACAAAAACATGATTTTTGGTGATCACTGGATGTAATACTTTAATTCTTTTGAAAAAAAAAAATTAAGTAGACCGGCTAAAGTCAGCTGGATCGTTTAATAATATTGTGGACAATATTAAAAAAACAGACAGCAGCATTACTCTGCAAGAAGTGCAAATTAAATGGAAAAATTTGAGAATGCAGTGTACATGCAAGACTAAGAAAGTGTAGGCAATAAAAAACGAAAGTTTCTCAAGTAAAGTTGTTGTGTCTGAACATAAAAGCAAGTTTAAAAGAAAAATTTATAAGAAGACTTACGCATGTCTTCATGTCATGGAGTAACAGAGGCCATATAAATTACGACTCTGATTCCCATTAGATCTGCAAGATTACAAAAAAATATGTATATCAATCTTGTCACCCTGCTTTGAGTTCTGGGCCACCCTGTATAGAAAGAAAATCTTTGATTAATATTTTGATTTTCAAACTGATGTGACTCTTGCATGCAGTTGATATCCTGTTTACTGAACTCGAACGAGTAAGCGACTCGTCAATGTTTTGAGTGCCTTCCACACAAATTTTCTAATCAAGTCACTTAAAAAAATTTTTATTTTTATTTACAATAAAAAACTATAAATAGCTTGTTTTCTATGTTTCCCATCTATCTATATGTCGACATTTCATAGGAACTACTCTAATCATCAGTAGACTTTGTAAATTTTTGAAAGATAATCTCAAACATTCAACTTTTTATCCCAACAATCTGAATAAATTGTTGAGAATTTAGAAAAAAAAAATGCTCTAATCACTTAAACAAATTTTTTTTTATTTACAATAAAAAATTATAAATAGCTTGTTTTCCATATTTCCCAACTATCTATGTATATGTCGACATTTCATAGGAACTACCCTAATCATCAGCAGACTTTGGAAATTTTTGAAAGATATTCTCAAACATTCAACTTTATATCCCAACAATCCAAATAAATTGTTGAGAATTTAGAAAGAAAAATGCTCTAATAATACCTGTCAAAACACAAAAAACAAGCAATTTAATTTATACACGTCTCTAACATTTCTTTACACCTTTCAAACAAATGAACAACCGTTGGTTGCTACGTTTTGTTTTCTGAAAGTATCGAAAAGCAGAGAACAACAATTCAAACAATTGAGTTTTTTATTCGCTATTTTAGTCATAGGAGCTACCCTAATCATCAGTAGACTAAAATAGCGAATAAAAAACTCAATTATTTTTATTTACAAATATAACTAAGTTCTAAAACCCAGATTATTCAGGAACTATTCTCTAAATTACAATTTATTACAAATAAATGATAAGATCGCACGGCAAATGAAGTTTTTATTTAAAAATTTTTAACTGGTTTTAATAATAATATTGCAAAAAAAAAAAATATCTTCCTATTGGCAATATTTTTACTATACAGATTATGAAATTAATTGAGTAAATGTGTAATAAGATTTTCTGGTTTGCGAACCTTAAAAAGAATGTTGGCTTCCTGCTTTTGTCAGTCAAATCCAATTCCTCCTCAAGCACTACATTTTTTGTCAAACTAACTCTTAAGTACTGTTATCATTTTTGGCATAAAACACAATTTAATAGAAAATAAATTGCTGTGGCTTAATGCTTTTCCATACATTCGTCCAATCTCCTTCGTGCCATGTGCCACTAACTCAAAATTCAAACATATTGTGGCACAAAAGCACCGCAGACCACATACCCACAAATTTCCACTGTGCAGGCTTGCAACAATTGAACATGTTGCAGCATGAGCAACAGCAGCCTGAATGAGGCAACCCCAAAAAAAGTAAAGTGATAAGAAAAATATTTAAAATCATTTCGAACAAATAATTTACAGTCTTCTACGTTCATTACACTCATGACATGAACACGAAGTTACGAGTGAAAAACATGCAACACATTTTCGAAATCTTAAATTTGTACAACATCCATTGTCCTGGTTGGGTTGCTGTTTGTTGTGTGGTTGTTTGGCTGGCTGGCTGGTTGGCTGGCTGGTTGGTGCCTTTTATCCTTTTGTTTAACTTTTCTTAAAGTCATTTTGTCATAACTTTATGCCTGTCAGCAAGTCACGTGCAAATGTTGTGACAAGTGCTGTATTTTTTCTTTTTGCTTTCTTTTCAACCTTTTTTCTTTTTTGTTTTTGGCGATTTAAAGCTTTTCTGTCTTAATTTTCTTAAGTGGAAGAATTGTTGTATTTTGGTAGCACACCAAAAACAGAAGACGCAAGAAAATTTATGAAAAAATGTTAACAATTATAAAAAGAGATATTATTTAAACCCTTTTTTTATTATTCGTTTTATTTAAATATTTATTGTAGACATTTAGTATTTCAATATTATAAAAAGTAATTCAATTTATGCGATGTGTCTTGGCCGGTGGTTGAGTTGAGACTCCTGCACAAATATATTTTAACCGTACTCTCTCACATTTTCTCTTCTTCTCTTACACAATTAAGTCTGAAATACTAAAGTATTACAAAGAAGTTTTGTGCGCTGCTAGTTTATTGATATATCGGGTGGCTAAATTTCAAGGGCCGATGTTGAATGTGAACCACACCTAAACGCCAAGTTTTTTTTCGGAATTTTATTTGAAATTTCTCTATTTTAGACTTACTCAATTTGAACCATGGAGAGATACACAATCCAACAACGTGTTAAAGTTATCCAGACTTATTATGAAAATGGGCGTTCAAAATCATCTTCAGTGATGAGGCACATTTTCACCTCAGTGGATTCATCAATAAACAGAATTGCCGCATTTGGGCGAATAAGAATTCAAGAGTGACTGTCGAAAAACCAATGCACCCACAAAGAGTGACTGTTTGGTGCGGTTTATGTGCTGGCAGCATCATCGGGCCGTATTTTTTCCAAAATGAGGCCGGTCAGGCAGTTACTGTGAATGGTGTTCGCTATCGTGAGATGATAACGAACTTTTTATGGCCCGAATTGGAAGATATGGATGTAGACGATATGTGGTTTCAGCAGGACGGTGCCACTTGCCACACAGCTAACGAAACAATTGCTCTTTTGCGCAGCAAATTCAATGGTCGTGTTATCTCACGTAATGGCGATGTCAATTGGCCGCCAAGATCATGTGATTTGACACCGTTGGACTTTTTTCTTTGGGGTTATTTGAAAGAAAAGGTGTACGTCGATAAGCCAGCAACAATTCAACAGCTAAAGGATGAGATAATTCGGCACATTAACGGCATAGAACCTCCATTATGCCTCAGGGTCATCGAAAATTTGGACTAATTTCCTAAATAGTTTGTGTTTTATTCAAAATCAACATCGGCCCTTGAAATTTAACCACCCTTTAGCTTGCAAGTTTCAGAGAAAAGTTAACAATAACTTTACTCAAAAAAACTCTATCGATAATTTTATATTTCAAACTATCCATATTGTTCTTCTTCTCCCTTAAAATGCTTTTGTGGTTTCATCAATTGAAAATGCAATAAGGACATTAACATTTGTTTGTTATACAATACTAAAATACTTTACAACTTTATTCACACTTCATACCACTGTGTATTAACACAGACTAGTATACTTGCTTACTTTTCCGACTTATGACTGTTTGCACAATGTTCAATATACAAAGTCTGCCTTTACTGAATACCTGCTTGCTATTTATACTTCGTTATAATCTTCCACAATCATCATGAACTTTCTAGCTATTTGCTGATGACAACTCTAGACTCAAATGTATTTCACACCAGAGATGTGCAATTATTGCAGGTGCCTTTACTTATCGATAATTTAATTTTTAATTTTATTTGTTAGAGAAAAATTTTTACAGCCAGTTTGCCGATGTCGAAAGGAGAAGTTCATTCGCATTCAGGGCGAAAGAAAATTGATTTGGGTTTTTCTAACTTTATTCTATACGAACGATGTGTCAAAATTCAATTAAAATATATAAGTTCATGTGAACGAACAATAGTAATATAGACAAACACAAATTGATTCGAATGTGAATGACTAGCTTTCTTTCGCATACATTTTCATTCGATATCGCCGAACAGGCTGTTAGTTTCTGATGATTTTTTTTTCTTCTTTGCTAAACAAGTAGTTAAGAATATTTATTTTTTGTAGCAAATTAGTGGATAATTTTCTTTTTAAGCATAAAGTAAAGAATTATTTAACTTTTTTAAAGAAAAGTTATCAATAACTTTTGTTTTCTCTTCCAAAACAAACGATAAGCAAATATTTTTGTAGCTAAGCTATCAGCAAATTTACATTATTTAAAAAAACTATCGATATCTTTAATTTGAATCAAAAAAGTAATCGATAACTTTTTTATAAAGAATTGTAATGGAAAATTTTCATTTGCAATAAAACATTTTTAAAAAACGAAATTTCTATACAAAATAGCTCTCGATAATGTTAGCAGCTGTTTAGTAAGCTATCGATAACGTTTAGTAAGTTATCGATAATTTCACTTTTCTGCTTTTCAATAATTTTTGTTTAAGAAAAAGGCTATTTTGAACTAAAACCCGATGTACATATGTACAAACAAAAAATTTTAATTTAAAAACTATAAATTTCAACAAAAATTTAACAAATTAAAAAAAAGGCTATTTTGTTTATTTTTTCCTAGTTTTTATTTAAACTGCTAGAAATACGCGTTACCTGTTGCTTTCAATTGTTATTTGACAAAATCCTTTTTTGGGTATTTCTTTTTTTTCTGTTTTTTTTTTTTTTTTTGCTTAGCGAAACCATTGAGTTCTTTATCTCTTTTTAATGCCTGACTTTTTGCCGTTTAATCTATGAAAAAGACCCTCCTGTATGTATTTTCCTTTTTTTTTTTAATTTTCTCTTGTTAAACTTTTCTAAAGTTCAGAAGTGAAAAACTACATTTTTTACAACCAGACAGACAAAACCACAAAACGTTTGCTTTTTTGTAGACGAGTGTTTGTTTGGCTTAAGATTTATTTTCAAAAAACATGTTTTTATATTTGGCAATTTTTTTTTTTTTTTGTGTTTTTATCCAGCTTTTCGTGTGACATTTTGGGAGAGAAATATCAAGTCTAAAGGATTAATAAATTTCAAACAAAAATTTTTCAGAACCGTTCAAGGCAGAGTAAAAGATTAAATAGAATTTAGAGATTTCTATAATTAAGAATACAAAACACTTCATCAAACAAATTTATGATTTTTTTTTTTATAATGATGACTAATAAATTTGAATTTCATTATTTATTTGCAGATTTACTTAATTGATTTGCAGCCTCTCAACTTAAAAAGGATTAAATGACCAAACAGATTTAACTTTTACAACAAAACACAATTTTAAAAGAACAACAGTGATTATTAAAAGGTAATTTATGAAATTAAAATAAAAATATGAATAAATAATTAAGAAGATATTAAAATAAATAAGTAAAAGTTTTTTTAGCCAGCTTTTAATAAAATAATTAAATTAAATATTTTGTGAGATAATAATTTAGATTAAAAGTCACTGAATCTGACCTTTTCATATGAATTCGTGAAGGGTTTTAAATTCTGCATTTTAGTCCAATTCTGCAAGTTTGTCCAAGATTGCAGAGCTACTACTTCATTTCCAGGTTGGTTCGTGAATGCCGGATATCTCTAAACGAGATAGCGAGACATTCGAACCTGGAGCTTATCTGGGTACGAGGGCACAGTGAAGTGTCCGGAAATCTAGTAGCGGATGAACTGGCAAAGGCCTGTGTCCAGATACAACAAAGAGATATTGATGGGATCGTTGGAATCCCGCTTGCGAGCTGTAAGAAACTAGTACAGCGTCAACTTTTTCAGACCGCTCAAGACAGATGGTCTAATGATGGTACCTGTCGAATATCAAGGCTGACATGGCCCAGATATGATAACAGGAGGACTATTATCCTAAGGGGCTTGCCCCGACGGAGGTTGCGTTCTGCTGTGGCGGTTCTGACGGGACATTGCCACATAGGGACGCAGGCAAGGAGGTTAAATCTTCTATTTAATGACTTTTGTAGAAGTTGCAGAGACGAGGAGGAAGAAGAGAGCGTTGAGGACTTCCTCTGTCAGTGTCCAGCTCTTTCTTATATAAGGGCATTGTACCTAGGCAGACCGATGCTGCTTGATTTGACGGATGTATCGGAATGCGATGTAAGTGGACTGGACTCCTTTATCCGATCCTCGGGTTGGTTCTAAGCCAGTGATATGTAGATCTACTGAGATACATGTCAGATCCAGGTAACACAACGGGACCTGACTGGACCCAAGTGGGCTGGCTTTATAATAGCTGGCAGCCTGTTAAACCTAACCTAACCTAACCTACTACTTCACTTCAATGCAAAAAAAAAATTATACAGGGTGGTTGATGAATTTTGCTGCATTAAGAAACTCAAATAACTTCTTGTATAGTTTATGTAATTTATTTTTTAGTACATTTTTTTTTATTAAAGTAATTTATGAAGTTTTCAAAATAACTGAATTCGAATAGCCTCCACCACATGTGCGACATCTTATCAAAAAGTTAATCCCTACTGCCTGGAGTGTTGCAGCGGGAATTGTAGAGTAGTATTACTCTGTAGAGACGTTAAAGGTAATGTTACTTTTTCTTTAAACAATTATAGACAATTTATCTAAACAAAATTTAAATTATATTTCTTGTTCTGCTGTTTTAAGCTGTTGTGTATTGGTTTGTTTCCTTCTCAAGTAGTTTTTACGACAACACAGTTTCAAGTTTTGTTAATTAAACTCATATAATGATTAAAAAAGCACAGATGCTGTACACACTAACCTTGCAAATATTTTCTGTTATAAATGTCACTAAAACGTTACTTTAAAATGTTGAAAATTGCCACGATATTGCGAAAAAGGTGACTGTTAAAGAGCTCCGTTACGAGTTCATATCACGCTTACGTGAGAAAATTATAACCTCAAATTGCTACACATATGGGAAAAGTGGTATTTGCTATAGATAATATAGAGCCGTGTTGTTTTAAACCACATGCCATTTATTATAACCATACCATAATTTTCAGGCCAAAAGAGGAGAGATCGAAGCCCTCCAGCCCATTAGAAAAAGATGGAATCAAAAATCTATCATGCTTGCCTCTGTAGCCGATAACGTAGCCAAAAACACTTCGCAATAAATATGAAACGGTGACACCGCCAATTAAAAATTTACATGAGTGACAATGGCGCTTTTGGATGCTTCGAGGTGTATTGAAAATCACTTGATCCTATTATATATTTTTATATGTTATTATATTCACTTGTTAACTTTTCTATTCATTGCAGAATGAATATCATCGCTAAGTTTTTGGTGAGCGTTGTGAATAATTTCCAACTGAAGTACAGCCCATGCCGTAATCTCATATTGTTCCCTACGTCCCTATTAACCGCTTGCTCCTTAATCAGATTTTTTTGTGCGCAAGCCCAAGTGACTACTCGCCAAGTAGACTTTTTGTTATGACATAAGTATACCCCGGTTCACAACTTTGTTTTTGGCGTTATTTTTTCTCTGATATTTCGAGTTTTATGGTAAAATGCCATTTTCACAATATAGGGTCGAGCATTATCTGCTCTAAAATCACTTCGTTATTTTCTGGCCACTTCTCTTTCAATGCTTGGCTCAAATGTATTAATTTCAGTACACCGAGCTGATCCCACCAAATACTGAGCTTGATCTTGTCGACCGTGACATCCGCATTATTTTTTGCGCTTGGGATTATCGTAATGAAGCCAATTTTCGTTACCAGCCACAATGTGATGCACAAATCCTTTCCGTCTTTGCCTTGCAAGGAGTTCTTCATAAGCAAACAAACGCCGTTCAACATCTCTCGGCTTCAACTCGTACGACGCCCAAATTCTAAGTTTCTGAATCATTCCCATGACTTTTTATAACGGTGAAATAACTCCCAAACGCAATAACTACCAATGAAATAAGTCCCCAAAAAAATGTAATAGCCAAAATGAAAAAAGATCCAAAAACTTAACCGTTAATTCAAAATAAAAATATGTTGTGCAACAAAAAAATTAAATAACTCCCAATACAGATTATATTTGCACCCTGACACTGTTTAACTCTTTTAACCTCTATGGTATTACAGGTAACTCCCGATAAAAGAGGTCCTTTTTTTAACTTGGACCATATGTAGGGGATATGCAATGCACCGTACTGGAACTGGGAAAATAGTGTATATACCTTCGACACTTCACCATACCATATATCATAGATATATGAACAAAGGCCGGCTATACAGACAATATTTTGTTAGCGAAGCCGGTGTTCCATATACTATAGAAAGATCATTGAGCCATCCCGGCCTGTGTAGCCAGCCTTCGGTCGGATGGAAGGGAAGAGAAATTAAAGAAAATAAGTTTAAAAAAACTCTAAAAAATTCGAAGATTTTAGTCAAACGAAATAGCTCCTAATAAAAATGAAGTAACTCCCAATTATCAAAATAAATGAAATAACTTCCAACAGAATTCAGTTAGTAGTTATTTCATTATGAAATAACTCCCAATGAAAACTTACGAAATAACCTCAAAAAAAAATTGGAAGTTATTTCATAATGAAATAACTCTTAATTTGTATGGAATTTTTGAATTTTTTGTTGGGAATATTTCATTTTTTTTTTTTTTTAATTATTTATTTGGGAGTTATTTCATTATGAAATAAGTCCCAATGAAAAATAACCTCAAAAAAAATTGAGAGTTATTAAATAATGAAATAACTCCCAATTTGTATGGGATTTTTGAATTTTTTGTTGAGAGTTAGTTCATTTTTTCCTTTTTTTTATTTATATCATTTGGGAGGTGTTTCACGGTACCTGCCTTAACCACTCAGCCACCGAGTCATTGAATTATTATCTGTCTATATTTATCACATATTGAAATAAATGCAATTGTTTTCTAAAATTTCTAAATTCTCACCTTTATGCGCCGAATTAATTAGTTCTTCTATGAGTGTTAAAAATTTTTTTAATTCTCCCGCTTTGCTGGGAATATACAGTTGATTATAAAAAGAACAGCAAAAGTGTTAATTAAGTGCAATGTTGATTGGTTCTTGTGTTAATCTCTCACTCTCTGTGTTCAAGTCTTTTTAAAGAGTTTTTAATTTGAACCTTGAATTGAAGAACAAAAGACAACAAAAATAGACAACAAATACTTGAAACAAGTTTTGAAATGAAATAGAATGGACAAAAATGAAACTTTAATTTACAAAGACAACAAAACCAAAAGAAATTAAACGGGATAAAACATTACTGAGTTAAAAACTTATAGTGTATGTACATGTGTATTTGTTTGGCTCAGTAATTGCAGGGTTTTTTTGTTTAGTGGGTGGCAAAGTACTGAAGAGTGTCTGTGAATAAGAGCGGGTCGGAGTCTTGCTAATTAAATATGCTCTTGAAACTAATGAATATAAAAAGTTCATTATGCAGCTTAATTAAATTTAAGAAGGGATAAATTTTAATATTAAACTACATACTTAGGGGAAAACACAACGGAGTAAAAGAGTTTAAGGCAAAAAATTGCATAGTTAATAAAAAAGTAAAAAGTGTAAGAGAGCGAAGCAACTACAGTTAACAATTAAAATCAAAGCCTTAATTAATGAGATCTTATATATGTATTTGAGAGTACGGTTGCCAACTTACCGCCTTTCGCGCTAGATTTAGAGTTTTTCAATACCTAAAAATCCGCCATTTTATCAGCTCAGCGCTATTTTTTTAGTATGATAAACTGGCGCCTTTTTATGCACTTGACTTCACAATCTTAAGAAGTTTATAATAAATTCTGGTGATCTAAAAAGTGATATTGTCATCGTATTAAATTAATTATATTTTCTGAGATATAAAAGTCTGCTGTTGAAAACAATTTTAAAATTACAAAAAAAGTATTAATTAAAACAAATTTAGCCACATTAAGAAAAACCTTTTAAAACAATTTACTATGAATTAATGTTAAAATTACTATTTGTTAAAAAGTCGTATTTAAAGACACAAAAATATTAAGCTCATTAAATTTATTTTGGTTTGTACTTTTGTACATCGGGTTTTATTTCAAACTTTTCCTTTCTTAAGTTTTTTCTTAAGAAGGATTTTTTTACAATACAAGTTTGCTGTGACCAATAGTTATTGATTGAAGAAGACAAGAAAAATAATAATGAAATCTTTAGCTGGGGGACAACTAGCTGTTTCGTAGTCACTACACTACTCATCAGCACCCACTGGGATTTGAACTCGGGTCATGACGTATCATGATTTGCTGCTTTAACCACTCAGCGATTATTTCATTATTTATTTTTTTTTTTATTTTATTAAAAATTTACAGCAATCAAAGTGTTGCTGAATAGTTTTTACAAAATTTTAAAATGATATACTTTTATTTGTATATAAAGTAAATTAAATTGAACTGTTAAGCTTGAGGTCAGTTTTGATTTTTATATAAAAATGTTTTAATTATATTCGATATTTCGTCTTTTTTTTTCAGTTTTGTTTACAAAATCAAAAAAAAAAAAAAAAAATACTGGCCTCAAGCTTAAAAAACAGTTCAATTTAATTTATAAAAATAAGGTCAAATAATTAGGATCAGGATAATATATAAAGTAAAATTATGTATTATGCATACACATACATACATACATGAACGCAACAGGTCCAAACTGGACCTACCTAGGCTCACTTTCAATGGCTGGCAGCCTGTTAAATTTAACCTATGCAAACATATGTACTAACATAACAAAAGATCAGAGTGAAATATATGATGAGTCCTAGCAAAACATAGCGAGTGCACTAAAATATGAGCACTAATACATTGACACGTGATCATATTGTTTATATAGCACTTGTCCACTAATATAAAGCCAAAAATCATGAACAGCAACAACAAATTTTATAAGCAAAACTAAAGTAGAACATTTCAGTGCTTGAAGTTCTACTTCAGTTTTGTTCCAATTCAGTTTGACTCCGTTTATTCTAAATGTTTAGAACATTTCGGCACTGAAGTGTTTGTTTTGAAATGTGACAGAAGACGATGTCTACTACTTGAAAATATTACGATGTCTTGTAAAACTTGTAAGACATGGAACAGCCCTCTAATATGTATATTATGGCGTTTTTTTTTTTTTTTTGGATAAGGTCATGGCACTTTTGCGTTACAAATAATTGACAACTCTGTTTGAGATGTTCTATTTTTAGATTTTGTTTCTTGTTCTACTACCGTTTTATATACAGAGAAATTTTCAATTTAAAAAAATTATAATCAGTTTATATATGACATAAATATTGAATCAAAACTAAAGTTGTATGATGTGTCGTATGATTAATTTTAGCTAAATCCAGAGTGAAAAATTAAGTATACTTGTGAGACAATTAAAAGTCAACTCTCATTTATAGATAAGTTTAACTATACGTTTGCCGTTTAAGAGAGTCCTAAATTTAAAACCGGTTGAACTTGTGCTTAAAGGTACGGTCAATTATTAACCTTTTCGAACTATTAACTTTTCTAAAGCAGATAACACAATACATATTTCTAGCAATGTAGATGTCATTTTCCCCACTGCCTGCATGTCGTCTGTTATGTTCATAACATTGCTTCTGTAAACAACATGAGTATTGCCGTCCAACAAAATTTCAAATAGAGCTTGTTCTATTTTGTTATGTTTAAACATTAGATATTTGACAAAAAATTTTAAGCGAATTTTTTGATATAATCTTCGCACTGAGAAAAGAAAAAACTGCTGAAATGTCTGTTCCTCTCAGTCAAATATGTTTCAACATTAGAAACCATTTTTGATCAGCACGGCTGTGATATTAAATTGAGACAATATCAGACAAATGTACACGTACGTTTGTGTACCAAATTTATAAACTTTCTGTAAAAATAACAATTTTGGCAGACAAGATGAATTATGGAGGAAATATATATTAAAAAATTAGCCATAATGACATGTCGTCTGAGGGTGCCTTAAGCGGTTTTCAATGTTGAAGAAAACAAAATAATACGCGGAGACTTTCTGAAGTGATATGCTAAATTATATAATTTTTACCAATTGGTTTCAATTCTTAGTTACTTTGGAACGCTACACTAGTTATTAGTACCCGATTTCGAATGCGGTATTATGACAAAATATGCTGTCTTTTCTATGGCTGAAGTGAATTTAACATACGATTATGTATATTCCATTTGAATTTGTTCAATTTTACCACAATCTAAAAAGCACAAAATTAAAAAATTTTATGAAATGCGTTTATTTTTAATAATAATTGTTCATGTCACAATATTCCATTGCGCTCGAAAATGGAATTCAATTCGATTTCTTCAGAAAACGAAAATCTAAAAAGCTTTTTCGGAATGAAATAAAATTTGAAGTTACTTTCTTCCGTTTTTTTTTTAATTTATAAATGTATTTTTCAATATTATTGCAAATAATAAATTAAATAAAGGTCAAAGCAAATAGGATCAAGAATTGGATTGAAATATTTTTGTCATGACATGTGGAATAAACATGTGATAGAATTCAATTCTGTTCGAGAACTGAATTCCATAAGCTTTTTGATTCTTCAGAAAACAAATAACTAACAAAATTTTCATTGTAATCATATTTTAATTCAAGAATGATACCAATTTTATCTGTCAAAAGTGATTTCATTGCGAAAAAAAACTAACTTTTTAATTCTTCATTTTCTGAAGAACCCCAAAAAGGATTGAAGTCCTTTTTAGAAAGCAATTGAATTCTGTGACTTGGCTGATTAATTGCTGTATTGAAACTAAAAATTGCTTTTCTCCGAAAAACTTTTTAATTTTTCAGAAAACGAAAAATTTTGTGCTGAATATTTAAAAAATTTTATGTGCAAAAAATCCAGCTTGAAAAGCTTTAACATCTCACTTACAATTTTAGCACTTTTCCGTTGCTGTTGCTGCTGCTGATTTATTTCACAAGAGACTTTCTTCTAATCCTCCCCAGCTTTTACTTTTTCTCTTGTCTTAATTACTTGTATTTTAACCAAAAAAAAAAAAAAACATAAAGTTTTCATGTAAATTTGAACATATTTACATGTTAATTTTGTCATGATGTGGCAAAAACCTTATTCCTATTATGTATGTATGTGTGTGCATGTGTGCGTATGTATGTCTGATATTATTTACTGATGTGTAAAAGATATTTGGTTGTTAGCTTGTTCGTTCGTTTATTCTCAACATGTTTTCGGGCTGCAGCCAATGGAAAAAAATGTGTTGCAAATAACACTAACCATTTTTATTTTCATAATCAAGTCTCAATGGTTTTACTTATTACATGCTGTAAATGTTGTAAAACAAATTTACTTATTTGCTGCCACACACCAAACAAAAATCACAAAAAAAAAACGTAACAAATGTAAACGAAAGTTACATTTGCTGACTCATTTTCAACTAACTACACTTAACGAAATAATTAAATTTTATTTGAGTGTCATAGAAAGTTTCTTTTTTTTTATTCTTGTTTGCTCTTTAAAGTTGAAACTGTTTGCCAGCTTTTCCTGCCTTTAAAAATTAACAAACAAAAAAAAACATCGGAAGGGAGAAAGTTATGACGAAATTGGGTTACGGTTTGAAAATCATAAATCATTTTCAATTTTAGTGATGCTTTTAATGCAACCAATTCAGAGCTCATTTTGATGGAATAAAAGTTAAGTTTCACATTGTACGAGTGAGTGAGTGAGTGACTGAGTGCTGGCAGAGTTGTGTGTTGGCGGGAAGAGAATCTTATTGAAACAGATAACGATTAATTTAAAAAACAAAAAGCACACTTGTGCAAATGTGTGCTTCTGTGTTAACTAACATTTTTAATGACTATATGACAAATTATCTTAATGACTGAAACCAACTTCATACTTTTTTTTTCAAGGGATATGTATGTGTGTATGTACATATGAAATAAAACGTTCATTATTTCATATTTTTTTGTATAGAGTGGATTTCGAAATGGCCCATTTGTGAAGAAAACTGTATAAAACATTATTAATATCAAGTAAATAAATCAAAACAGTATTGCATAATGTTTGGAGAAGGTTTAACTTTCGAAATTTTTTGAAAATTTTTTCAACTGGAAGCAACAACTCGCTTAAAATTATATACTCCCTTCCAAAGAATTATAGACTTTATAACGAAAAAAAAATAAATAAATAATTAACGTTACTTCTTGTATATCTAAATAATAAACACACATATAGGAAATCCTTTTTATTTATCAAACAACTAAACAGTTTGACAATAACGAACGCGACATTCGAACGTTTTTTAATAAAAAATAAAAAAATGCTGATCACGAAAATTTTTGTTGTGTAAAATTAACAACAAAATAAAAAAATTTAATTGAAACAGCTAATTTTTTTATCTTAGACTAGTAGCCAGGAAGACTACATATGCTGTGCATTGTATTGGAACTAGGAAAATAGGTTATGATGAGGAGGAAATAATATACAACACGAAAGACTATAACAAACTCTATTGCAGCATTTAAAATGTTGGCATTAAATTAGTTAAAGCTAAATAAATTATGTCCACAGTTAAGAACGTGACAAGTCATGAATTTTGTAGTGCAAACATTATAAAAATTCCATACTTACCAATTTTTAAAACTAAGAAAAGAATGGAAAAGTATTGCTAAAAATAAGCATGGCAAAATTTTGTTATCCAAAACGCGACACTTGTTTGATATAGATATATACAGTACCATTCTCTAGCCATACCCTAATGTTTGTATAATATATTGTGAGAAGCTGAAACTTGCTATTTATAAAACTGAGAGAAAATCAAACTAAATTTCGTCAGGTGAAGGAATTTGTGCAGCAAGTAATAAATGAACTCTGTAGTTCAGATTGCTATCAGTGTTCAAGTTTCAGTTCAGAACCCATAATTACTTGATAAAATTAAAAAACGAACGTGACAGGTATCTTGCATATATTTTGTTCCACTAAGCCGCTTAAAAGCACCAAAATATATATGTAATATTAAGAACGCGACATTCTTATACCTACACTAAATTCTAAAGAATTAAAAGTATTATAACTACAAAAAAAAAAAACAATTTTATTGAAACTGATTAAACTTAAATATTTTAACTTTCAAAAATTCAACTTAATTAAAACTAATTAAATTGAAAACAGACTGTAAGCAGTCAAGAACGTGATATTTTCAAAAAAATTTCATAAAGACATTAAACGAATTTAAGAGTACAAATATATTAAAAATTGTATACTTTTCAATTGTTTAGCTCAAAAGAGAAATCGTACTGAATAAAAAAAAGTAAAGAAACATGTTATTATCAAAAAAGCGACACTTATAAGGCCTAATATATAAAGGTACTTATAATTCCAACCGATTGCTGGCAACTTTACTAAAAAAATAGCCACAGGCTATTTAATAATATTGAAAAAGAGAGACGACAGTCGTTAATTAAGTTACACTCTTACAATAAACCATTTAAAACCCTATCTTAATTAAAAATCATATTAATAGTAACGAACGCGACATTCACATGCATTTCCTAAATTCCTAGCAGTTTTAAACCTCTATTAAAATAAATTTTTCATATAAAAACTAATTTAAAGAAACAATAACTTGATTAAACACTAAAATATGGACAAACCCATAATAATTGAAACGAACGTGACATTCACATGTATATCCTAATTTCCTAGGAGTTAGAAACCTCTATTAAAAATTTAATCTTAAAAAGCCTTTTCATTGAAACTAAATTAATAGAAACAATAACTTGCATAAACACTAAACTATAGCCAAACACATAATAATAGTAACGAACGCGACATTCATATATACATCTTAAATTCTTAAGTGTTAAAAACCTGTATTAAAAATTTCATCTTAAAAAAACTGAAACTAATTTAGTAGAAAGCAGATAATAGAGCAGTTAATAACGCGACATTTGTGAATACTTAACATAAAGCATGAAAAAAATATTTTTTATTTTGTATACTTTTAGTACAGTTCAAAAATTCGATTTGAAATTTTTTTTTAGTTGGTTTGCGATTTTTTTTTTAATATTCGTATTATTTGATTTGATTTTCTTTTCTTTTTTTTGTATTAAAATTTAATAAAATTATTTTTATCAAATAAATTACAATAAGAACGCGACATTCTAAGAGTTTTTTTTTAAATTCGTAAAGTTTAAGCAAACCACCTTGGAATTGAAAACAAATAAATTTTTGTTAATATATAAACAAAAAGTTATATGTGTAATTCACGGTTAAGAACGTGACCTTTTTGCAACTTAAGAAAGCTAAAATGCTAATAATATTTATAAAAATGTATTAGTTAAGGTTTTAAGTAGAGAACGTGACATAATGAAAGTAGTGAATAATATAAAAAACACTGTTATCAGCTAAACTTTTACAGCAAAAGATTATGTAAATTTGATTAAAAATTTTAGAAATACCATATGTTTCGTTAAGAACGCGACATCAACAGCATTTGAAGTTTGGAATATAGAAAATAGAATAACACAAGCTGGCGAAAATCTAATCAAATATTTTAAACAAAAAATAAGCTTATTATATAATATGTATATTTCAATTGTGAAGAACGCTACAAGTTTTTAGCTCAAGTTAATTTTAAAGATTTTATTTGTACATTTGTTTTTATGTGCAGAATATATTTAAGCTAAAAAAATTATTAAATATTTATATTTATTATATAACAATTTTCACCATGCGACACTTATATTATCATTTCTACTCGTATGCGTTATCGCTCTCAATACCTGGAGAATCAAAATTTTAATTGTTTTTTTTCTGACAACAATATGTTCTAAACAAAATAACTTGTATTAAATTTTGCCTGCACAACATTTCATTTAGGAGGAATTTTCAATTAAATTTATCAACAACATTCTCTGAAACAGAACAAAGTTATTTGTGCCGTTGTGCCACAATAAATCATCTAAAACAAATAGATCTCAAGCATCTTTAACATAAATGTATGTTTAAAAAAAAATATATAATAACTCACTCTCAATGAATATGAGTGGAAAGTATCATTTAAAATCTAGCCACCACAAACAAAAAAATAATAACAAAAACAGGACACAAATCCACACAAACACACACGTGCTTACACTCATACAATGAGTATAGTTTGGAAACTCAAATCTGTTAATAAAATTGTGATGGTGCGAGAAGAAGTGGTTTTGCTGCAGTACTCATAATTCATCATAACAACATTTATCTTTTTCTCAATACACAAATGTCTAAAAGAATGAATGGTAGCGCTCAAGCACACTCACACACATACAGATATATTCATACTTATACTTGTGGCATATAAGTAGTTCTGTTTTAGCAAATACTTTCCCTACTTGTGCTATCTTGCCTTCAAGAGTGAGTCTCCAAGTGTGCGTTTCTATATCCTTTAAACTTTCCTGTTAAAGTACCAACACACAACAACAAATAAACAAAAAAGCAAAACATCATATTGTTGTTGCTGCTGCCACTGCTGCTGCCACTGCTTTTTCTATTGCTGCTGTTTTAAAAAGAATTGGTGATACATCATCAACATGCAAAGTGACACAAATTTTAAACACCACATTTATATCCTTGTTTGTGTGCATGCAAGTGTTTCCTTAAAAGTGTTTGGGTTTTGAAGCTGAAAACTAAAATTTATTGTAAAACAACAAGCAAGAGACAGTGATTTGCCAAGAATTTCATCTGTTGAAACTATTAATATTTAGTTTGTTTTATATAATTTTGTTTTAGATTGAGATTTGATTGATTTACGTTTTCCAATTTGAAAAAAATTGCTTTTTAATTGACAAGAGAAATTCAAATTTTTCAGTTTATTGCAAATAAGCAAAATTCCAAAGTTTCATTTGCTTTGTCAATTTCTAAAATCGCTTTATAAATGAAAAAGCTGTAAACATTTTAGCAAAATTGCTTATACGTAATATTAATCATACGCTACTGACTACTATTTTTCCGTTGTCTACTACTTTAAAATTATTACAGTTAAAAAAACGACTTTTGTTGATATTGTTGAAACGCTTAATAAATAACGAGAGTTAACCGTAATTCCTTTGTAATCCTGGATGTATGCGATGTGGCAACGTCCACGTTGATACCACATACTCGTAGTAAGCAAGCCCACAGCATGCAGTTGAGGCGACAAAAAGTTTTCAATCATATCACGATATCGCTGCCCATTCACAGTTATCGTTACGCCGTTTTGATTTTCAAAGAAGTAAGGTCCAATGATTCCTCCTCCTGATCAAATTGCACACCAGACTGGCACTTTTAATGGATGCAAGGGGGACTAATAAATATTGCCCAAAATCGGCTATTCTCTTTATTCACATACATATCTATTCAAATGAAAATCGATGATTGGTTTTGGTAAAATGTTTTAACGATTAAAACACGTTAGCTATGTGTCTACTTCACGACTACCGAATATGAGCTGTCAAGACTAAAATTTACCAAAATGGCGTACACCCTGTAATTTTTTCTAATAATTTATTTTTCATAACTCTATAAACAAGAATGCCACAGTTTCATTGTAACTATAAAATATCTATTGACAAAAATGTTTTATGTACGAGTAGTTCTTAGATTTGCAATTTATGAGACATTTATGAAATTAGTACGAACACGATCAAGAGCGTGACCAGTCTGTACGGTCACGTTCTTGATCGTATTCATTTAATTTATTCATTCCTAAATGTTTTTGCTTTTAAAACTAGATATAGGAGATTTAATCTATTCTGTTTCAAACATCCCTTCCGCTTAATTATACAACAATATCAAGAACGTGACATCATGTAAAATTATTAAAATTGAATAAGTTCAAAGAAATTTTAAGAATATTAAGATATTAAGATTTTCAAAGTGAGGTTACAAAACTTTAAATGCTATAATAAATATGTTCTGGTCTTTCCGTGATGTTATAGATTGGTTCAAATCAAAAGTATACATAAACTATTCTCTTTTTCTTCCTCCTCATAACCTATTTTCTTACTTCCAATGCACTTTATTTGTAGTGCAATTCCCTAGGTACAGGTCCAAGATAAAAGCGAAATAAGAATGTGACAGTCATAAACTTTATAAGCCAAACAGCCCAAAATTTTCAAGAACGTGACAAAAATGTATGTTTCTTGAAAATTTTAGGAAATATTTAAAGTCTCAGCCACATACTCATAAGATCATTAAAGGTTGAATAAAAATGATCCAAAACACAACATCTTCCACTTGTTAATATAATAACAATAATTAAACACTTCAATTTATTTTATTTTAAATCAAAACCACCGCTTATATAAAACATCAAAATTAAAACACAGTCAGTTTAAAGACAATAATGCGACAATTACTAAATTCAAGGCTGCAAAAAATCAAATGTTTGCAGGAACAATACAAAAATTTATTTTTCTTAGATCTTTTAAGGATTGCTGGAAGTCACAGCAAATAAAAAATCATTGAATGTTAAATAATAATGATCTAGAACAATCATTGTTTTTTAACAAAAAATTACCGCCCATATAAAACACCATTTGGACTGTCAAAATTTTTGCAATAAAGGAGCAAAAAAATATTCAACTCCAATATTTTAAGGAGTGTTTGGGGTAAAGTGTTATAAAATAAAATATCTTAAAATTATAAGCATTAAAAAATATGTAATTTTTATATATAGCACTGAAATAAAACGATGGTTGCTCCAAACTGAAGAACGTGACAACCATTAGCTTAAGCATTAAAAAATCAGAAATTTGCAGGAACGCGACAAAAAACCCTTTACCTCAGAACTTTAAAGAATGTTTGACACCGCGGCATCCGTAAAGCTACTACTGGATAAATAACATTAGTCAAGAACGCGACTTTTATCATGTGCAAAAACGTAAAAGTGTAGAAAATAAAAAATTAAAAATCACTGGAGCGCCCCAAAGCATTGATATTCTAAGAACTTTAAAGGTATTTTAGAATCTAAAAAAACATCAAAGACTAAATATAGTCACGCGACATTTATCGGGTACTAAAACTGGATAAATGAAAAGAGAAAGCATTAAGTTTCTTTTATTTAAAATCTAATGGTTAAGAAAATAGCAATATAAAAATATAAATCAAACTCAGCTATTTCAAAATCAAGAACGCGACATTTAACAGGTGGTAAAAGTAGCTAAATTTAAAATCATTTATGTTTATTAACATAGTTGAACTTATTGAATATTTCTAATACTGTATGATGGTATTTGTCTGGCTCAAGTACAAACCTGGCTTTCGCCCAGAATTATTTTTTAATTATAATAATAATTGCCGCCATCAACAATTCTTGATCAAAGAAGACAGAAAAAAATAACTGAATACACTAACTCTGGAGGACAACTAACTGTTTCGCAGTCGCTAAATTACTCATCAGCACCCATTATAGGATTCGCACTTGGTGTCATGTAAACATGATGTATTTTAATATGGCCGATTAGCCAACTCAGCCAGCGAGCTCCGATTTATTTTTTCGTCTATATTTGCCTCTAATTGATGCAATTTGTTATAATCTCAGTTGTTTTACTTGAGCCAGACAACTACCATCATATAATATTATTAAACAAATTTAGTTTCTTTTATTTTAACTAAAAACTAGTAATTAGAAAAATGCCAAAATAAAAGTATACTCTAAACTCAGCTATTTTGAAGTCAAGAACGCGACATTTCTCAATTTAATTAAAAGTCCTTTACAATAGTTGATTCATTTTAACTAAAAAGTAATGTTTAAAAGAATGCCTATATAAAAGCATATATAAAACTCAGATATTGTGAAATCAAGAACGCGACATTTGTCAGGTATTAAAAATAGCTAAATGAAAAATGAATTAGTTCCTTTTATTTTAACTGAAACTACTGTTTACAACAATACCAATATAAAAGTATAAATGAAACTGTGCTATTTCAAAGTCTAGAACGCGACATGTATCAGATGCTAAAGTTGGCTAAAATAGTTCCTTTCATTTTAACTAAAAACTAATGTTTAAGAGAATACCAGAATTAAAGTTTATTTTAAGTTTAACTATTTCAAAGTCAAGAACGTGACACTTGACTTTTGAAAACTCCAAATTTTTCAAAAACGCAACCAAAGCATAGCCACCGTTAGAGTATTAACGATATACCATAGTTGTATATTTCTCTTCAGAAAATCACTGTCATAAAGTATTAATTTTATAAAAAGAATATAAAGAAAAACAAATACTGACAACTTTACTTTAACAGGAGAAACATTTTTCAAACTTCCCTAAACACCAGCTAAGGAAAGATAAACAAACAAATGTTAAAAGTAAAGTTTCCGAAACAGGACTGCAACACAAATGCAAGTGTGTGACAGTGTGCGTGCGTGTGCGTGTGTGTGTGTGTGTGTGTGTGTGTGTGTGTGTGTGTGTGCTGCTTGAAGAAGCATAGAGGTTGACGGAAATGTGACATGACAAATCTGACAAAGTATTGCAACTTTTTAAGCTGTACGCAACAAAAGACATGCAACTTCAGCAGGCAGACGCTCATACTCTTAAATTCATTCATTGCCTTCAACACAATTGAATAAAGAGATGTTCGGAGATACTGGCATGTTAAAGGAAATCAGACATAAATCAAATAAATGTCAGCATTATTTTTTTCACTTCATCCTTCGCAACATCCTCTTAAACTGTTTAACAATTTTCCATATTAAACTGTGCACAGCCTTAATATAAAAGACTTTATATACAATAGACAAGTATATCCTGCAGTCCATTGAGTCCAAACGGTTGTGAAACATGTTTGAGGATTTATTATGGTCTATTTGGATGGTTACTTTATGAAAGAGAATTTACAACCAAAAATATAAAACCGTGAAAATTTTTTGAAAAAAAACTAAAAGAATAAAACCGCACTTAAAATATGCAAATTTTATTACAACTCTTTACATCATCGTTGTTACTTGAAGGCAAAACGTTTTCTCAGTATTTGGCAAAAATTGTAAAAATAATAGAAGCTGCGCAAGCAGATAAAAGGAGTGCATGGCAAAGAGAAAATATGAAAAATGAAAATTTTAAAATTATTATTTCTAATTTTATTTTGCACATTTATCAACACGTCAAAGAGAGCTTTCAAGCAAAAAATATTTTCTTAATAAAAACAGAATATATTAATATGAAATATGTACAATAAAAAAAAAACTAACGGGAGCAGTGAAACGAAAAGTCATTAAGACAGAAATTTATTAAACGAAAAGAAATTTATCAGTTTTATTAACTTTATTACTTTGAAAAGGGATAAAATCAATATTTTATATTTTATTAGTTGCAACTACTTACTTTAACCACACTTCATAAAAATACGTTTCACAATGTACGAGGGGGATATATGTATAAGTCTACGACTTTTGGAATTTTCCGCATTTTAATAGAAATGGCAACACTGCTTCTGCCAAGAAGCAGCTGTCAGCTGATTTCTGTCTTACAAAAAAACGTTTACCAATCGTAATAGAGTGCATGCGTTCGCCATATCAACAAAAGAATATGGATTAGAGTTTATGTAACTTTATTCTATGCGAACGATGTGTCAAAGCTCATTTAAAATACATAAGTGTGCACACAAACGAATAATAGTGAGATAGTCAAACCCAAATTGATTCGAATGTGAGTGGCTCGCTTTCATCCATTTTCTTTCGAGATTAGTAAACTCTAATAATGCGGAAAGAGATTTACATCAGCAACAGCCTTGTCGGCCTTATCTGATGAAGGACCAACTCCCAGGGGGAATTATTCATGATTCATCAGCGCTCCCCTGTGACTTACAAGACTCACACAGGTAGTAACTTTTGCCATAAATTTGTAGCCCTATGGACAAAATCCTTCTTAAAGAGCTCTGGCCTTCTAATCACTCCTGTATACAAAATCCCAGACAGTCAATGGAATACAAGGCTTAAAGAGTTAGTGGACCGAAGTCCATTAACCAACTTACCCGTCTAACTACCATTGACCGAAGTCCAAAGAGCATTAGCCCTTAACCAACTCACCAGTCTAACCATCATCACTGGTTGCTTACAGTACAGGTATCCACTGCAAGACAATAGCATCTCGGTGGTTATTAGTTCCGGAAAACCAGCATTCCATCACAGTTATCGGGGAAATTTATACCCCTTCCTGTAATTTAGGTCTAAACTATGGTCAGAACAATTCAGCTAAGGTAGGCTCCTGAAACATGATCAGTGCCTGTATGGTCGGTAAGCAGAACCACCCGAAGACTTTTGCGATCTTCGTTCTGTTAAATAACTACTACTCCTCTACGCTCCAGAAAACAAATTACCCTTGTTTGGAGTACACCTAGGGAAATCCTGCTCGATTTACACCAGCACCTGCTTTTACGGTCTAATCTGATGAGGGGCAACTCCACGGAGTGAATTATACACGATTCACTAGCGCCTCCATATGGCTTGGTGGACTCACACAGGTCATAACTTTTCAGCATAAGTTTGTAGCCCCGCTGACGCAACCCTTGTTTACAAGTTTGAGCCTTCTAACCCTCCAATTACAGTTAATGGAAGACAATGCTTAATGAATTGGTAAGCCAAACCCCATTAAGAGCATCAGCCTCTAAACCAGCTAACCCGTATAACCATCACTCCTGGTTCCTCACGACACAGGTATCTGTTACAAGACAATAGTACCACGGGGGGTTGTTAGCCCCCAAAAACCGGCGTGCATCATAGTTATCAGAGAAACTAATTCCCTTTCCTGTGATTTTAGGTTTAAACGTTTCAGCCAAGGCAAGATCCTCAAACATCAAACATCAGCACCGAGAAATCTGCAAACCAGAATCTCCCAAGGTCTTGCTGATTCCTGACCTACCAATTTTATTCCTTCGCACGGGTTTCGAAAGTCCAACACAATAGAAGTCATGCGGCTTCCTAGAGTTGTGTTTGCTACAACAATCGAGAGACTTCTTCCCCTCCATGCCGCAGAAACTAAGGTGGCCTGGTTTGGTCTACGCCAAGGCAAAACCTGTTCCCGGGGTGACAACTGTGAAAATGATTTACATCAGTACCTGCCTTGACGGCCTAACCTGATGGTGGATCAATTCCACGAAGTGAATTTTTCACGATTCACCACCGCCCCCGTGTGGCTTACCGGGCTCACACAGGTAGCAATTGTTGTCATATGATTACGGTCATATGAACAACTTCTAGTTGAGGAGTTCGGGCTTTCTAATCCCTCATGTATGCAATTTCCCAGCAATCACTGGAGGGCAAGGCTTAATGAGTTGGCAGGCCGAAGCCCATTAAGAGCATCAGCCCTTAAACCAACTCACCCGTCAATCATCACCACTGGTTCCTTACAGTACACGTATCTGTTGTATAGGCAACAGATCCTCGGGAGATTGCTAGCCCTCGAAAAAAGCCATCACCAAACAATTATCAGGGATACTAACACTCCCTTCCTGCGATTTAGGTTTCAACCACAGCCAGAACGTTTCAGCCAAGGTAGGCACCTCAACCATGATCAGCCCGGGTCGAACCGCAAGCAGAACTTCCCGGGGGCCATGCTGATCCCCGTTCTGCCAATTTATACCCTTGGTAAGGGTTTCGGAAGCCAACACAACATAAGTCATGTGGCTTCCTAGAGTTTTGTTTGCCGCACCAAACGAGGGACCCCTTCCCCTCTTTTCCCCAAAAAACAGAGCGCATAAGTTAGGAATACGCCAAGGCAAAACCTGTTCCCCGGGGGACTCCCGGGGTGACAATAAACTCGTTTGCAGTCAACTTGTTCAACAGATGAACCGTACGGCTGAACAAAGAATTCTCTCTATCGTATGTTGTACAACTCGCTGGGAAATCGACTACAAATGGCTGAGCCTTGGAGATGAACACGTGTTGCGTCAAAATATATGAGTTTCGGGAACAAGATTCCTAATCTTGTCAGAGAAAAATCAATTGTAGAAGGGATGAAACAAAGAAACTGCAGCAATGCCCCGGTGAGTTAATAGATTTGAATGCCCTACCCTAAGCTTCTGTGCTGTGTTTTGTACACGGTCGAGTAAACCCACACTAGACTTTGAGGCATCAGCCCAAAACTCACACTTCGATTCCATTATCGGTTGCATATAGGTGGTACAAATAGCAAGGAGATCAGATCGGATGATCTGATCATATTTCAGTGGTACCAAGGATTCAGGGAATAATACTTAACATTTGGAAAATCCTGGTCTGGCATAAATTCCATAACAGTCGTTACAAGCCGTCTGCTATATGTCCTTTATTTCCGAAATTACTTATTTGCTTAATGTTTATCACAATTTAGATTTCAGAATGCCTGCAACCGAGTATCAATGTCATCGTTGTACATTTCAAAGCACTTAAAGCTTTAAAATGGCAAAAGAAAACTTAATTAAAGAGATCAAATTTTACGAAGTCTTTTAAACTGCAACATGTTTCCTTGTAACTAATTTTATTTCCTTGAAAACAAAATGTATACACATACATACAACCTTATGTACATACCTACATATACACATACATATTTCCCAGCAAGCATTTTTAATCGTAAAAAGATCTACTGGAAATCTAATGAAGGCCGTTTGGGATGGTCGACGAGAACATTTTTTAAACGTAGAAAATTGCTCTCACAGAAGGACCTGTTGCCTGGGCTGCCTTTTCTGTGAGACTTTTCCACAACACAGCGAAATATGTTTGAGTTAAGAGTAGAGGGAATCGTGTGAGACTTTTTTTTCAATAGTATTTATTTATTCATCAATCTTGTCCCCTTCAAAGTAATCCCCCTCAGATATAATACACTTATGCCAGCGTTCTTTGCAATCCTCGAAACACTTCTCACACGTGCTTTTTGGTATCGTCAACAGCTCCTGTTTCGATTTTTCTTTTATCTCCTCAATCATAGTAAAACGCTTTACTATCACCGGTGTCTTCAGTTTTGGGAAAGGGAAAAATTCAGCGGGGGCCAAGTCCAGCGAATACAGTAGTTGGTGGCCAAAAGCTCACGCACAAGCATCCATGATTGTTTCTGTGCGTTTCAGACGAATAGCTTAGCGCAAATGGCGCGTAACTTAAAGTTAGTATTCCTTATGGACCGTACGACCTTGTGGTAAGAATTCTTGATGCACCACGCCATTGCAGTCCAAGAAAATAGTTAGCAAAGCCTTCATATTTGACCGAACTTCGCGCTTTTTTCGGTCTTGGGTCCTCTGGGCGCTTCCATTGACATGACCTCTTTAAAGAAATCTAGAAATCGTCGTTGAGGATGTACAACAGCCCCTGACCGATATCCATGCCACGTTGCTTTTGCTCAAAATTTAGTAAAAATCGAAGAGCACACCAAAACACAACTAACCTTTTTATCTGTCAAAAACAAACTGAAACAGACACGTGTAGCAACATAACGGGGAAATTTGAAAATAACAGTTATTTTTTTATCCGACCATGCATGTAAATAAAACCATAACATATTCAATTATCGTTCATTAAACATATCAAGACTAAACCACGAGCAGCTCAGAAAGCGCATAAAAAAGGAATAATATAATAATGAGAATAGAGTCTTGCCCAATAGAATAGAGTTTTGCTTCTCTCACGGGCTTAGTACCATCAAGGAACTGAACCAACTTCTTTAGTGGAAGTGCTGGCAACTTCTGTTCAAATAACGCACGAGTATGTGCTAGCGGCGTGTATACCCCGTGTCCCACAGTAAGGGATCAAGTGCGCTACTGATACCCCTTCTTCACCGCAAAATGCCACGCTTATGTCCGGTATAATGACCTATGAGCATACTTGTCAGTATTATTTTCCTATCCAGTTTTATGGCAAGTTCCCACCTCCTTGCCATCTAAGCTTAGAAACTTTTTAGAATATTCAACATCCAATATTTTCTCACCGTGTAGTTTACAATGGGTTCTTTACTGCCATCTTTAGGAAACTATTTTTGAAGCCAAAAAAATGGAGTCGATCAAGTGAAAGTTTTCTCAGCCCCCTCAAGTGCTAGCACCTAGGCTTGAGTAATCTGATTCTTACTTGCTAGGTTGGAGGTTACTTTACTAGGTTGGATGTCAAAATACAACTGCTTCAGCACCAATTCACTATCAGAGTTAATTTTTATCATTATACTCTAGCATATTCACAGCTTTCATTGTAACGCATAGCCCCAACTGGAAGATTGTGGTAGAGATAACACAATCTTCCAGTTGCGGTATTCAATGCTTTTGCGCACCCCTAGTATTCCTGTTTGCACTTCTTGAGGCGTTTTAGAGCCGTTTTGTTACCCATCTGTCGATCTTGTGGTTATTGTTACTCCTCGAATAATAATCAGAAAACTATTTTAGTACTTATTAAATATTAAACTCCAACCTCGAGCAAACCTCGTATGTGCACGCTGGGTTATTTTGTTTAACAAAATAATAAAAATTGTATAAATAACTTTTCCTTGACACAAATCGCCATTTTCAGCTATTGCAGTTGTTAATACAATTATATTTGACTACAGGCTTGTTTGTTTGCCTAGAACAAAAACAGCTACTTGAACGTATTTGTGGAGGATATGAGTATAATACTCGTATGTAGGTATGTATGTGGGCATGTACGTATGTATGTGTGTGCATAAATGTGTGTGCGTTTCTCAAGACATGGCACTTCAACGTTTATTAGTTGCTGGTAAAAATTACAGCCTTGTAATGAAATAATTAAAATTTATTTAAATTTCTCTTTAAAAGACTTTCAAAAAAATTATTTAAATTAAAACTGTCCAAGTAAAAGCTTTTCACCGACCGACCCTCTTACAACATATTTTGTTTTTGGAATTTTATTTAATTCATGCTTTCTTTTTTTCCCTGTTTGAATTTATGCCACAAAAATTCTCAATTCTAAAGTAGATTTTTTGTTTTTTGTTTTTTTGTCATTCATTTCTCTGAAGCAGCACAAGGGAATATGAATGGTCCTTTAAAGGTCTGCTGTTTTATTTTCTAGTTTCCATTTATTTTTCATTTGTTTTCAAGAGGCAACAGCAAAAATGTTCTAAACAAATATTGAAGAGTGTTTAGCAGACGAAAAACATAAAAACAGTCCCCCGACCAGGCTGGACCCAAAGCTCCCATAAAATGGGGAAAAAAGTAATAGAAACATATATGAACAAATAAAAGTAAAAAAAAAAAAACTTAAAATGGGGGAAAATAATACGGAGTCTGTGATAAAATTTTTTTTTTTGCTCGTTTTTTTTGCGTATAAACTGTCTCGTTGCACAGCTCATATTTGTAGTTTCTTGAAAGGATCAGGACATGTAAATAAAACAAACACAGTCAGACTGTTTTACCAGCCATATGGCCTTAAAATGGTGGCACACTGTGTTGCTTTCCATTTAAACATTATTGTTTGCCATGCAATTGTTTGCGTTACGAGACACAATTTGTGGCAGATAATTTAGGCGCTTTATAAAACTAAAAGCAAAAAACAATTACTGCTAGGAACACAATTGCGACGAACTACGAATATTCGTCGCCAAAAGTAAAACTCATTAGAGTATATGAAAATGCCCACAGCCGTGAGGGTGGTCCAAAATCGTCATACTCAGTGGAAATCAAAATAGATTTATTTCTAATTATTTCATCAGTGAACGAGAGACAACACAGTATCAGGTAACCAGCAGCCGTATTCTGTAACTTGCTAAAGCTAAATCTCCATCGCTAAAAATCTTCAAAGATGATTTAGCGATTTTTGGCGACAAATACAATTCTGTAACGTGCATAGCTAAATTTGGCAATAAAAACAATGAATTCGCCGCAATTTTAGCGATTAGTGGCGTCACTAAAATGTTTAAATTTTGTATTCTCTAACGCCAATAGTTGTTAGAGAATAGTTGTTGTTGACTTAAACGCTAAAATATTAGCAACGCAAATTTTTAAGTGCTAAAATGTAAGTAAATTACAAATCTTTTGTTTTTTCTATTGTTTCTTGTTAAAAAAAAATGGAAGAAACAACAAAAAGAATTACATAGGAGTAAAAATATATGCTTATTCAGTACTTGGAGGAGCACAAACAATTTGCCCATGATAGGTAAAAAATTAATTTCAACTTAAAGTGAAGCAAAACACAAAAATTCGTTTTTTTAAGATATGTGAATTCCACAAATGTTTCTGGTTCACATTTAGCTTATTGCGTTCACTACGACTAATTGTACTTAATCGGTCATGTCACAGAATTCACTTCCGTTCGGAAATGGAATTGAATCGGTTTTTAATTCTCAAAAAACGAAAATCTAAAACTTATTTCGGAATGAAATCTATGCTATAAGACAATACTAGTCTTATTCTTGCAATTAAAAAAGATTTCATTCCGATAATTTTTCAGTTCTTCGTTTTTTGAAGAAGTAAAAAAATAATTCAATTCCGTTTCCGAACGGAAAAATGTAATTTAAACTTTTTTATAGAATAATTCTTCCATTTTTTTTTTTTGTTAACAATTGGCCCAATTAAGGGCTTGAATTAAATAAATAAAAAAAATAAATAAATAATTAAAAAGAGTAAAAAAATTTTGTTTTTAATTAAAAATTATTTTTTAAATTAAAATTTTGTTTATTAAATACAACTTTCTGAAAGCAGATTTTCTAGGAAATATTTTGAAAATTTAATAAAAAGCTATTCGAATTTCGAAAAAAAATCGTAATATAAATAAACTTTAAAGCGTTTCAAAACTAGAACTGTTGCCAAAGAAAACTTTTTCGCAAAAATTTATTGCACGGAAAATTAAAGAAAATGTAACACACATTTTTTTTTTAAGTGAATGATTTTTTTGAAAAGGTTACGGAAAAAAATTGTGTTTTTTGCATTTATTTGTGGAAAATTTTAACAACAGTAGACTTTGCCAAAAGTTTTCAATCGTCTAATTTTTTAAATTCTAAAACAACGCTCTTTTATTTAAAATGAAATGCAAAATGTGGATTAAATTTCACTAAATTAAAAGAAATTAATAGAGTTTTTAATGATTTAACACTTTTTCTTATGTGTGTGCACTTTGCATTCTTTTTTACCCCCCGCAACAACGCACATAACATATTCGCAAACAAACTGCTGCGAGAAACTCCATTTACATCATTAAAAAATATATATCATTGTATTTGTTCGTTTTTGTTTTTAGAAGAATCAAAAACATCAACCCGGAGAAGTTGGTAAAAACAAACAAACATGTTGCTGAAGGATTTTTTTCCTCATATTTCTCTTACTTTTAACCCAATTTCCATAATTTCCTTTCGAATAACATTCGTAATAAATTAAACAGAAAAAGAAAAGAATTAAAAAGTTTTTACAGCGAAAGTAAAATGAAATTAAACGTTTTCTGCATATTACACATATGCAGAAAATTTTATTCTTACACACACACACACACACACACACACACACAAGCACATGCACATTCCTTCTAAATCTAATCTCTGGGAGGGGGATACGAATATTATTTTCTTATAAGGGAGACTATGTTATTGTTAAATTTACTGCTAAAATAGCACTAGTTTTTGGGAAATTTTAAATTGATGCAAATTTTCTATCAAAAAATATTTTTCTGCAAAAATGCTTGAACTCTATATAAAACATTGTTTCAAAATATTGTTTTTTCCTAAAAACTAAAAATTTCCTTGGCTGAGAAATTTGAATTCATTAAAAAAAGTTTTGTTTAGTAAAATTATGACTAAAAGACTGAAACAGAACTATGACTAAAACAGAAGAAATGTGTTCTGTTTAAGGATTGTAGAGACACAGTTGCTGAAAATGCTGTAAAAGTAATCTAGCTGAGAATTCTCCTTAAAGGGAAATTTTTATTTTTTTTTTTATAAATTTTGTAATAAATTCTCTTGAATTAGTGCAATACTCGTATGTATTAAGAAATATCGCTCCTTTATTGCAACATAGTCATATCTCAAAAAATGAACTTTTCGAGTTAGCAATGCAGAATTGTTAACAGTACTACCATTTATATTCTGCCAAAAATTCATTCAAATTGCTTTTAAACTGTTTCGTTTAGGAGATATTTTTTCAAAAAATTTGCTAAGACTTGTATGGAAACTAAAAATTTTAAATGCGTTTTTCTCGAAACGAGCTTTTTTGAGATATGACTATGTTGCAATAAAGGAGCGATATATTTAAATCGCTTAATTATAGAATTTCCCCTGTTGGGAAGTTTTATTTCAAAAAAATTGTTTACTAAAATTGTAGTAAAGAACTTATTATTTAAAAATAAAGGATTTTTAAAGAGATATTTAAATTACAAATAATTTTAAAAAATTTCCCTGTTTGGAAAAACTTTATTTTTTATAATTTCTTGCCGCAACTGCTTATACTTGGGTGTACAGAAACTTATTAGTAATAACAACAATTAAACCATATTGAAAATTTTCCTTTCAGGGAAATTTTGTTTAATTTTTTTTCCTAATAGATAGTCGAATATTGCAATCAATATGTATTACAACAGTGTTGCTGTACCTTATGGGAATACAGCAAGTATATCCAAAAGTTTACAATTTCTGCAAAACTAAAATTTCAAATTCAACAAAAAATTTACAAAATTAACATTAAAATTACTCTTCGTTCAGGACTACAAAGGAATCTTTGCTGAAAATGTTGCAAAAGTAATCTAGCTAAGAATTTCCCTTGTTGGGAATTTTTTTTTATAAATTTTTAATGCAAATTATAAAAAATATATTTCTAGTTAATATTTAAAGCAATATGTACTAAAACCAGTCTTAACAATTCTAATTTTAAAATTTCCCTAGTTGGGAAATTTTAATTCAGGAGAAATTTTTCTTATATTGTGCAAAAAAAAACTTATTATTAGAAACAACGTAACAATATTTTAGTAAATGCTTAAACCGCAAGTGTTCTCTTTTGGGAAACTTTTGTTTATTAATTTTGGTTGATGAAATTATATTAAAAAAAAGTGTCTGCCTGGCTCACGATGACGTTTCGTAAACGTTCGTCATAAATTTTTTAAACTAATCAATACAATATTTTAAATTGGCCAAGAAGGCTTTATATATTGAAATGAACTAGAATAAATAAATAAATATATAAATAAATAAATAAATAAATAAATAAATAAATAAATAAATAAATAAACAAATAAATAAATAAATAAATAAATAAATTTTAAGGTCGAACAATCTATTCAAACGCCGCGTATAAGCTTTATTTTTCCCTGATCTTGTATCATTTGCCTTGTCTATCTGATTATAAGTCACTTATTTTTAATATAAAATGTTAGCGAACAAAACGAAACGATATTGTGAGCCCAGCAATATATTAAAATAAAATTTTAATATATCATAATCAAAAAATTAGTTCTCATTAAATATATCTCCGTAATATTTATCGAAAATCTTGCCAAAGTTGTCAAACTAAAAACTTCCCTTGCAGGGAAATTTTTATTTTTCTTATAAATATGTACTAAATTCTTAAAACAAATCCTTTTACTGAGTATTTAGTGTAATATGTATTAAGATATATAATAAAATTTGTAAATTTTAAAATTTCCCCTGCCGGGAAATTTGAATTGAAAAAAATTATTAACTCAAATTATACTAAAACACGTATTATTTAAAAATACATAGACTTTCTTGAAGAGTTTTTTAAATAACATGTACTTAGAAAATTTCCCTGCTTGGGAAATTTTTATTTATTACAATTTCTTACCGAAACTGCTCTTTAAATTTTTGCTTATACTTGTGTATATAAAAACTAATTAGTAATACCAACAACAACACCATTTTGAAAATTGGCTTAACCCATAATATCAATTTAAACTTGCCTGCAAACACGCACAAGCTGTTAGAGAGCTACTTATATGACCGGAAATTCGTCGTTAAGGAAGGTGATTTCAAAAGCTCGGCTCAGCCAATCGAAGTTGGAGTTCCTCAGGGTAGCATATTGGGTCCAACTTAATATTTGATTTATGCTTCAGACATGCCAACGAGCTGCAAAATTCACACTTCAACTTTTGCAGATGATACAGCATTCATCAGTGTCCATGAAGACTATAAATTAGCATCACAAAATTTGCAAGAACATATTCTTATATTGGAGAAATGGCTGAAACTTTGAAAAATCAAAGTAAATGAACAAAAATGTACCCATGTTACATTCACACTACGTAGAAAAACTTGTTCGGCTATTAAAATCAACAACTACATTGTTCCGCAGCACAGTGAAGTCAAATACCTTGGTATTCATCTCGACCGTTGGCTCACGTGGAAGTCTCACATTGACGCTAAAGTCACCCTAAATTGGCTCATCGGCAGAAATTCTATCTTGAAGTTAGATTGCAAACTTTTGTTATATAACGCAATCCTGAAGCCAATATGGAGCTATGGAATTCAATTGTGGGGTACCGTCTCTGCATCTAACATTGAGAAAATTCAAAAGCGCCAGAATAAAATTCTCCGTACAATTACTGCAGCTCCATGGTATGTTAAAGCTCTCGAATTTACAAAGACCTAGGTGTACCCTTAGTGAAAGATGAATTTTCAAAACACGCGAATCCTCTCGCACGTAGCATCCTTAACTTTGGTGGCCACACTCGACTGAGAAGGATGGACACCCTTACAACCATCAGGGCGTTTGAAAGGTGATTTACCAACAAAATACACGCAAGAAACAACTTTTCGTCTAGCATTGGCTGGTCGTAAGTAAATAAAATTTTTCAATATTAATTAATATTTTTTCTATATTAATTAATGAATTTTTATTTTTAAGATTTGCATACTTATTGTTAGTTCTTTTAGAAGATACAATAAATAATTGAATTGAAATAAAAATAAAAATAAATTTAAATTTCCCTTTTCGGAAATTTTTTTTCAAGTGACTATGTTCTTTAAATTTTTGGTTATAATTGGGAAACTTATTAGTAATACCAACAATGGTACCATTTTGAAAATTTCCCTTTTAGGGAAATTTTTTTTAAGTGAATATTTTCTGTAAAAATTGTTTAATAGTTTATTTAAGATTACAAAAAATATATTTGATATATACTGCATATTTCAAAAAAAAATTTCCCCTATGGGAATAAAAATCTAGAGTTCAAGCTTTTGCTGCAGGTTGTATAGAAAAACTTACAGCCAGTTCGCTGATGTCAAAGGATAGTTTCATTCGCTGTCTAGGCGAAAGAAAGTTGATTTGGGTTTTTCTAACTTTATTCTATACAAACGATGTGTCAAAATTTAGTTAAAATACATAAGTGCATGCGAACGAATAATAGGCAAACCCAAATTGAGCCGAATGTGAGTGACTATATATGTGGGTGCATACATTTGCATCCGATATCGGCAAACTGACTATTATTGATATTGTGCATTTTTTTTTTGTACTTGATATTTTCAACAACAACAAAAAAAGGATTATAAATGTTACTCGATTTTTAAAAATTGTTATAATACTCCCAAAAACAATTTGTTTTCACCAATTCTAGTAATAACTATTTAGTGACTAGTTATTTTTCCCTTAATTAACATTAAAAAAATAATAAATTTTCATATTTTTTTGTAGCTATTAGAACAACAGATTTTAGTTTTCTTAATCAAATTCTGTGTGAAGATTACTATGAATTTGATATCACAGACAAAAACCCCAAATGGTAAAATGCTGCAACGTAGTGTTAAAAGGGGCATTTTCAAATTAACACTCTTTTTGAGCTTCAGCATTATTTCTGATATCCAATTGGTTGGATAACATAAAGCAAACTCGGAACATGGTTTTGCTTACACTAGAATTGCATAAAAAAAGCGGCTTACTGACTTCTATTCAGTGATCCTTATAACATTTTATATATTTTTTTTAATAATCTTGTGTTACAATTTGTTTAAAGTGCAATATCTTATTTGTTGAAATACTTTCATATTTCTATTAAATTCCCAAAATTTGTATTGTAACAGCTTTCAAGCTAAAAATATCTTTTGTACGAATTCGAAGAATTTTCTCAAGTACAATTTTTAACCAAAATTCCATTAAGTGTATTTACATTTAACCTGAGAGCGTAAACCTTGAAGTGAATCCTTCAACATTCATACTCGTGTATTTAAACAAATAAAGTACTCAGTTTGCTGTTTCCGGCTTTTCAAAATTATGCAGTATAGCATTTTACAGTGTTTCCTTTACGTCTCGTGATTCGTGGCATTTCCTTTCAGCTTGTTCTGCCTCATTCTCCGCAACATGTTGAAGTTGTACGTTTAACTTGTTGGCCATAATCTTGCATTTAATTAATAATTTTTTTCTTCTTCTTCTTCTTCATCCTCTTCTTAAACTCAAAGCCAGTTTTCTTTTATTTTCTTTATTTTATTTACATTTTTTTTTTTTCGTACAAATGTCAGGCAATTAGTCAGTTTATAACATTCAAGGATATTTTTTGTTTCATGTGCAGAAAAACGACAAAAGCATTTAGTAAAATGTTATGACGATGATGATGATGATGGTGATGGTGATGGTGATGATGTGTTCATGAAGTTAGTAAAGCATTTTGTAAAATACACATTTGAATGGAAAAAGCATTTGAATATGAAAGGATTTGTAAAGTAAAATCAAAAAGAAGAAAAATATAATGAAAAAACAAAGCGAATATCCTTGCCAGGAAGCATGTGTGTTAAACATTAACATTTATTATCTTAAAGAGTGTGAATGCAAGCGTGTGAGTGAGTGGAAGTGGGGTGTGTGTGTGTGTGTGTGTGTGTGAGTGTGTTATTACGTTTAAGTATAAAACACAACAAAATAAATTGCTTTCAATTATGTTCTGTCGAGTTGACTCATTTCCATTTTGATAGAAAAAGGTAAACAGAATTACGGAAACATAAAACGCAATACAGAACACATTTTAAAGACTTAAAACTAAAAGGTTTGGAGGGGAATGCTTGTATTTAGCATAATACAAAAAACACTTTTTAGAAAACCCTTAGACGGTGTTTTACTTATTTCAAGTAAAATTTCCCAATTTCAGACTTAATTTCGTTTTTAAACAATTTTTAAACCATCTTAGAACATTCCAAATTTTTAAGCTGCAGGATACTGCAATAGGAAAATATTTTATACCACTTTTAGGAATATCCAATCAAGAAAAAAAATTTGTATATATTTTAACCAAAATTTCCCAATAAGGAAATTTTTCAATTTCGGACTTAATTTCGTTTCTGAGAAATTTGTAAACGTAGCAAATTTTTATGCTGCAAGATACTGCAATATGAAAATATTTCTTACCTTCTTTTTTTTTAGGAATAATCACTAAAGAAAAAATTTTGTGTTCCTTTTAACCAAAATTTCCTAATAAGGAAATTTTTTAATTTCGGACTTAATTTCGTTTTTAAGAAACTTTTATACAATCTGAAAACAGCAGAATACTGCAATATGAAAATATTTTTTACCATCCTTTTTTAGGAATAGTCACTAAAGAAAAAATTTGATGTTCCTTTTAACAAAAATTTCCCAATGAGGAAATTTTTTAATTTCAGACTTAATTTCGTTTTTAGAAATTTCTATACAATCACTAAACGTATAAAATTTTTATGCTGCGGAGTACTATAAAAAAGCACTTTTTTAGGAATAGGCAGCTACTGAAGAAAATATTTTCCAGTTATGGGAAATTTGTGAATTAAAATTTACTGCAATGGTGTTAAAAAGTTTCCTTGAAACAATATAAGAAAACAGAAAATCATAAGCAATTTATTCAATACAATACAATTTTTTTTTTCCTTTTACTATTTTCATTCAACACAAATTTCCCAATTTGGGAAATTTTTACTTGGTACCACTAAAATCATATTTATATAACACTTCAAATTAATCTCGAAAAGAGAAGATAATCCAACTCGAAAAAAATTTCATATTTGAAATTCTTTATTTTTATGTAAAAAACAGAATTCGTAAAATTTTAAAATCTGCAGTCGTTAACAACTCTGAAAGATAATTTAAAAATTTGCTTAGTAATAAGATACAACTTGAAACAAAATGGGAATGGGATGAGACCGATTCGAAATGAATGTTGGCATTACAAAATCATCAAGAATTTTTTTTAGATCAGTGAGCGATTTTTTTATACATATTTGAAATTGGCGATTTTAGAACGCTGTCTAACAAGGAAAAATCATTATAAAATTGGTCAAATAATGTTTATTTATTTTTATTATCCTGGAAATTTGTAGTATCTGCTATTTTTTGAATCAAAAAAGTAATTTTTGAGTTTTATTTTTACCTAAAACTAACACTAGACGGCGCTGTCATACCAGAGGTGCTATTTCTTATAGATTTTCGTAGAAAAAACGGCATGTTTACTGTTTCAAACATAATATTTGAACCCTTAAAGAATTTCTACTAAAACAAGGCAATAAGGCAAAAAAATTGAGTAACACACAAATTGATATGCAGATAAAAACTTGACGTTTAGCTGAGGTTCATTGAACATCGGCCCTTAAAAATTAACCACGCGAAAGAAATAATACCATTTCTATGACAGCGCGATATATAAAAACGATAGCTCACTTTATATACATTGCCTGAAAGAGCGAATAGATCAATACTCTCGCTATAAGTTTTGCGGAGCCTTTTGAGCAATGATATATCTACTCAATTTTTGCTGGAAATACAAATACAAGTATATATGTATGTATGTACATATTTGTTGCACACTTACTAATAGTATCAACTGAATTTATTTTATTTTCGTTTTATTTTATTTTCATCTCAAAAGTTTTCTAAATTTGCGAACAAAATGTTTTTATAATTATAAATTTCAACTTATTAAAGGTTTAGAGAAGGGTAATAACAGCTGAATAGTGCTATTGAATGTTTTTTCGGTTTCTTCTTATCAACTCTTAATAAAGCAGTTAAAATTTTTTATAAATTAGACTGTAAATATATGTTTGGAAAATAGAATTTCCTCAGAGAATTTTTAAATTTTTAAACTCGAACAATATTCTTAAAACTTTTTCTTTTGATCGCAGTTAAAAATACGATACGAAAACATACAGCTTAAACAAACTTCCTATGAAGAAAGTTTTTAGCTTGAAAATATTTTGTTTATAAATAGACTTTTAATTAAAAATTCGCGCATAATAAAATTTCCCAGAAAAGTTATTTTCATAGATTTTCCAACACATTTGCACACACCAAAACTGTTCCCATAAGAAGTTGAACAAATGTAAAAGCAGCTAAGAGCAGCATGTTTTTAAGCTGCCTTCACTTCTGTTTTGTTTTTTGTGAATGTTCCAAATTTGTCTTTTCCTTATTTCCAACCAGCTTTCAATGACAAAAAAATAAAAACGAGAATCGAAAGAGCATAAACAAATTTAAATAAAACTTTAATGACAAATTTCCAATTAAATGAAAAAGTTGATGTTGAAAACAACAGAGCACAAAAATCTTAAATAAAATGTAATTTATTTTAAAATCTATGAGTGTGTACGTTTGTGTTGTTGCCATTATTGTGAATGCATACAAATAGTATAACACTGTGAATGCTACAAACCAATACATACTCGTAGACTAAATAAAAGAGGAAAAAGAAGAAGAACAAGGTTCACTCTCCTGAAAGACAAGAAAACAACCAAAAGCAAAATGTCTTCTTGTAACAGACGTGATTAAAATAAATTGACTTTGCAAAACGAGCGTGTGAAACGTACACACATACACACCAATGCATGCGAATGAATGCGTGTGAGTAAACAACCAAACAGCAAACCGAAATAAACACAAACAAATCGCAAGCAAACCCATGCACATGCAGCAAGTACAAGAGACATACACATGCACACCCGCTGAATTAAGAAACTTAAGGTGGAAAAACAAATACGTTTTGTTTTTCCACGGATACACAAAAAAAAAATTATAACATGTAGAAAGTAATTAAAGTATAAATTGGGATTCGTAGAATTTTTACCAAAATATGTATGAAACTTTTGGTAACCGAATGAACAAAAGTTTGCTTTAAAAACGAAAAACTGTTAACAAATCCATTTGATGGTAAAATATTTGTAAAACTACATTTCCAAGGGCATACAAAAATGCTAGTAAAAATACAGTAGTCTATGGATAATTACCTCACCGAAATTTATAAAAAAAAATAAAAATTTACTAACTAAAATGGGAAAAGTATTCAAAGAAATTCCTCTAATTACCTCAATGAGAAAAACTATATTTACAAATAGAAACATACTCGTCGTAAGTCTTAAAATAATAGCATGAAAAAATATAACCTCATGCAAGCAAAAATTTAAATTTGATACAACAGAGGCATTTTCAGGGCTGGGCAGTATTTGAAATACTTGTATTTGAAATACGTATTTGAAATACAAATACGTATTTTGTATCTGTATTTCAAGTACACGACCGGAATATATTTAGTATTTTGTATTTCAAATACATAACTTAATAGTATTTTGTATTTTGTATTTCAAATACATGTGGCTCAAAAATACATTTTTACAAAATACATTTATTTTTTATTTATTATAATAAATTGAAAACAAGTTATTTCACAAAAGCTAAAACCGCTAGAAACTACAACCATTAAAATGTTTATCATTTTGCAATACTGCAATTTGGCTTTCATTTATACAGAGCTAATACATTTTACACTAATCGGGTGATATCAGTAAGAATTTCTATATATTTGCCACCAGCTTTTGATATACAGGGAAATAGCTTTTATTATAGAAAGCTTTAGGCTGCGAGAACCAGATTAGATCCACTGCAGTATAAAACTTTCAGGCATTTAAGTTGTATTTTAGCAAAATTAATGGAGAGCTTGGAAATAAAATTTAATGAGTTTCTCATGCTGACACCTGGAGCAAATAGAGTCATATCGGTGTCATGTTTCCATCCTAGTTTCAAAATTAGCTGATTGCCAGAAAGCATCTCAGTAAAAGAGAGGCAAAAAATTCAAAATCTTGCAATAGATACCATGGAGAAGAATTGCAAAAAACGTGAAACCGTGACTGGATGCAGAAGAAGTAGTAGTTGAGGTAAAGATAATGAAGATTTTATTGTTGTTTTAGACAATACAGTGATCAACCTCGTAAATCAAATTTGGAACTTGAGCTTATCAGTTTTCAAAATGATAAAAGCAAGGAGCTTGCTATTCTGGAAAACTATCCAAGAATCAAAAATTAATGCATTTATAGAATTTGACAGCAGCTTGTGTTCCTCAGGACCTGTAGAAAGATTATTGTTTGTCAGATAACTGATTGAAATATCTAGTTTTTATTAAAGGAAATACTTGTTTTGCCGAATGAATTTTTTATTTACTATCTATCAAATGCTAAATATTAGGTTTGTTCCTTTAATTTCTTAGCAAGTTTAGAACAATAATATGAATATACAACTTAGTTTAAGAGCATATGTAAAATAAAATATGTATCTAAAGCCAAAAGGGTACATTTTTCTGAGACCAAATTACAAAAATGTATTTGTATTTTGTAGTTGTATTTTGTATTTAAAATACACAACTTGAAAGTATTTTGTATCTTGTATTTAAAATACACTACTGTAAAGTATTTTGTATCTTGTATTTGAAATACAGTCCTGGAAAGTATTTTGTATCTTGTATTTGAAATACATAATCTGTGTATTTTGCCCAGCCCTGGGCATTTTTTGGTTTAGTTAAGACAAATTATACAGTTTAAAAAGTCCTATTACTTTATGACTTTATCCACAATAACAAAATTGTTATATAATATTACAACTTTATGCGTGATATGACACCTTATATATTTAATATATTATTTAAATTGAAAAAAAAGAAAACATACACACATATATCTGTACTAATATTATAAGTCCTCAACTGAATTTCCCGTCTCTTAACTGAAATGCAACACTGCTTCTGCCAACAGGCAACTGTCAGTTGACTCCTGTCTAAATTTTAACAAACTGCGTCATTTCATAGGCAAACACAGCTTTGTTAATAGCAGACTACTGCGTGTTGCCAGAAAAGAAGAAAGCATCGTGTGCTCATTCATTAAGCATTATTTTTTGCGGAAAAAACCTTCACTCAAACCAGGGCTAAGCTTGATTTTACTCATATTAAGGGGACTCATCAATATTGAATTCCGTGATAAAAATAGTTTGAGGAATTTGGATGTGGTTGTATAAGCACAGAAGATGCTGAACATTCTGGTCACCCAGTTAAGATCTCTACACTCAAAATAAATTTGTGGCATGGTGGGTTTGTCGGGATGAATCGGTGACAAAAAATGCAAAGGTAGGGTTGCCAGTCAACAAAGTCATGGGGGCTATTTTTTGGTATGCACGCTATACAATTCAATGAGAAATTGGAAAAAACAACCGAATTTGGCCAAGAAAAAAGTTCCTTTCCACCAGGTTAATACAAGGATGCATGTGCAGTTTCCGTGGCAAAAATTCTGAAAAACTGAATTCTTTGAAATTAAATATTTTTGATTTTATTTTATATAAACAGAAATTATAAAAATGTAATTTATATTATAATAATGTTAGTGGTTCAAAAAGTAGTAAAAATACTCCTTTTTCGAAACAATGTAAAAGTAATAGCTTTTGATAACAGGAATACTTAAAACCCAAAAAAAAGAAAATTTGTCACATAATCCAACAACTGAAATAGTAGTAAAAATACTACTATTTAAAATTTTAATGGAAAAATGCACAAATATAGTTCTTTTGCTTATTTTAAATGAACGGGAATTGCAAAACCACTCTTAACATGAATTGGTAAAACGTAGCAGACTAGCTACTTTTTCAAAGCACTGCAGAACCTTCTAATTTTCTATTAAACGGTAACCAAATACTCTGAAAATTAATAATTAAAACTAAAATAAAATTAATTAATAGTACATTTACACTAAAGTGAAATCTAGGAGGTGAAATCTTAAGGAACTTCTTTTTATCGAAATCAAGTAGACTTTTGAAATATTCTGTTACACAAATATGAATTTGCTGACATGCAAAAAAGTAGTAAAAAATATCACTTTTTGGATACTTCGATAATACGAGTATTTTGAAATTATAATTATTAGTTTTGTTTTTTTTTTTGCTTTCTTTATTTAACCGATTTATATGAAATAAATCAAATAATTTTGACAAAGCGTTTCAGAAAAAAGTAGTAAAAATACTCCTTTTCCGGAGCAATGAAAATTTTTATGATTTTGTTTAATGAAATTGTTTAAAAACAACAAAATGATAATGTATGCTTTCAAACAATTTGCATTTTTTAAATACGACTAAAAAGGTAGTAAATATACTACTTTTTAGTAAATTTTAACACAATTCTTTGAATTTACTTATTTCTAGTTTTTTTTATATGAACAGAAATTATAAAGATTAAAAAATGTTAAAATTAATTAAATAACGTGAAAAAAGCCGGTGCAGAAAAAAGTAATGCAAATACTCCCTTTTCGAAAAAAGTAAAAATAACAGTTTATGCTTTCAAGCCAGCAACTTAAAATGTAGTCAAAATTATAGTTTCTGGTAAATTTCTGCATACACTAGATTCTTTGAAATTGCTAGGCTGCTATAAAAAAAAGCTATACCTCAACAAAACGAATACATTAGTCCTATTCACTAACTTGTGCAAATGCCATTGCATGATTGCATTTGCAAAATAGTGGAGTATATTTTTCACTTTAGACTAACAAAATGCACCAAAATATGTTATATTTGCAACTGCAGCAAAATGTAATCTCAAATGCACAAGATTGTGAGTCGAACTATTGTGAGATAACTTAAGCTGTGGCAGCCTTAGCAAAAATAAATTTTATACAAGTGCAATCTTGCCAGAACGGAAATGTAAACGCTAAAGATTTTGCTGGCGATTTTAATTGTTATCTATTAGACTTGTTTTTGATATAAATAAGCTATAAAATTTTCAAAATATTTAAAAAACAGTTATAAAAATACCAGTCGTATCAAATTTGTCATCCTCTGGCTGGCAACTTGTCCCATTGTGCACCACTCATGCGTTATTTACACTTTACATGCAGAGCGTGAATAAAAAACTAACAGGAACTCTTTGACAAAAATGCACCCAGAAATCACTCATACTTAATTTTTCCAGCAGAAATAATTGTGCCAAAAACAACAACAAAACAATTATTAAAGAAATGATGAAAATTCCTGCTGACGCGCAAAGCAGAACAGCTTTAATTTTTCGTGCTAAACAGCCAGCAGTGCACAATAAATAATACAAACTATAAAAACACTTAAGCAAAAGAACTAAGAAAATGTTCTAAATTATTTGTTGAAAAGATGGTGTCATCACAACAACAACAATAACGACAACATCGACAACAAAAACTGAACGAAAGAACTTAAGAAAAGCATAAATAAAATATGTAAGAACAATTAATAAAAAAAAAAAGAAAAGGAAACGAAACGAAAAACTTTGCAATTAACAAATGCCGTGACTCGAAAGACATGACATAATGAAATTAAAACTAAATCGCAAAAAAAAAACGAAAACTTGCCATAAAACTTCGTAACGCACTGAATTTTAATGCAATTAACAATCCAGTGATTTGGCAATAATTAAAAAAAAAGAAAAACGAAAACTGTTTAGCAAAAACTGAAAGAAAATAATAGAAAAAAAACAAATTTGTTACTTTATTATATTAAATTGGGGCAAAAAGGTTTTTAAATAATGTTTTTTTTATGTATAAAAAAATATAAGAAAAGCTTAAAATTTTACTTAAAACATCAAAAAAATTGAGAGCAAATTGTGAATTCTTAATTTTAAGAATATTTTTAAAAATTACTACTATTTTTTAAATCGTGCGTTTGGATTGGACCAACTCGACAAAGATTGAAGGAGTCAAAGCATGAGAACAGCATAAGCTCGCAGTTAAATGTTGGTGCCAGCATTTTCGTCGTGTGTAGGCGTTTTGTGCAATTGTACGCTCTGATAGTACCAGCTTACTGGTAGTGTATGAGATATAGTTGAGAAAAACTTTCCAAGAGCAAACATTAAAGCATCGTGTATCTTTTTAGAGGTGGCTAACTTTGTTTTATACGACAATCCATTTAACAGCTGCTACGTAGAAGAAAAAATATGGTTGATATGACAATCTTTTAAGAGCAAAATACTATTGTTAAATTACATTCAATACTATATAATATACCTCTATAGTATAGGATATAGTTGAGAAAAACTTTCAAACAGCAAACATTAAAGCATCGCGTACGCGTGCTACACGTGGAAAAAAATATGATTGATATGACAATATTTTAAGGACAAAATAATATTGTTGAATTATATGGTTGACAACCACATAATATGGTTTCAATCTGAAAACTTTTTACAAATTAAGTACAGTTAAGAACCAAATTTATACCACATAAACCTTATACGAGTATTTGTTAAAAGTCGTAATATTTGTTTCATGACGCATACTGCTATGGTAAAAATTAATACTTAACTGTTATAACCAACCACATCATGTTATCATCCCCACCCATATTATTGAAAATTTTTAAAAACTATTGTCATGATCCTAGTGTTGAGCAATACACACACACTTAATTTCTATAAAAAAAATGTTTTTAATTGTAAGCATTGAAATTCACAAACAAGGCACACAACCCATGATACAACTGAATGTGTTGGAATTTTATTTATTTATTCGACCACAATAATTTTTCTTACAATTATTAATAATATAAAATGCAAAGCCTACCACTAATAAGAATATTATAATGTAATACAAAGGTAACTAGATTTGCTTTAGGTGTGCAAGGTTGACAATATTATTCAAATACAATGTACATATTTCCAACACTCCTCCTCAAACCTAATGTTAAAACAAATTATATTTACGTTAAAACAAAGAAATCAAAATTCAATTCATATTCATAAGATTAACAAATTTCTCATGTTTTGCTTTAGAGAGATTCTTTGTAAAAATATCAGCTATCATAGCATCTGTACTAAGGTAACTAAGGCAGATCTGATTCTTTTCGATAGTATCCCTGATATGATGGTACTTGATATCAATATGCTTGCTACGGTTGTGAAATATAGCATTTGAACTTAATTTGATGGCACCTTGATTATCAGCATATATTTTAACAGGAACGTCTTCAATACCCCCAAGTTCAAGTAACACCCTTTTCAAATAAATAGCTTCTCTCGCAGCATTCGACATCGAAATATACTCCGCCTCTGTGCTACTAACAGCAACTACACTTTGTTTTTTAGACTCCCATGCGATTAATGATTCTCCAAAGTAAAACATGAACCCTGTATATGATTTTCTATCAAGAGCATTTCCGCCCCAATCAGCATCAGCATATCCTATTAACTCTGATTGACCACTTTTGTATTCAAGTTTCAAATCAATACTTCCACACAAATACCTTAAAATATTCTTTGCAGCTTGCAAATGCTCAACATGTGGATCTGTATTTTTCTGTGATAATTTTGCTACCGAATGCAATATGTCCGGTCGCGTTGTTATCGCCAAATACATTAATTCACCCATTAAAGTCTGATAATAAGTTACATTTGCTCTTGCGCAACTTTTATTACATGCCACTTGAAACCCAGGATCAAGAGGTATTGATACCTTCTTACATTGTTCAAGGTTGTACTTTTTCAATAACGATCTAATGTATTGAACATTACTTATGGTTAAATCACCTTTTATGTTACCTCTGCTGATTTCCATCCCAATTTGCTTTAGGTTTGCAAGGTTGACAATATTATTCAAATACAAAGTACATATTTCCAACATTAATTTATTGAATATATTTTTCTTTTCCGTTCTGAATCAGCTGTCTTGTTTCTGTTCAATGTAAACTATATGTACATGGTTTGTTTTTACTTTTACCTTCTGTTCTGCTGCGAACTAATCTGTTGAATATAGAATTCAACGTTAAGTGACAGCCAGATATGTGTATATTTTACTTTATTCTGGTATGGAAAAACTAATTTTTTAGTCATATGAATACAAATTTTTTTTATCGAAAGCTAAAATAATTTGTTTTGATTAAAAAATTTTTCAAATTTAATATATATATCAATCAATTAAGCTACTATGAATCATCAAAATAATATAATTTTAGCGAATAAACATTATATTTTGTATACGAAATGTCGTAAATTCAGCGGATCGTGAGAGAAAAGTTGACTGTTTTGCCACCATTTCTAAGTAATTCAATTGTTTCTTTTTTTGTTTTTTCAAATAAAACAATTTTTACGAAAAATCTTAATTCAAATATTTTTCTATGCTTATTATTTCTTTATTTCGACCGTTTTTTCCTTTCTTAATATGTGTAATTCCTCGAGCTTAAGGTCTTTCTTGGAATTTTCAGTTTTTTCGGTTTTTAATTATCTGGCAATATTTCGCTTTCCTTTGGATAGCTTCTTCAGGCCAAATAATATTTATTTAATTTCAATTTGTAGAATATTTGAAAAATTAAAACAACAAAAACAAATAATTTGAAATAAAAATATTTTCTTTTCCTTTCATATTTTTCTATATAAGTATATTGGGTAAGAAAATATTTTAATTTCTTACAAATTCATATAGGTACATAGTTAAAAACAACAACAAACACAAATAACAACATTTTACAAACAACCCTTAATTTTAACTAAATACTTATATGTTTGGGCTATATTCTCAATATCTGTCTTAAAATTAATTCTCCTATCCTCTGGTGTGTTAATAATTTGTAACATCTCTAGTGTAAGTCTACGTTTATAATTATTCTCTCTATTCAAAATTGTTGTGTCTTCAAACTTAGGGAAATGATTTGAACTTGTATAGGGTGTTTTTTTAAGCCCGATAGAACTTGAAATTGTAAAAAATAACACAAAAAATTAAATTGTAATAAAAATTTTTGTTTATTCGAAAGATCAATACGTGACATTAACATTTGAAAATGATTTCGGGCATATGGGCACCGCGGCTGTTCTTGACGAAGCGCATTCTGGACGTCCAATTTTGGGCCACTTTTTCGAGCACTGCTGGCCGTATGTCACAACACGAACAATGCTGGCCTCCAAGGCGTCAATTGTTGCTGGTTTATCAGCATAAACCAGTGACTTCACGTAGCCCCACAGGAAATAATCGAGAGGTGTCAAATCGCACGACCTTGGAGGCCAATTGACAGGTCCATTTCTCGAAATCAACTTATCGCCAAATATTGATTTCAGTAAGCCGATGGTTGCGTTCGCCGTATGGCACGTAGCGCCATCCTGTTGAAACCACATCTCCTCCGGATCAATGTCATCCATATTTTCAAACAAAAAATCATTGATCATGGTGCGGTAACGATCTCCATTGACCGTAACGCGAGCTCCGGCCTCATTTTTGAAGAAATAAGGTCCGATGATGCCACCAGCATGAAAACCGCACCAAACAGTGCATTTTTCTGGATGTAATGGAGTCTGTAGGGTCTCTTGTGGATTGGTCTCACTCCACATGCGGCAATTTTGCTTATTAACAAACCCGTTAAGCCAAAAATGCGCCTCATCGCTGAACACAATTTTGCGATAAAACAACGGGTCGAATCGACGACTGATTTTCAAAGTAAATTTGGATAATTTCGTAGCGTTGTTCAAGCGTGAGTCTATTCATGATGATTTGTCAGAGTATACTGAAACAAATAAAAAAAATGTTTCATCAAAATTTAATTTTTTGTGTTACTTTTTACAATTTAAAGTTCTATCTAGCTTAAAAAACACCCTTTACAATGTGCAGTCAATGCTGTCTTTTGTGTTGAGTTCCTCATTCTATATTTCTGATCTGATCTATGCCCAGCTAATCTAGTTTTAAGTTTGTTTTTAGATGTTCCTATATAAACCTTATCACAATTTTCTATATCATTTCCACCGCACGGGATTTTATAAACTACATTTGATATCTCAAGTTTGTCTGTTTTATCTTTTAATTTACTGAACAATGTACTTAATGTTTTATACGTCTTATGGGCCATCATATACTTTTCTTTAGTGTAGAGTGAAGCCTGACGGCGGGCATAGGCTATATAAAAATTCATTAAAGTAATTAGCCTAGGGTCAATAGATGGTACACCGCCTAAACTGAGAAAATTTTTGTTTTTGGTTTTGCAGAAATCTATTAAAACAAGAGTTTTGGGATGCCTTCCAATATATAAAACTTTTTTAAATTTAAAAAGTGATTTTAATTGGCAATAATTGCTTATTTGACACCAAAATGTACCATTAAATAATTAATCAATTGGAAACATGCATTAAATTTAACGGTGACTCAGTGCTGCAACAAATGTCTGTTGAACTTAAATAAATGAATTTCCCATCATCAATTTAATAGAGACTTCAATGTGTGTCAGTGTGTTTATTTGTAAATGTTTGTGATACGTCATTTCAATATGAGAGTTTTTTTTTTACCTCTGATTGAGTTGAATTTCTTCTCGCTCTTTTGCAAAATTTTTGTTTCTTTTGCCACTTTACGTGCCGTTGCAACCACGAGCGTACAAATGCATGTTAAAATTTTTTTTTCTTACATAAATTTCTGTGATGACAAATTTCCCAAAAAAAAAAAAAAAAAAATCTCAATTCTTTTAGTGTACTTCTTTTTTTTAACACAAATGCGATGAGTTTGTACTTTTTCGGCAACACATACTTGCTTATGTGTATGTATGTATATATGTATGTATGTACGAGTATGAGCTGCCAAAAAAAAAAAATTGCAGCAAGACATTCTTTTGCAAGCAACAAATACTTTAAATTACTTCGCTTTTTGCCCGCTTAACCCAACACTGTGCAATTCTGCAGCTGCTTTTAATGAAAACGAAAAAATCTTCATCAAAACGACGGCGCCGTGCTGCCCGCATGTGTGTGTGTGTGTGTGTGTGTAGGTATATGAAAATGTGTGGAAAATGTAAAAAGGTTTTTGTGTTGCATTGCTTTCGAAAAAATTTCTCAGTTTCTTTTTCATTTTAGTGTTAAAGTAACATATTTTTGGCATAGCCTTTGGCACCGTAAAAGTTTCATAAATGAAGGCAAGCAAAATCACGCACATTGCCACACGGACAGCAGCAGGAAATGACGAAGAAAAAACAGTTTAAAAAAAATAATACTGGAAATGTGCGAGTTTGATAGCAAAAGCAAAAAAAAAAAACTCTGACCCTGTGACAAAAAGGTGGTGGTGGGGAGGGAGAAATTCTATCACATAAAATTATTTAAAAATTCTTTGCGTCAAGAAATTGGTGACAAGAGTCCCACTGTGCATTGTCGACTTAAGTTAATATTACAATAAAATAGCTTGTTTCTACGTGTCACCATATGAGGCATTTTTTTTTTCTTTTTTGGGCGTAAAAGGGAGACAGAAAACAAATGGCAAATTTTCCGGGAAAATAATTTTAAGCACGCCGGATATTTTGCATTACAAAATTGTTCATTAATAATTATATAAAAAAAGTAAATTTTTCGAAAATAATAGTATTTTTAATATAAAAAAATTTTGTGAAGGAAAATTTAACAATTTTATCGCTGACATGCAAAGGCTCTAAATTAATTTTTTTTTTTAAATTTAGATTTTAATACAGTAAAGTGCATATGAGTACAATAAGTAAAAACACTTTGATTGCACCGCTGTCACACACAGAAAGTTTACTTTGCAAAGTCTTGAGTTTGCTAGGAAAAGAGAATGGCTCTGTTACACTTTTTGTTTCCTTTTGCTACCACCAAACTCAAGCCTTTTCAAAATACACTTTGTCTGTGTCATAGCTGTGTTACACCGCTTTCACATGCGGAAAGTTTACTTTGCATTTTTAAAATAGTTCAAGGTATGATAAAAAAATATTTTAAAACTAAAAATTAGTTTATATAAAATCAAAAGTAAATATTTACAATAAATTTTTCAAGTTCACGGTCATTTTTGGTTTTTGAAAAGATCCTTGAGCTGAAAAAATGTATTGCAAATATTAAATTAAATATAGGTCAAAGCAACTAGGATCAAGATTAAAAATACAATGCTATTTGTACCTAAAGATATTACACTTAAGTTCAAAAAAAAATTCTGATTTTTTTATAAAAAGTATTTATAGAACGTTTTGCTTTTTAAATTCTCATTGTGTTATTTAAATGATGCATTTCCCGTCTGATATAACGGTGGAAGGTGCAAGTCAAATGGTTATAAATACTACTCCCTCTTTCCTCCTCCTCACAACCTATTTTCCTTGTTCTGGTACAATGCACTGCATATGTAAGGACCATCGCCTGAGTACTGGTCCAAGGTAAAAATAAAGAAAATCGTGCAATATTGGATCAATTGATTGATGCAATCAAGAAAAACGATCTTTCAACCTGAAGAGAAAAGTGCTCTTTCTAGAACAAGGCACCAGTTCACACAGCATTAGACACGATACCACACGATTAAGTGAAATACACTTCGAATTGGTTGATATACCACTTTATAGTCCAGATTTAGCTCCTAGTGTTTTTACCCTGTTGCTTGAAAACATGGCTTGGAAAAAATGATTCATCTCAAACGAAGAAGTGATTACCGAAACTAACGCGTGTTTTCAGGGGTGCCCAAACTCATATTATTCAGATGGTATAAAAAAAGTTGGAATATCGTCTTACTAAGTGTATTGAGCTAAAAGGAGACTATATGTTGAGAAATAAATGGTTTTGAAAAAAAAAATGTTTTTTCAATTGATTGATGAAATGTGTTGCTTCAATATCAATCCATCCTCGTATAACTTATTTTTATACAGACTTATCTTTATGACAAATGCACTGTTTTTTTAGTAATTTTATGTTTCTAAAGTGTTTTTATGAATAATGGTATATTTGTGTCCTGTTCATAGAACACAGACGAGCATCTCGTCTAGAAAATTTGTATGAAAGTTGCTCAATATTTTCAGTGATTTCGATACAAATTTTGTAGACAAGTCACTCGTCTGTCTTCTATGAACAGCACTTTAAACTACAATATTATTGATTTTTATTTAAAAGAATTGTTGTAGACTACGGATTTTTATTTATTTTTACTATATGGCAACACTGTGTTGACAAAGTGATACATGTACGAACTTAGATAAGTACAAACCTGAATCAGTCACGATCGAAATTGAGTCAAGTACGGACGTATTTCTGTGGCTTTATGGACTGCGATTGTTGGTTTAACAGTTTTATACTACTCAGTTATAAAAGTAATTGGCATATTTCATTATGGATGAAAAAGGCGATCTTTCATTGTGATTGCGAAAACAATTACAAACTGAGAAATATCATGAAGATGGGAGGTTTCTGAAGCTAGTGTATGACGCATTAAAAAAGAAAATTGAGTTAGCGGAGGAATTAAACCCGAAAAGAAAGAAAAGATGCGGTAGAAAACCAATTTTCTTTCCACGGGCAGAGAGGTTTTTGAAGAAAATTTTTCTAGAAAACAGACAAAGATAATAAAATTATAACTCCCTCTTGGGGTAAATGTTTCTGAGCTTACTGTTCAAAGAAAATTGAAAGAATTAAATTTCAAGGCTGTTGTGGAAACATCACATAATAAATAAGTACAACATGGGGAAAAAAATTCCTTCCCCATAAACTTGTCTGGTTTTTTTTTTATTTATCTTTGAAAATAGTTTCCATTAACAAATTACAGAATTAATAAATCTTTTAAATATTTTTGATATAAAAAGAACATTTCAATTAATTATTACAGTATAAAATTTTTAAAAATATTTTGCAGCACGTCACAGCTCAGACAGTCACTTCCGCTTCCCTTCAAGCTAGTAATAAGTTCTCCTCAACAGTTTATTGATGAAGCCTTCCGCTATTTTGTTTACATGTATTTTAATTTGTAAAATAAATTTGTTTCGTTTATTCAGCATCGTACAGTTTTGCCAACGTGATTCATTTCACTACCATATCGAAACATTTTGTTAACAATCTGTTTGTACACACACACACACACACACACACACACACACATACATATATATACATATATATACACTTTTACAATTATCCTTGACTGGTTTCCTTTAATCCTTTGCTTTTCAATGTGAAGTTTTAATAATGTGTTTTCCGTTTTGCAACGTCTGAAACTAAGTACAAATATTCTTAGCGATAACTTTGACGCGTGCAAAAGTAGAAAGTAAACCTACTTTTTGCTTCGTACTCGTCTATGCGTTCTATGCTTTGTATAACTTGTCTCATACAATTGCACTGATTCTATTTTTTGACAGACGCTTAGAACGGGTTAACGCGTGTTAGGACCCTTCAACTTTAAGAAAATGTAGTGTGACTCAAAGATATATACATATTTCCAGCTGGTAATAAACACAAACAGCTTTGTTGTTTAATATAATAAGGTACAATATTATTTTGGCAACTACTAATTTATTCCCGAATGATTAACATCATAGTTATGCTATTTCATGTAAAATCTCTTTGTAACAGTTAATAAATAACAAACACTCAAGAAAATCGCTTCTTTATTACAAAAACAATTAGGTATTCATATAACATATGCTTTTGACTCTCTTCCTTCCAATCTCTTATTTAATCTCTTTTCCTCTACACTACTCGTATTGCCTGCTAACTCTGTATAAAACCCCTACAACAAGTTGTTTATATTTATTTGTCTTATTGTTTTAACGATTTTATGTACTTTTTCGTGTACTTTTGTTTTTGTTATTTATTCATTTGTTTCTTTTTATTTTTGTGGATTCATTTGTTGTAAAAAAATAAAAGTTTATTTGTGCATCATCCTTGAGTTGAAGTATTTCATCTTGGCTTAGTTTCATTTTGTGATGTTAAAAGAGAGAGATTGTACGAGTAAATGTGTGCAAGTGTGTGTGTTTGTGTTTTTCTAAGCGTCTGCAAGTGAGTTTTGCTTTTTTTATGTTCATTTATTTTGTGATATTTTATGTTCATTTCTTGTAACTTGTTGTTACTAAAACTATTATTTCAAAAAGATTTAATAAAACAAAAAATATTGCCTTCTTCGAATTCTTCATAGTTGGCCTTTGTTTTATCGTTTTCTTTACAATTTCCAACAAACTTGTTCAAGAGCAATTAGTGGGTGTTGCAGGCATTAGAGTTATTGCTAGTGTTGCTAGTTGTAAAAGTGTGCCGAAGTGTTTTTGTGTTTTAAGTCTTGCTTCCTCTTACCATTTCCAGTTGTTCCGTTTTTTTTTTTTCCTTATTTTGTATACTTTTTAGTGCTATTGTTGTTGTTTGCTTAATAATGTACGAGCATTTGTTAATTTAAGAAAACAAAAAGGAGATGTTAGTTTTATGTACGAGTATATACACATGTATGCATTAGTATTTACTAGTATGTGTTTTTCTCTCTTGTTAAGACTTTAATGATTGTGCTATTTTTTTGTTTATGTTTCATTAATTTATTTTCTATTCATCCTACTTGAGTTGCTTTTGTAAGTTACTTTTACAGCTGATAAAACAACACGTTTGCAGTTTTACTTACATATCAGCTACACGATTGTAAACTATTGTTAAAAACTGCTGAAGCGATTTACTTTTGTCATTTAAAGTATAGCATTATAAAGGATGTCCGCCGGGAAGGTATTTTTGACTTAGCACAGCAACACATCAAACTTTTAAGGTCAAATTTCATTTTATAATTATTTTGACAACAAAAGAATGTTTTTTATTAAATTCCAAATTATTTTTGGTTTGTAAAAAAAACATATTTAGATTGAAGCATTAAACACATTGAAGCCAGCAGACAACCGACTTCAATACGTCAAATATAAAATACATGCATTTAAATGCGAATGTTTATTTAGACAACAGCAAGACGACACGACTGCAGGTTGTTGTCCAAGCTGATTTTTTTGCCACAGTCGAATTAAACTAAACTAATTTTTGTTGACTACAGAATAAAACAGTGTGACCAATGTATAAAAAAAATATGTAATAAAAAAATTTTGCTTTTGGAAATATTTTATTTTCTAATAAAGCATAATGTTACGAGTATACGAGTAGTGTAGAGGAAGAGAGATTAAATAAGAGATTGGAAAGAAGAGAGTCAAAAGCATATGTTATAACATATATATCCTCAAAATAAGAATGCCTAATTTTATAAGAGAACTAGTTAAGCCGCAAACAAACTACACAAACAGCTTAAGAAACATGCAAAAACATTTGTACAAACATTAAGAGTTGTTAAAGGGCGTGTTTACTCGTACTTGTTTGTACTTATATTTGAAGCATGTTTGCACGATTTTTGCGCAAACATCTTGAATGTTTGTGTTGTCTAACGCAAAATTTTGTCATTTCAAAGGAAATTTTGCACAATGAAGTGAAGGAAGAAGAAGCACACAAAATGAATCATGAAAAAGTTTTCTTGTTAGAATTTTAAGTATTGTATTAAAGTGTACCTTCTTTGTAGAAATTGAAAAAACAAACAAAGATTATAGAAACTGAATATCAAGAATAGAGGCTTAACCAAATTATAAAATGATTTATGTGTTGTAAACTTCATATGGCGTAAAAGTGTAAACTGCCGCAGCATAATCGCCGTGTGCTCTCATTGAAAAAAAAAATTGGTTAATTTGTGTTTGTATTTGTATCGTTATGAGCAAACGGAAAGCGCATGTTTGTCGAAAGGTTTGCATAGTTTATTTGTCTCTTTAGATATATTCCAGTTACTTCATTTATGAGTCGTTTTAATTTCATATCGTCGACGAACAATTTTATAATTTATATACATATATTTTTCTTTCTCGAGTCGAATTATTTTTGTCCGAATTTTGAAAAGTTCGATATAAATGTTCAATTATTTAATATTGTTCCCATTATAGATCAAAAGATTATATTTTCAACTTTTAAGACCCGCCTAACCTGAATTAAGCGTAGCAAACAAAAGCTCTTGATCAAAGAAGACAGGAAAAAATAATTGAAGATACTAGGCTGGGGGTCAACTAGCTATTTCACAGTCGCTACATTGCTTATTAGCACTCACTAGGATTCGAACTCGGTATTTATTTATTTTTTTTTTTCACCTATATTTTTCTCATATTGATCACATATTATTATTATAATCCCAGAATTGAAATAATTTTTTTCAAAATTGTTTATAAAAAATCAAATTGTTTAAATATTTGAGAATATCTGTTAAAGGTTTCCAAGTTTACTGATAATTATGAAAATATAGAAAATAAGCTGTTTGTATCTTTTACAATTTATAAAGAAAAATATGATGATTTGACCAAAAAAATCAATTTAAACATGTTCACAATCAATAATGTGACAATAGTTTTGAACTTGAATACATAAAATAAAGCAATATGAAGCGCATAAAGCTTATTGCTGCTCCCTTTCACAAGCAGATTGTCATTTTTTAAGGATGTTTTCTCTCAGTGCCTGCCGGCTTTGTTGATTAACAATTTCTTCATTTAGAGAACCGTTTTTCTTTTGCTTCTTGTTAATATTGATGAGGGTTATGTTTAGGCCACAGGCAACCACATAATGTTGCACAGTTGATTATGGACCATAACGAAACATGAGTGTGCACAAACATTAAAACCAAAATAACACACAAAAGTTCATACTCGTACATTTAAAAGTTCATATACATGCCACTTATTATGCACTCACACATGCAACTAATGAGCCCCAAATGCAAGGTAAGGACATTTTTTATTTTCCGCACACACACATACACTGCCATACACATATGGAACAACAAACTTAACTTCACTTACAAACGTTTACAAAAGATTAGAGAGAAGAAATTGCTTTAGATTCATTGAATATATTGAATGTGACTCTTACAAGGTGCATGCTAAGAATAAATTACATCGAACGTTTCATTAAAAAAAAAAAAATTCCAAAAGACAAGAAAAGGAAGACAGAGCGAAAATGGGATTGAGTATAAGAGAGGTCGAGAAGTCGTTTGAAAACAAGACTCCAGCAATTTACACATTCTGTTGGAAATTTATGTTTGGAAAGGACCTTTCAGATTGTCTTCATATCTTGTGGCTTCTCTTGATTGCCAAGAAAAACTTATTGGAGCACATTTTTCGTTTTACAAACTCTTAATGCCGTAATCAGTTTCTTGTTTCAGCTTATCCATTCCAATTAAATTTTAACACACACACACATAAATACACACATTTTCTAGCCCACGAATATATTTAAGTATTTATTTACTTTAATCCTCTCTGCTGCCGTTATTTCTTCCCGTTTTTTTTTTCTCTCTCTGTTTTGTGTTGTTGCCGTATGTTTGCTTAATTCTTCATTGGCACAGAGAAAAATCAACTTTTTAATCATGTTTTATAGTAAAGACAGCCAATTGGCAAATTGCCACATGTTTAATGCAGCAGAAGTAGCAGCTTTAGCTGATGTTAATTGCCTGGCCATTTTTAAAAGCAGTCAACATGTGGCACATAATACATTTAAACGTTTATAATTCATTTTTTTCGCTGCCACAAGCCTGCCGCGCTCTCACTTTTGCTCACTCTTTTTCCTCCTATTTTTTTTTTTTTGCTGGGAAGTTTTACAGCCAACAAAAAAAAAAATATGTTTTAAATAATTTTAATGCAATAAAATGAAATGAAAAAATATACTATGCAATATGAAGCATGGAAATAAATTTAAAAATTGTAAATTATTGACATTTCCATTTATAAAATAAAATGTATTGATGCAGTTGTGGTTGTTGCAATTTGTCACTGATACCAGTTTAATTTAAAATGCAATCGTAATTTGTCAAAAAAGAAATGTTCACATTGTTTGCCTTGACCTGATAATGGAAAACTTTTGCTGGCAAAAATTTTAGAAAACTGCAATCGAGAGGAGATAGTTTAAAGCCCTTGTTTACTACAGCAATTGTAAGAATAACTTAATAATAATAAATAAATAAATAATATTACAACAAATATACATATACAAATATACACGTATTTTAAGCAGACCAGCACTTGCCTTGAGGCATGACTTGTAGGGTGAACTAAACAAAATCGACCACTAACACGTCTGTATGATCTTCAGAGCAACTTGGGCTAAATAATTGAAACTGAATAATTAAAAAACGAAAGGCATATTAGATCGATGGGTCAATGTTCAGCCAAGTCATAAACTCTCTACACTATTCAGTTTCTTATGCCAATAACATGAGGTCAGTACACCTTCCATCTTGATGATAATACACCAACATTTTCTTCTTGATATTGTAATATCATCCTCAAACAGTATTGCTGAATTCACAAACTCAGTCGTATCGTGTATCGATGTATTTGGAGAGACAATTTCAAAGACAAACATTAAACTCAAAAAAAATATATTTGAAAATTGTTTTTGCTTTGAAGTTTTCTGTTTGAAATTGTCTCTCCACGATACGCATAAGTTTGTGAATTCATCATATGTTGCATCCAAATCCTCTTCTAGCTGCGAACGTGAACGGTCATATTTGGGTTGATCGTAAAAAACCCAATTACAGCGGAATAAGTAGCAAGCAGAAATAATTAGGACCATATGCAAAAAAAATCTTATTTGAGTATTAACGCATACGTTAGTTACCAAACACATTAACACTATCATACATTTGTTAAAAAAAGTTTATGCAAAAACAGTACGTTAACTTTTACATGTAGTAAGGAATTTAATTGTTTTATGCTGGCAGTGTCGTTAAGTTCAGTTGTAATTTTTTGAATAGTGATGCAAGAAAATGAGTATTATATTAACCCGAAAACCGAAAAAAAAAAATTATTTTGTTATTGCAAAAGGCCAAATAAACCACACAAACTGATTGACAAATATGGCAAAATTTTAGGTTCATGCAAACATTTTTGTTCGGTTGTGGGGGCGTTTACTAGTTTGAACAAATACTTGAAGCATGTTTGTGAGCAAATTCCCGCAACACAATTAAAAACAAAGAAAAAGTGATTGATTAAAGAGACTAAATTATATTTGCATGTGTTGTGTTTGTATGGTTTGGGTGCAAGCGGAAAGTGTGTGTTTGGCAAGCAGCTTGCGTAGTTTATTTGGCTCTTTACATAAAATAATATATTTTTGACAAATATTTCCAAGATTTATTTTTTAAATAAATGATGAATATGTAATATATAGTATATTAATTAATATAAGAAAAAATTAATAGGATTACTTATACTAGAAAAAATTTTATTAATCGAATACCGTTTTTCGTTGTATTCGTTTGATTGAAAGTGCATCACTAATATATTTGTTATTTTTATTATTATTTCAAAATTAATATTTCCAATTTGTATACAATGCAATGTGTTAATTTCTTTATTTAATTAACATAAAACATTGCTTCTACTAAAAATTTTCACAAAATTGTGATTTTTAAGAAAAATAAAAATCAAGAAGTCAAGTGTCATTTTAACGTACAGTTAAAGTGTGCCCATTCCAACTTTAAACGAATGGTAAGCTAACAATTGTTTTTGCATACAATGTTAAGAAATTTTTCTTAACAATTGCTTACCAAGCTTAGTTAAGTTTTTTTGGATGCGGCCGTTAGTGTTCTGTCTGTGTTTTCTATATATTATGGGACAATCCAAGGCAAATCGGACAGTTCAAAGACAACATTTTTCTGATTTGCTTTCTTTTTTACTGCACAGAAAAAATTTGGTTCGTGTTCAATGACGAAATTTGTGGAATCAATTAAGAAATTGTTTGAATGCGGATATGTAAAGGAATTCGTGGATTCAAACAAAAGTTTAGTAAAAATAATTATTGATCGAAGACAACTATTTTTTTAAACAACAACAAAATACGATATCCAGGGTTATATTTTTGATATTTACATATGTATGTATGTATATGCATACAAATTATTTTTTCAGACAAAAATATTGTTGATTTTATGTGCTGTTCATAGAACACAGACAAGCAACTCGTCTAGAAAATTTTTATGAAAGTTACTCAATTTTTTCAGTGATTTCCATATAAAATTTTTTGAATGATCGTCTGTGTTCGATAAACAGCGGATTAATTTGCTAAATTTTTGTTGAACTTTATAATTTTTAAATTAAAAATTTTTTGGTTTGTTCATATGTACATCCGGTTTTTAGTTCAAGTTTTTCCTTTCTTAAGAAGGAGTTTTTACAATACAAATTTGCTGTGATCAATAATTATTGATTGAAGAAGACAAGAAAAATAATACTAAAATCTTCTGCTGGGGGACAACTAGCTGTTTCGTAGTCGCTACACTACTCATCAGCACCTACTGGGTGGTTAAAGCAGAAGATCATGATACGTCATGACCCGAGCTCAAATCCCAGTAAGCCGAGTTAGAAGAAAGCTGTGTCCGAACAAACACTCATAACATTTTCAGCATTAGTCCAATAATTTTTCTTAATTGGTTTCCTTTTTTGCCTACTATCTAACAAAAAATCTAGAAACAAATTGTGCACAGTGGGCTTGAATGCGATTTTCGAAATTTAATATTTTAAGTAAATTTTTCTCAATGTTTGTAGTCTTTGATTTTCTTGAAATTTTTTTTGTTTTTAACTTTGATTTTTTCCACAACTTTTAAGATCCATTTGCTAGTGGGATTCGAATAATTACTATTTTTTCTAATTTTTTTAAAATTTGGTAAAATATTATTTTTCGTGTTAAGTCACAGTTTGATAAAATGTGCTGTTAAAAAGAAACTCAATACAGTAGAAACCATATATTCGCATAATATTCGCATAAAAATAAATTTTTGTCCAGCACTGGCAGGACTTTAATCAAAATTTTTTTTTAGTATTAAGAATTGAATACTTATTGTCATTACATTTCTTATGTAGATTCAATAAATAAAATAATAAAGTTAAAAAAAAAAAGTAGAAAGCAAAGCAAATCAAATTCTTTGAACTGTCCGATTTGACTCGGATTACCCGATATGTATGTTCATTATAAATTTCTTGCGAACGTTCTTGCTATATAATTCAATACCTTGTAGTGTGGAAGGTGTTTGTTAGTCTGGGGGCTAATTCTGTCATTCGCTTACGAGCGAGTTTTTACTCGAATGTACGAGTTTTCACACTTTTGGGATTATCTCATTCGATATCGAGTAGAAGGTATCGAAATTTCTAATGATGGCATTCGATAGCGAGTAACCATTCGAATGCAACCGTGCAACTTTTTACTCGTAAGCAAAAGTACTATCGAAAACCAGCTAAACAGAAATGTAAATGAAAAATTTGTTTTGAATAGCAATAGTAGTTAAATTAAATTGAGAATTTTTGATTCTTAAGGATTTTTTCAATTCATATGATGATGTATATATGTTGATATAGATGAGTATTGCTAGGAACACAAAAACTTATATTTAAAGTCACATGTTATTATATTCAAGAATTTATTTTTTTAGAAATTCATATATACATACATATGCTTATACATAGTTAAATAGTTGTTTTTTACATACATATTTATTGAATTGCTGTTTCTATTCACTTCCTTTT